>OX453034.1:8304066-8466238 GCA_949699805.1 Tromatobia lineatoria
ACGAGTGAGTGGCGCGAGCGATGCTCGTGGGAGTTTTGGGTAAATGGAAAAAGGGGGGAGTAGAAGTAAGTCAGTAGAGACGACGACGCCGAGCGAGCGTGACGTGTATATCGCTAAACCTTTAATGAAGCTTCACATTAATTCAAAGGTGGTCAATTTTACCACGTTACAATATATGTATATATATAAAATTGACAACCTTTAAATTAATGTAAAAGCTCCTCGCTCCACAACGATTCCCGACAGATCCGTAGGGTCCGACTTAAATTAACCCCGATTATTATTTCTAATTCTCAATAATTTTATTTTTATTTATTTATGTACGCCGAGAAACGAGGATTATGGGGAGTTCCGATACGTATTCGTTTCCATCCATCTATTGTACCGCCAACTACGAGAAACCCGAGATGTCATTTATTTCGCTGGCTGCAACATCGAGCATAAAGAGTTCTACGTTCCCGATGGGTCGGTAGACGAACGCCGGTCTAAGCTTCCGTCTATGCGCTGCGCTACGTCATCCCGATTTGGACTTCGCGCACCAGAAACACCAACTATTAGGCGCATGTAATAGATCGCGAAAAGTTAGGGTTGGCCGCCTGACCGATCGCCGGCGAAGCTAATTAGGGTAGGGATGAGTAGCCTCGTGCTCCCGTGAGCGACACATCTCGAGGCATTTCCCGAGGATTAGTTGTGGACAGAGGAGGATTGAAATACTCCCGATAATCATAATTCGATGAAAGAGCGAGTTTGACGAGTCCCGATTACAACGGATCGCGAGTTGGTTGGAGTCCCGTGTGGCTTACGGTGAATATCGTTGGTTAGTGCTTTAATTTTTCTTCGTCGCCGTTATTCATGTTGTCGGGAGTGAATCTCGGGAAATCGTCGTAGTTTTAAGATATTATAAATAATCGGACGTGGGAACGATTGTTTTGTTTGTAGTGTGTGTGGTTTTGCAATATTTCTTCTTCGGTGGATTGAGTAGCCGAGTTTTA
The DNA here is from genome assembly GCA_949699805.1 of Tromatobia lineatoria. Classification (NCBI taxonomy): domain Eukaryota; kingdom Metazoa; phylum Arthropoda; class Insecta; order Hymenoptera; family Ichneumonidae; genus Tromatobia; species Tromatobia lineatoria. The sequence goes on from OX453034.1 coordinate 8,305,059, forward strand.
TAGGGGAGAGGGTATTTGTCGCGGAATTTCTCAAAATTAGTTATTGTTCGAGAGTGAATTCGTGTTGATCGATATGCGACGACTCTGCGATCAGTGCGAATCTCACGCCAGACTGTTTATTGTTTATCGTTGTTTAAGTTAGTTACTAAAGAGACTTCCGAGAGTTGACATTGCTTCTTAATAAAATCTTTTCTTCATACGAATTATAATTTGCGCATCTAAATAACCAATAGGTTATGGGCTCAGTCGACGAGTAATTCTTAAAGAAGAAAAATGACAGAAGCAACGCGAGTTACGATCGCAAAGCTAAACAACGAGAACTATCAAATAGGGAAATATAAAGTCGAGCTGCTGCTTATCAAAGAAGAGCTTTGGGATGTGGTACAGGAGAATCCGCCGACGCCCATGACTCCGGAATGGACTAAAGTTAACAATAAAGCACGCGCAACGATATGCTTGCTGGTTGAAGATAATCAAATAGTGCATGTTCGAGATTGTCTCACGGCAAAGGAAGCATGGAGCGCGTTAAAGGCATATCACGAGAAATCCAGCTTATCAAGTGAAGTATTTCTTCTCAAGAACGTGGTTAATTTGAGAATGCAAGAAAATGGCGACATGGAGGAGCACTTGACAGCAATTTCGAACCTGGTCGATAAATTGACGGCTCTCGGCGAGAAAATTGTTGATAGTTTATTGATCGCAATTATTCTTGGAAGCCTGCCAGAATCGTACAGCGGGTTAGTTACAGCGCTTGAAAGTCGATCCGAAGAAGAGCTCACACTCAGTCTTGTGAAGGGAAAGCTGATAGACGAGTACAAACGCAGAAAATCTTCGAGAGCAGAAGGGGAACTTGAAACAGCAATGAAAATCGGATATGTTAAGAACGAAAGAGTTTGTTTCTTCTGTAAAAAGCAAGGGCACTTGAAGAAGGACTGTGCTCAGTACAAACGATGGAAGATAAATAAAGAAAAATCAGCAAAAGTATCCGAGGAAAAGGATAGCGACGAAGAAGAGAGTGTACACGTATGTTTCTCGGTACGGCAAGAATCAGTCGATTTCAAACGCTGGTACATTGATTCTGGCGCAACCAGTCACATGACGGGAAATAAAGAATTCTTCGCGAAGATCGAACCGATGAAGGGAAGCGTCAAATTACCAGACGGAAAGAAAGCGAAGATTGAAGGAATCGGATCAGGAAAATTAAAGTGTTTCGAGCGAAACGGTCAACAGTCGAAAGTCATTCTTAAGAATGTTCTTTTCGTGCCATCTCTAGAAGAAGGTTTATTATCGGTGAGAAAACTGACAACGGATGGATTAAAGGTCATATTCAGCGAAACCGGATGTGATATTACGAAAAGCAATACACCAGTAGCGCAAAGCATCTCAACATCGGGATTATACGAACTCCATCAAGCTAATGCTGCAGTAAGGATCAATTCTGCGCATACAAAGGATTGTCAGCATACCTGGCACAGGAAATTTGGGCACCGACACCCCGATGCAATATCAAAACTGAGCACTGGTTTGGCTACGGGGATAAGCATCAAAGACTGTGGGATACGATCGACTTGTGAATGTTGCATCAAAGGAAAAATGGCTAGATTACCATTTCCAAAGAAGTCGGAAACCGCAACAAGTGCAGTATTAGATCTTCTACATATGTGGACCGCTGCAAGTCGATACGCCAGGAGGTAAGCGTTACGCACTCACGATTATCGATGACTATAGTCGGTTCACACACGTTTATTTACTCGAGAAGAAATCGAATACCGGATCCGCACTGAAGAAGTATCTCGAGTTGGTAAAGAATAAATTCGGAAGACGACCAAAGTTTTTACGTTCGGATCGAGGAGGAGAATACTTGGATAAGAGTTTGACCAACTGGCTCGAGGAAGAAGGGATTCAAACGCAGCTCACCGCACCGTATTCACCTCAACAGAACGGCGTCGCCGAACGGAAAAACAGATCCTTGATAGAGATGGTAAAATGTATGCTTCTCGATGCCGACATGCCCGCAAAATATTGGGGCGAAGCTATAAGCACGGCGAATTTTTTGCAAAATCGATTGCCCACTAAAGGAGCTACGAGAACACCGTACGAACTTTGGGAAAACAAGACGCCGCAAGTGGACGATTTGCATATCTTTGGATGTACCGCCTACGCACTCATCCCAAAAGCAAGAAGACGAAAGCTAGACATCAAGGCGACAAAGTTGAACTTCGTCGGTTACGAAGCAGGATCTAAAGCATTTCGGCTGTTAGATCAGAAAACAGGAAAAATCACAATTAGTCGCGATGTAAAATTCGTGAACGAAGGTGAAGAAGAAATCTTAGGAGATGAGGCAGATGTAAGACTAGATAAAATACAAGACGGCGTAGAAGTTTCACTCGAAAATTCGGATCAGGAATCAGTCAGAAGCAACGAGGAATTGCTCGTTGAAGAACGCGAGGAGAATATTGAACGTCTTGATTTAAACGAAGAACGGAACGCGATTGACGGTGTCGACGCGGTCGAGCCGCAGGATAATAATGTAATGAACGATCATATCGTTTTCAATGAAGAAGAAAATACACCCCAACCTCTGCGACGATCGTCTCGCGAGACTAAGGGAATCCCCCCGGAGAGATACGGACTTTCTGCATGTCAGGTATTCGAAGAAATAATCGAGCCAAGAAATGTTCGCGAAGCTGTGGCTAGTAACGACAAAGTCCATTGGAAAAACGCGATGGACGAGGAATTGGAATCGCTCTACAAAAATAATACCTGGGATCTCGTTGATCTACCGAAAGATCGAAAGGCAATAGGAAGCAAATGAGTGTATAAATTGAAACGAAACGAAGAAGGACATGTCACAAGATATAAGGCACGCCTCGTAGCGCAAGGCTTCTCACAAAAGTACGGCGTGGATTATGATGAAGTGTTCGCGCCGGTAGCACGCTAAACAACTATTCGAACGTTTCTAACGTTAGCGGGAAAGCGGAAGTTAATCGTCCAGCAGTTTGATGCAAAAACAGCATTTCTTAATGGAGATCTTCAGGAGAAAATTTACATGAAGCAGCCTGAAGGATATTGTGCTGCAGGGAACGAAAATAAGGTTTGCAGATTGAAGAAAAGTTTGTACGGGTTGAAACAATCGGCAAAAGCATGGAATGACAAATTGCGAGAAATTCTTCAGCTACACGGGTTCGAACAAGGCGAGGCTGATCCATGTTTATATATTAAAAAAAAGGAAGGACAAAACACGTATCTTATAGTATACGTGGACGATATTCTAGTGGCCTCAAGCACACAAGAAGCGATTGTCGCCGTAGAAACGGCATTAAAACAGTTTTTTTGCATTGTCGCACTAGGATTCGTGCAGCAGTATCTCGGTTTGAGAATACGAAGAGATACGGATTCCTACTTCTATATGGACCAATGCAGATATATCAAGTGTGACGTGATTTTTTTTGTGAAAATGACGTCACAAGATTTTATGCTACCGCAAATTGAGTTTGGTTATGATTTCGAGATGCTACTCCCCGAATTTACTGTCCTCATGTAACTAATGATTTTTATATTCAGGTTTTGTTGTTGTTTTTTTTAGTTATGGGAGATTGGTGCACTTGAATCTGTCGCGAGGACGAGAGCTCAACGAAACGAGCGGCCCGATAGATAAGAGTCACCAATCGGGTCTTGCAATTAGTTATAGACCGGTGTAAATCCGGCGCCCTATAGCGATAGTGCATTGTGCTAGAGAACGGGTGGAGTTTTGTTAGTTTTTGCAGGGAATAGAGCTTTCTCGTGCAACATGATTTTGTTAGTAGGCCCGTTTTCGCGCAAAGCACTGAGGGAGGCGATTGTGTAGATTTCGAAGATGTTACAGGCATGATTTACGATCCCGATATAGTTACGAGGTAATTCGAGGGAGAGGGCAATAGCTCTCGAAGAAGGGATTTCCGAGAGATCCGAATTTTATTGATGATTTGTTCCCGATTATTACTCGTAGTAATCAGTCTCGCTCGGGACACCGCCGAGGTGTCTCGGGTTGTAAGCGCGCTCCCGTGTTGATGGTTTTTCTACCGATCGCGCGCGCGTCTTCGCGTAGTTCCCGTGCCGTGTGTCAGCGTTACGCTGAGTTCTCGTGCTTCGTATCGTGTACTACGTATGCTATGCATACTAGTGCTACGATAGTTTTATTCAATTGAATAAAGCCAAAAAGTTCTCGTGTCGTGCAGTGCATTGGTGCGCTCATGATTCCTCTGGAATTGTGTTATCGTTCCCCGGAATTATCAGCAATGATTTTGGGTGAGTTGTTCTCGCATTTTTATGAATTTTAACGAATATTAAAGTTCTCTATGTTCGAGCTCTCGTCAAAGAAAGCTATTTACTGGGCCATACCTCGACCCTCTCTACCACAACCTAGCAGACTGAACGGCCGTGCATTTCCGCAACCGTTCGCTCTCGCAAGCGCATCCAGTTGCGTTTGTTAATTTTCCGCGACCCCAAAAATTAACTAAGCTACCGTTGCCTTTGTTGTTGTTCTCGATCGTTAGTTCTGACCCAGACTTTCGATTTTATTGGAATTGAGACTGCTCACCTCAATCCCTCGGACATACCGGTTCGTTAATACCGGTGAAACAAAAATTAGCTAGGTACCGATTTCGTTATGATTGCTCCCGATCGTTAGCTTTTGCTTCGAGCTTCCGATTTTGTTTAGTTTATTGGAATCGAGACTGCTCACCTCGATTCCTCGGACATACCGGTTCGTTAATACCGGTGGAATAAAAATTAACTGGCGCCCACCGGGTTTGCGGATGCGCGAACGAGGGTGGACGGCCGAAGGTGACCGATCTCGATTTTTGTTCCCGATTCGTTTTCGTCATTTATGCTCGCTCACGTTAAAAATACGTCACAAATGGCGCCCAACGTGGGGCCACGCCAGTGAATAGCTTGTTACCGTGCGTTTTGTTCAGTTTGTGTGTTTTGTTTGTTTATTTTTTATGTTTGGTGTCTATTATTTTTTTTTTTTTTTTTTTTTTTTTTTTTTTGTATCTTATCGCGTTCCCGTTACGTTGAATTGTTATTAACTCGACTGTTTCCGAATTTCGCTCTCGAATAAATTGGGGAATTTTCGACCATTGTATTTTTCGAAAGTTCTCGCTCTCGTTTGACTTGTGAATTCTCGGACCTTTTTATGTCCCGAGAATTCTCGTTCTCGATATACTTGTGAATTTCCGAATATTTTATTTTTCGGAAGTTCTAGTTCTCGATTTACTTGTGAATTTCCGAATATTTTATTTTTCGGAAATTCTCGTTCTCGATATACTTGTGAATTTCCGAATATTTTATTTTTCGGAAGTTCTAGTTCTCGATTTACTTGTGAATTTCCGAATATTTTATTTTTCGGAAATTCTCGTTCTCGACATTTGTGAATTTCCGAATATTTTATTTTTCGGAAATTCTGGTTCTCGAAATAATTTGTGAATTTCCGAATATTTAATTTTTCGGAAATTCTCGTTCTCGACATTTGTGAATTTCCGAATATTTTATTTTTCGGAAATTCTTGTTCTCGAAATAATTTGTGAATTCCCGAATATTTTATTTTTCGGAAATTCTCGTTCTCGACATTTGTGAATTTCCGAATATTTTATTTTTCGGAAATTCTTGTTCTCGAAATAATTTGTGAATTTCCGAATATTTTATTTTTCGGAAATTCTCGTTCTCGACATTAGTGAATTTCCGACTATTTTATTTTTCGGAAATTCTCGTTCCCGAAATAATTTGTGAATTTCCGAATATTTTATTTTTCGGAAATTCTCGTTCTCGACATTAGTGAATTTTCGAATATTTTACCTTTCGGAAATTCTCGTTCCCGAAATAATTTGTGAATTTCCGAATATGTTATTTTTCGGAAATTCTCGTTCCCGAAATAATTTGTGAATTTCCGAATATTTTATTTTTCGGAAATTCTTGTTCTCGGAATAACTTTGTGAATTTCCGAATATTTTATTTTTCGGAAATTGTCGTTCTCAACATTAGTGAACTTCCGAATATTTTTCTTTTCGGAAATTCTCGTTCCCGAAATAATTTGTGAATTTCCGAATATTTCATTTTTCGGAAATTCTTGTTCTCGGAATAATATTGTGAATTTCCGAATATTTTATTTTTCGGAAATTCTTGTTCTCGAAATAATTTTGCGAATTTCCGAATATTTTATTTTTCGGAAATTCTTGTTCTCGAAATAATTTTGCGAATTTCCGAATATTTTATTTTTCGGAAATTCTTGTTCTCGAAATAAATTTTAGAATTTTCGAATATTTTATTTTTCGAAAAGTTCGAGCTCCCGACTTCCCCCCCCCCGCCGCGACGCTCATGAAGCGGTCACGGGTGAGCGAAGGTACCGCTAATCCCTCTATTGTTTCGGCTTCGGCCGTTACGATGAACACTGTCGATTGTCGACAAACAATTTTTTTTGGGTTCACGGAAAGCTCCTACCTAAGGACTCTCGCTCTCGATAACCGACATTTGGTGATTTCAAGATCACTTTGTCTTGAATTATCGCCGTGTACGGTTCTTCACGATATTTCCCAAACGTTCTCGCACAGTGCGACTCTCAAGTGCTACGGCAAGAATTCGGCTACCGAAGTTTACGTGAGTACTGCACTGTTCTCGTTTCATTTCCTGATTATTATTTCTTTTCTTTTCTTTCTTTTTTTTCTTTTCTTTCTCTTTTCTTTTTTTTTTCCTTTTTTTTTTTTCTTTCTTTCTCTTTTCTTCTTCTCGTTTACTCCGTTTTTTTTTTTTGAGAATTGTTTTTTTTGTGATCGCCCATCGAGTTAATGGATCCCGAATTCGGATTACCCTCTGTGAAAGTACGCATCCGAGGTCACGGCGTACATTTACGTAGCTTTCCGTTGGGAATTGGGTTTACCACCCGAAACTCTAGCTACCGATCCTAGTTTGAAGTTCTCGATTCGCGTTTTCGCACACATTTAATTGTGTCAGTTCCCGTCTCTCAGGCGGCAAACAGAGAAGCTGTGCCTATTTTGTTTTTTTTTTTCTTTTCTTTTTTCTATGTTATTTTAGTTCATTGTATTTTTATCTTTATTTTATTTTATTATTATTATTATTATTATTATTATTATTATTATTATTTTTTCTTTCTCTTCTCCTCCCCTTTTCTTCCCCCCCCTCCTCACGTTCCCGATAAGTAACGTTCGAAGAGTGGACCCGTTTGAATATTGACCGTTACGGTCCTCGTAACTGAAAATTCAGAGGGGGGGCCAGTACCAGCCCCGGATTTCGGAAATTTTCCCCCACCACCAGACCGCCTCGGCTCACGCTAGCGCGTTCCGTCGTGATCCCGACCACTTGATCGCGAGCCCTCGTTGACAGCAGCACGAATTCCGGCGCTCTTCGAGTTGTCTCACCTTTCTTTGTAGAATCACTTCTCGATTTACACAAAGTTATCGTGTTTGGTGGATCTATACCACGGATCTCGGAGAAACTGAGGTTGAAGGATTTTCACTTCTTTTTCTCGAGTTACCGCACCTTCGCTCCCGAATATCCACAACGTTTTTCTTTTTTTTATTATTATTATTCCACAAATTTTATTTTTATTTTTTTTTATTTTTTTATATTTTTTTTATTTTCTATTTTTTTTTTTTTCTATTTTTTTTTTATTATTACTTTGTGTTGTTTTTGTGCTTGTTCACTTTGGGATCCCGCCGACTGTAGACCATACGGTCGTGTTCTCGGGGTACTCGAGTGGTCACCCGAACCGGCATGGCGGCGAAGGGGGAGGACCCACCGCTCCCGAGTGATGCCGATGATGAGTCATCGGACGCTGAGATCCCGAATGATCGGTTGCCAAAGGGTGAGACATCCCTCGTTACCCCAGGTCCCGGCACGGCCGGACAGGGGACGGCGAAGTCAGCCCCCCGCCCAGGTGGGGTGGCTGAGGTGCCCGAGGCACGTCAGAGCACCAGTAAGGCCGAGCTCCCGTTACACCAGCGACGGTGGGCAAAAAATTGGGACGTGAGACGCAGTCCCGTGGTCCCGCCGCCTGTCGCTGACGCTAGCAGGCGTGCCGCACCATTAGCTCTCGACCCTCGACGACCGGTTAGACCACTTCGGGGAGAGCTATCGACGTCCGAGGAGGACCAGTTCCCGCGCCACCGGAGGAGGTGCTTGTCCCCTCACCGGGTATTACAAGAGGTCCGCCGCTGGGACCTGTCGTTCTCGGGCCGGCGAGAGGAGGATGTCGAGGACTTCATCTCCCTCGTCGAAGAGGGCCGCGCCCTGATCCCGGTTCACGACGAAGACTTACTTCGTACGCTCTCGTTCTGTCTGAAGGGGTATGCTCGGATGTGGTACCGAGAGATCCGGGCCATGCTGCCCGATTGGCCAGCCGCCAAGGCCGCATTTCGGGAGCGATTCTCCGATCCCGATTATCAGATGGCACTTCGCGAAGAGATCTCGCGGAGGACTCAGGGGGAACACGAGTCAGCTCTCGTGTACTTAGGCTGTATGAACGGCCTATTTTCCCGACTGAATCCCGCGTGGACGGAATGGGAGCGAGTCCGATACGCTCATCGAAACATGCTCCCATCTTACCGCCTAGTGATCCCGTTACACGATCGCGTGACGATGCGTGATCTCGAACGCTCGGCCGCTCGACAGGAACAAATCCTGCGGAGCATGGGCAGTCGACGCCCTCCACCGAGACCAGAGGTATCCCTCTGCCCGGGGTTCGCGTACCGGGACCCACCAGAGCGAAAGACACCCCGGCACGTGGAATTACGCGCAGTTCACGACCAGGAAGTCTTAAGTGACGACCAACACTCCGTGGGAAGTGGTGAAATGGTTCCCGAGCTGCTCCAAGCAGTATTACCGAGTCGAAACCGACGCGCTCTCGATACCGGGGGTCGACCACAAGGTCCCCCAAAGTCACGAGCGCCCCCAAGGGCCAAGCCAGCTCCGGGCTACTCCCGGGCTAAACCAGCCCTGACGGAGGTAACGACCGACACGCTACCGTTACCGATGGCAGGGGCAGGACCTACCTCCCGCCCAGGTTCTACCGAGAGTCGTATCCCTGATTGTTGGAATTGTCGACAGTCGGGGCATCGCCATAGAGAGTGCCAGGAACCCCGGCGCCTCTTTTGCTACCGATGTGGACTCTCTGGAGTAACCACTGCTCGCTGCACTCTCTGTAGTCAGGGAAACGCCGAAAGAGGCGCGTGAGTGAACCCTCCGCGCCTCCGGACGATGCCGAGACTACCCCGACTTTCCCGAAGCGGTCCCGAATACCGTTGCCGCGTCCTGATGGTCCCGGTCGTAAGGGGAAAACCCTCCGCACGTGCCCGTCGTGCAGTGGTGGCTGGAAGCGCGAAGGGCCCTACATCCCGCAGGTGGGGCGTAACGTTCCCCGCGAGGAGCTGAGGGCCTTACGGGCGGAGAGACCTCGGTCTCGAAGGCCGCGAGGCCCAAGGAAAGCTGCTCGCGGAGACCGGAACCCCCCAGCAGGTCCCGCTGCGACCCCTGAGGTAAAACCCCAGTGAGGAATACCGAAGGGTAAGCTCCCGCAAAGAGGCTTCGAGCCTTAGTTACCGTAATGAGGTCGCAAGACCCAGCTCCCGCACAGAGGCTTCGAGCCTTAGTTACCGTCATGAGATCGTGAGGTCTAGCTCCCGTACAGAGGCTTCGAGCCTTCGTTACCGTCATGAGATCGTGAGATCTAGCTCCCGTACAGAGGCTTCGAGCCTTAGTTACCGTAATGAGGTCGCAAGACCCAGCTCCCGTACAGAGGCTTCGAGCCTTAGTTACCGTAATGAGGTCGCAAGACCCAGCTCCCGCCCAGAGGCTTCGAGCCTTAGTTACCGTAATGAGGTCGCAAGACCCAGCTCCCGCACAGAGGCTTCGAGCCTTAGTTACCGTCATGAGATCGTGAGGTCTAGCTCCCGTACAGAGGCTTCGAGCCTTCGTTACCGTCATGAGATCGTGAGATCTAGCTCCCGTACAGAGGCTTCGAGCCTTAGTTACCGTAATGAGGTCGCAAGACCCAGCTCCCGCCCAGAGGCTTCGAGCCTTAGTTACCGTAATGAGGTCGCAAGACCCAGCTCCCGCACAGAGGCTTCGAGCCTTAGTTACCGTCATGAGATCGTGAGATCTAGCTCCCGTACAGAGGCTTCGAGCCTTAGTTACCGTAATGGGTCGCAAGACCCAGCTCTCGCCGCTTGGGACCCCAGGTCCCAGTTCCCGACAGGATGGGCCCTAGGCCCCGGCTCTCGACGCACGGGTCAACCGAACCGGCTCCCGAGCAAGGACGGACAAAACCCCAGCTCCCGTACCCCAGGAACATCTGCCGGGATGGCGGACCTCGGAAGAATCGCTCCCGACATGGACGACCCTCGGAAGGACCCTCACGTCTACGTGGTATCGTTACGCTCCCGTTACACATTCTGTTTATTGTCCGTCCCTATCAATAAGTATCATAAGAAAGGTACAATTGAAATATCTTCTCGTGGTGCTAGAGTACGCTTTCGCATTGATCTCGATTTACCCACGACCGCTATTAGCTACCGACAGTAACCAGTGGATAAAGAGCAATAAGCTGCCGACACACATGTTCTTCTCTTGTTGTTGTTGATCCCGAAAATATATATCGTAAACTACGATTATAGCTCTCTACCCGTGTAGTTTCGACGGTAACAGAGACATACAACCCGATTTTGAACGTTGTCTACGTTCGGTTTTGTACAGCTACCGTCCTCAATCCCTAAGCCGAAACCACCCTTAAGGGGTGGGGAGTTGTGACGTGATTTTTTTTGTGAAAATGACGTCACAAGATTTTATGCTACCGCAAATTGAGTTTGGTTATGATTTCGAGATGCTACTCCCCGAATTTACTGTCCTCATGTAACTAATGATTTTTATATTCAGGTTTTGTTGTTGTTTTTTTTAGTTATGGGAGATTGGTGCACTTGAATCTGTCGCGAGGACGAGAGCTCAACGAAACGAGCGGCCCGATAGATAAGAGTCACCAATCGGGTCTTGCAATTAGTTATAGACCGGTGTAAATCCGGCGCCCTATAGCGATAGTGCATTGTGCTAGAGAACGGGTGGAGTTTTGTTAGTTTTTGCAGGGAATAGAGCTTTCTCGTGCAACATGATTTTGTTAGTAGGCCCGTTTTCGCGCAAAGCACTGAGGGAGGCGATTGTGTAGATTTCGAAGATGTTACAGGCATGATTTACGATCCCGATATAGTTACGAGGTAATTCGAGGGAGAGGGCAATAGCTCTCGAAGAAGGGATTTCCGAGAGATCCGAATTTTATTGATGATTTGTTCCCGATTATTACTCGTAGTAATCAGTCTCGCTCGGGACACCGCCGAGGTGTCTCGGGTTGTAAGCGCGCTCCCGTGTTGATGGTTTTTCTACCGATCGCGCGCGCGTCTTCGCGTAGTTCCCGTGCCGTGTGTCAGCGTTACGCTGAGTTCTCGTGCTTCGTATCGTGTACTACGTATGCTATGCATACTAGTGCTACGATAGTTTTATTCAATTGAATAAAGCCAAAAAGTTCTCGTGTCGTGCAGTGCATTGGTGCGCTCATGATTCCTCTGGAATTGTGTTATCGTTCCCCGGAATTATCAGCAATGATTTTGGGTGAGTTGTTCTCGCATTTTTATGAATTTTAACGAATATTAAAGTTCTCTATGTTCGAGCTCTCGTCAAAGAAAGCTATTTACTGGGCCATACCTCGACCCTCTCTACCACAACCTAGCAGACTGAACGGCCGTGCATTTCCGCAACCGTTCGCTCTCGCAAGCGCATCCAGTTGCGTTTGTTAATTTTCCGCGACCCCAAAAATTAACTAAGCTACCGTTGCCTTTGTTGTTGTTCTCGATCGTTAGTTCTGACCCAGACTTTCGATTTTATTGGAATTGAGACTGCTCACCTCAATCCCTCGGACATACCGGTTCGTTAATACCGGTGAAACAAAAATTAGCTAGGTACCGATTTCGTTATGATTGCTCCCGATCGTTAGCTTTTGCTTCGAGCTTCCGATTTTGTTTAGTTTATTGGAATCGAGACTGCTCACCTCGATTCCTCGGACATACCGGTTCGTTAATACCGGTGGAATAAAAATTAACTGGCGCCCACCGGGTTTGCGGATGCGCGAACGAGGGTGGACGGCCGAAGGTGACCGATCTCGATTTTTGTTCCCGATTCGTTTTCGTCATTTATGCTCGCTCACGTTAAAAATACGTCACACAAGAAAGTACTTCAAGATTTTAAAATGGAAGAATGCAAGCCGTCGAATATTCCAATGGATCCGGGATATTTAAAGCTCGAGCGACAAGAAAGCTTCGAAAGTAACGAGAAGTATCAAAAGTTAATCGGAGAACTTCTCTATCTTGCAGTAAACTCAAGACCGGACATAATGGCGGCAGTCTGTATCCTAGCACAACATACCGCTGCTCCGACATTGCAGGACTGGGTCGAGGCTAAACGGACAGTTAGATACTTGAAGGGAACTATGAACGTACAACTCAAGCTGGGCCCGAACCCGGATACGGATGTTTTGAAGCTACTTGGGTATGCCGATGCCGACTGGGCGCAAGACAAGAGCCAACGAAAATCGAATAGCGGATATTTATTTTTACTTAATGGAGCTCCGATCTCGTGGAACTGTCGAAAACAAACTTGTGTAGCTCTTTCTACAATGGAAGCGGAAACTATTGCATTGTCAGAAGCTTGCAAGGAAGTGCAGTGGATCAAGAGACTCCTTTCGGACATGCAAGAGGAACAATCGAGCCCAATAGAGATGCGCGAAGATAATCAAAGTACCATTAAGGCGTTGCAGAACTGTAAATTTAGCAATCGAACGAAGCACGTGGCTACAAAATTCTGCTATACAAGAGACCTAGCGGAGAAAGGAGAAGTATTCTTCAATTACTGCTGCACAGAAAATATGCTAGCGGATATGCTAACGAAGCCCCTACTGGGAATAAGACTCAGAAAATTAAGAGAAGAAATCGGGTTACGCGATTGGGACCAAAGAAAGAAATAACTACGTGTTCATCGGCGTCGAGGAGGAGTGTTGATCGATATGCGACGACTCTGCGATCAGTGCGAATCTCACGCCAGACTGTTTATTGTTTATCGTTGTTTAAGTTAGTTACTAAAGAGACTTCCGAGAGTTGACATTGCTTCTTAATAAAATCTTTTCTTCATACGAATTATAATTTGCGCATCTAAATAACCAATAATTCGATCCCGCGTGCCGCGTGTGTTAGAGAGAGAGAGAGAGAGAGAGAGACGGTCGTGACCGCGTCGCTTAGGGTGGGACGGAAGAAAAAAAACGCGCGATCTCTTTGCGTTAATCATAGTATTTTTCTTCAGGTATTCCCGGATCGTACCGGTCGATTATCACAAGATACGTTAATTAGTTATTTTATTCGTAGAAAAGTCGGGTGGGTCCTCTGAAAAGAGCCATCCCGAAGTAAAGATTAATAGATTCTTTTTTTTTTATTTCATTAATTGTAAATTCCGTCCTCTCTCGAGTGTGTTGTTTAGCATGTGTGTGCGAGTGGTGAGAGCCGCGGCGTGCGGTAACTCACAGAGGTTATCGAGGCCTAACTGAGTATTTTGTGAGAGAATTATTTTCTTTTTTTTTCTTCTATTTTGTTAAATAACAATGAAAGGTATCTTTTGATATATTGGAACGCCCGTAAAACTTAGGTAATCTTTTTTGAACTTTATTTCTGCACGAGAACTAACTGGAAAGAATCCTGCCACTCTACAATTCTTGACGGCTGCGGCTAGTCCGGCAACAGCAGCTCGGTCCCAAATAGGTCACAGAGTTTATCCCGGCGCGAAAGCGCCTGGCGTCCATGTAAAATAAAGGGAAGGGCTCTTGGGGACTTTAGCCTTTGCAGCGTTTTGGCTTTTTTTTAGGGAAAATTACACTACAATATATATATATGAAGTACAAAAAAATCACAAATAAATGCCGCTTCCGGCAGATTTGGCTGCGTGATTTGCAAAAAGACGCTTTATTACGGCATCGGATAAAACAGGCAATAAATTACCATATCATTTCGACTTTGGCTGAACGTTTTCATTCATTGATGTTATGATGCTTCGACGTAATAACCCGTAATATTTTTATTTCTTAGATGGAAGTTTGGCAAATCGTAACTCGGGGTCTGAGGTGACCAATGCCGAAGATTCCGTTGTTATCGATTTTCCTATATGGGAGAAACAAACATTTAAAACCTTTGTATTTTTGTCCGTTCAGATTGCTTTATCAATTCGTAAATTAGTGAAGCAATCTGAACGGACGATATTTATACAATGTATTTTTAATCGTGAAAAATACAAAGATTTCAAGATTTCATATGTGAGAGTGCAAACGTTTCAGATATTTTCTTTCGTTGAAATTTCGTAAAAGTTCGACGATTAAGAGGCAGTGGTACACCGCTAGAAATTTTGACGCGCAATGCTAAACACCTATGGATCTGTCTCTCAATAACACAGCTCTGTCTCTCTCGCACTATTTTTCTTTTAATTCTTAAAAATAAACGGCTATGTCTAATGAGGACCCAAAAACTTAGCCTAATTCTATGATACTCTTGCGTATCCTCTAAAAATCCGGACCCTATCTGTCGTATCGTTTTGGAGAAAACAGCTTTCGAAATTTCCGCGGGGGGATGGGTGTATCACTGCCCCTTAAGCTAAATGGTTTTAGCTAGCCTTCATAGCTGAAGACACGTTCAATGTTGCTTGATATTGAATTGTGACGAAAGTGGTAGAGCGGTATGGATTTTATAGAATTTTGAATATTTCAAATCATTGACATTATCGCTCTCTAGTAACTTTTGTGAAACTTGAGATAGCGAGTTTAATTCTTGTATGGAAATGGAACAATATTCAGCCATTATATATGTGTAATTTAGTGTCGAATGGTACAAGAAATTTTATTCTATAAAAAGTTAAGACACCTTATCCTTAACCTTATCACCTGGACAATGAGACTTTATTCCTGAAGTCAATCAATTCATTAAGATCTGCAAAAAGTAGTATATAATAATATATAATAGTATAATAATAACAACAACAGAAAATTCTAAGTTCTTGCATTGAGAGAAACTGAAATATTGAAACATGGAAACAAACAAAATTGAAAGTACTTTGATTATTTTATTGGAAAAAACAATTTGCCCCCAGTACTAGTGTGTAAACTAGTAAATTGTTTGATTATTTTATGTGTTGGTATAATATTGACTCGCCAAGTACTGAAGGCAAATTGTTTTTTCCAATAAAATAATCGAAGTACTTACAATTTTGTTTGTTTCCATGTTTCAATATTTCTGTTTTTCTCAATGCAAGAACTTAAAAATTTTTGTTGTTGTTATTATTATCATCATTTTATTATTATTTAAATACATTCCACTAAATAACATAAATCCTCCTTATGTAAAAACTTTTCGCACGTTAAAATTGACATAAGCGCTCGCTCTTTGCTTGCATAATTTTTACCGTTAGTTTTAAGAATATACCGAGTACAGCGGTAGTCAACCATCTAAGTAGCGGTCCTGGAGGTCAGAACTTGTAACGCTGATATACATGTACTTGACATGACATGCTGCATATATTTTTAGATTATTTTACAACTTTTTGCACATACAAATCTAGACACTATACTGCTGAATTTTTTAAAAATCACGGTGTACTTTGGGGCAGAATGCCACTCACGTTGTTCCGTCGTATACAGAACGCGAGAAATAGTTTAAACATTCCTTTTTAACAACCTCACATCTGTCGACCATCGGGAGACATTTTTATATTTTGTATTGACCGTAAAATATTCTCGTCTTGAGGAATAACGAACCGTCTATAAACTCGATGTCTTAGATCCTTGCAAACAATATAAATAAAAAACATCTGCAGAGCAGCCGGAGTTACACTGCAATAAATTCAGTGAAACATAATCGGTGAAATTGAGAAAGGGTCACGGCAGAGTAATAAGCACTGCTAGCGCGTCACTTACGAGCCCGCATGCTCTCGGACACAGCGCGTCACTTTCAAGGGTCAGCGCGAAACCTTTTGTACCTGGTAAAAAGGCCAAACCTGGCTAGCATTCACCTCCCACTGGGAGTTCCTAAAAATGCAGTCGACGCCTCGTGGAGAAAATCACTTCTCGAACTGTCAATAACCAATCAATTTGCATGCTCTAGACGCTTCAAGAATCTGAGACACACCTACCATTTTTGCATGTTCTGAAAACTCAGAACTAACATCAGTCTACAATCTACTACCGCAACGAGAAGTCGCATCTTGGCTACCATTACCAAATGCAGACTTCAGTAGACTCACTACCTAATTCAACTCAAAATTTTTAATCTCCATTCAAGTGAAATCGTGTAAATATATGTTGTGTTTATCGAATAAATATTTCATGTTAAAATTACACCTTCACTCCCTTATTTAAATAAAACCAACCAAGTTCGTTGGTGATCAATTTCACTGACGGCATTTCTGACCAGCGAGAAGTCGTCACCCCCAGCGTGAATTCAGGCCTTACAACCCTGATCGGTGAATTACTACCGCGACTTCCTAGAGTCAGTACACACGTAAATGTACTTGTCTCAATTTTTTTACCCGAGAGGGTTTTTTTTGGGGGATATTACAATTCACAATTATTGTGATTTTCATTTGATGGTTATCCGACATTTAGCTTTCGAGATATTGAAAGCGAAACAAAACTGTATGCACCCAGAGAAATCGATCTAAAATAGTCTATTTGGATCAATTATGGGTTGTAAATAAAATGAAGAAAAATTTATTCAGTTTAAATATAGTCTATTTCGATTAAATAGAATCCTATTAGGCCGGCCGTTAAATGAATTATTTATTTAATGGCCGGACTAATAGAATTTTATTTAACCGAAATAGACTCTATTTGATTGAAATAAAATGTTATTCATTCCGAATACACCCCATAATTGATTTAAATAAACTCATCAGATCCATTACTCTAGGTGTGTTAAATGTCAATTTTATTCCTTTTTTTTACATTCCGTCAGCGGGATTTTGATTGCAAAAGTATTTTATTGTCTTGATACCGAAGCAAGACAATTTCATACTAAAATTACGATATTCTATGTACAGTAGTAACGCAAATATCACAGACTAGTATATTAAAATCAGTATTCGAAGTAAATGCGTTTGCTGCACATAAATCTAGTAATTTTAATTCCATGTATGAGAAATTTAACATACAGTTTATGAATGCAAGCTTCCAACACTTTTATATTAAATTTAATATACCTTGTGTATAGATCTTCCAATCTGTATTTCACAGACATGATACATGTATTGTACATTCCGAAACCCCGAGTTCCATGATATTTGAGTACTGTATTTGTTTTTTTTTTTCCTATTAGTACTTTAGCTCTTTAAACAAAATGTATCGTAATATTAGTGCTCGTTGCTTACAATAATCGGTTCAGGTATTATAAAATCCGAATACACAAGTTCATTCTTGGTGAAAGTCGGACTCCATTTTTAATAAACCGAACTTCCGAAAAAAACTACTCGCATGTACACGACATTTAATGCACTCTAGTTACAATAACAGAGAAGAGTGTCGCAAAAACACAACACACCAGTTCATTACAGTTTGGTGTGATCCTTCATTTTTAGTACACCGTCATACTAAATTACAGTAGAATAGATATTAAAATTTGTATACAGTACGTGAAAACAACTATACACCGGTATATGGAAATTAATATACGGTATATGCATCCGAGCTCTCAATACCGGTATAGTAATTTTCATACAAAAATTATTTATAGTGCGGGGTTCCAATCAATGTTCCATATACAATCGGTAATGCCGTTCAAAACATCTTCATATTGCAATTGCGACCATGATAAGTAATACTATCTGGATATTGACATTGAGATAATACTTCATGTCAAAATGAATTTTCATAACGCTCTGGATCAATACCATTGTCGTCTGAGGGTTCTATATAATGTCTATTATTTAGTTATTGCGTGGATTGTTTCAGTTAATGTTGGTGCATATAACCATAAATATTTAGATAGTAATAAAATACTGAAATTAATATATAATATGATGTTTTTATACGAACATATCTGCAACGTAGAGAATATTATGTATGAAGCAAGCATTGCTAATTTACCTATACAATAACAGAGCAGTAGTAGGAACAACATCATCGTCCAAATATGCGATTTCTCATAATATACTATAGTATCCATATAGCATAGGTTGCAATAAATATTCGCACCAACTTAGATATTACAATTCTTACAATCTATGTTTCCCGGTGTGTAACTTCATGAAATAAAAATACTTGTTTCCTCGGGGAATGAAATACCGAAACGTCAATTTGTTATGTCTCAGAGAAATTGCATGGCATCGAAATTAAAAACATTTCCATTAACGAAATAGAATTCAAGCTGTTCTGATTGGGGATGTTTAATCATCCGAGACTGCAAAGCGGCTTTATTGTTCACTTACAATCGGATACAACAAATTTAAATAAAATTATTGAATCAAATGAAGAACTGAAATAAAAATTGTATATCTTAAAAGGATTTTTGTTCATTTATTTCCAAATGATGAAGGGCGTCAATTATAAAATTCTTCTGAACCGCAAATAACGACTACTCTGATGAGATATGCACCGACTTTATTAGTCTTTTGTTTCCTCATCGAGGAAGCTTTGTTTTCGTGAAATTTTTTTACGAGATTTTCATGTTATCATACTCAGAATCACCCGGAGCGTCGAGAAAAGTGGTCTAGAACATATTTCGCGCGCGCGCGCGCGCGTGTGTGTGTGTGTGTGTGTGTGTGTGTGTGTGTGTGTGTGTGTGTGTGTGTGTGTGTTTCAGACGCCGAAAATTTAATTGTCCATAACTCACGAACGGCACGATGGATGGAGCGTAAATTTAGCACGCAACTAGAGTATTAACTCCTTGGTAATTGACGTGATTCTTGATCAAATGTATCAATGTATACAGATTTTATAGAATTTTTAAATTTTCAAAATAATGTGATCGCTCTAACTTCCGTAAAAGTTCGCCATTTCAGTTGAATAGTTTTTTTTATGAATAGAGTCACGTTAAATGATGTTCGGTATTGAATTTCAGCGAAATCGGTAAATCGGTTCCGATTTTATAGAATTTTGAATTTTTCTCTTTCCGAATCACGTCGAACCTCAACAAAAGAACCGAAATTTCCTACAATCGAAAAATATCATACAGCCCTGCTACGTACGAAATTTGGTGATAATCGTTGAAGTCGTTCGGATTTTATGACATTTGTAATTCTGTAATAAATGCACATTTTCGCTCATAACTTCCGCAAAAGTTAAAAAAGTAAGATAAAAATTTGTACTCAATCAAAATGCGACGTGAGGGTGTTCTGCCGGTGTTTCATAGCTGCACACAATATGGATAATTAAAGAGGAAAAAAATTAAGAAACAAGAAAAGTTTAAAAGTAGAACTTTGCAAATTGCGTCCTCATTATCTTGCGGTTTTTACAAAGCTTCCTCTATGAGGAAGCCAACATCAATTAACATACTTCCTCATAGAGGTAGCTTTGTAAAAACCGAAAAATAATGAGGAAGCAATTGGCAAAGTTCTACTTCGCAATTTTTTTTAATTAGTATCCACGTATCAATTTATTTGATTCCCTTGACGAACTTACGCATTTGTTAATTTTCTGCTTGTTGACCAGGGGCGCGAGGATCTTTTTAAATTCATTCATCTGTAGACCCCGAAGGGAAAATGGATAATACGAAGCTCCGCTCGAGCTTATCGGAACCAGCGAGAGTCTGAGTGACCGGAAGTGAGCTGAGGGTAGTTCGTGGCTGGCCGTTCGGTCTGAACGGGATAAGGGATGGGGCGGCAATAGCGGCAGCGGCCTGCAAAGCAGTCATCTCCCAGAGGTCCTGCTTGCACGAGAATGCAATGGAATATAGGTCGTTACCCGTAACTCCACAGGATAAACCATGTGTTAGTCCGACGAGCTTGCTCGCTTTGCCCTGCGCCGGGATAATACACGGACATTCCTACACGGGCAAATCGAAATAATGTTTATGCATAAGTAATTCTGACCTCTCGTAGTAATGCCTTTCCTGTGTTCTTATTCTTTCTTGAATTGATTACGACCCAAGAGCACAGTGAAAGGTAAATTGAATTTTTGGTACTTTTAACTAAAATTTTATTCCCATAAATGTCTGTGAAAACTTTGTGTTAATTGTATAGAAGAAATAGAATTGTTTCTGGTCCTACATTTATAGTTTACACTGGGAAAGAACATAGTTAAATTGTTAAAAATGTTGTTGACTCAACTAAATCTCGCGATCATGGGCTTCCAAGAAATTGTATAGTTAGTCTAACAAAATATTTCAATTCCATTTTACAAACGATTTTTTTATTCATTCAACTCACTAAATGCTGAACTGACTGAATAAACTCATACTCACTAGAAGATAAATAGTATCAAAATCACTCATAAATTGCAAAAAGTTATTTTGCCAGACGTTACAAGTCAATAATATTATTCCATACCCATTCACGAAAAAAAAAAAAATAGAACATCATTGTCACTCTTTTATACCGCTTTCCGAGAGAAGTGAGACCTATCAACTTCCTTACCTAACGACCTAAGGATCTAAAGACGAGCACGCTAACCATTAGACCAAACCGACTATGTGAATTCTGTATACTTTTATTCCATATTAGCTGCATCATTGGATATGATAAATACTGTGATAATTTGCTATTTTTCTAGTAGTAATTTTTGGATATTTTTAGATCCGATATATCCGACAAGAATTACAGTTCATTGAATATGACCTTTTCACAATTATTCATATCTGTTCATCACGTCAATATAGTTGCATTATAAATTCATCAACGTTTATCTCTCAATAATTCCATAATAATAATAATATCATATCCGTTCATTACCTCAATACATTCGTATTATTGAATCATCCAAATTCATTTCATTAATAAGTTTCTAATAATAAATCAAATAATTTCGTTTCATCAGTAAATTCACCGTAAATAATCGTATCATCTGATTTTGTACATAAATTCATCAGAATAAATTATATCATTTCGTTTCATCCATAAATTAAATGGTTTGATTTCATCAGCAAATTAACTTTCATTCACATGACTTAAATCAAAGTTCATTGGTATATTCCACTTTAATAATATTATCGATCGCTCGTATTCTCCGATAACAAATTCAATTCACTCACGTTTACTTTTGTTTTGGAGATCAAATTGTCTCGTTTAAATTAGGTGCGCGGCTTATATATCTATATGAGGATAACAAACCATATAACCCATATAAAGGTATTCATCGCAGGTACTTAGCTCAAAACTGCCAGTTGATAGTTCGTTTGTCCGCTACACCGATTGTTACACCGAACATTGACGGAGAGCCGCTGACGTCATTAATCGTACAGTATATGAGCCATAGGAGATCAGACTATGGAGGCTGATCTTCTGTAGTTTCCCAAAAAAGATTATTGTTTCTTGTCCTCGCCGTGTTATATATAAGACGCAGTCTTCATGATTTGTATAGAAGCATTTGCACTATACGTGCGCCCCTAGCCAACCTACATAGTGATATACGGTTAAGCGGCATGCTCGAATTGAGAGAAGTTACTACAAATACATTACACATCACGAGAACTCTGCTTCCTCTACGCACTTTAACATTTATATCGGTTTATACAATGTGAATTGCACTAAAATAACTCGATTATGAATTATAGATTTAAGATATGGGTTTAGTGCTATGCTCTGCTGTGAGCGTGATGATCCTTGGAGAGCTCGCGGGCGACCGGGAGGAGTAATGTGACCCACTCACCTATGTCGCTAAACGAGGCATAGGTAAAGTAATTTCGAGAGCGCGTCCAGAGGTGAGCCTCTAAGATCTAATGTGCTCCGCTCAATAAGTTATCGACGGCCGGAATATGACTATGCGCGAGTGTACGTTGCTCTTACTAATATTCTCACAATACAGTTATCAGACAGACTTCAATGAAACCCGGTGCTCGGGGGTTTTCGAGGTTTCTGATCACGTATCTGAACTCCAATTTTAGAAATCCAAAATGGCGCATCCAACATAATGGACTAGAATGCATAAAGTCATTTAATTTGAATAAGAATCGAAAACACAAATTTCTGGGTTCAATCATCCGGAATCTAAACTCAAAATGCGTAAATTCGAAACGGCGGATATAACATGGCAGATTAATAGGCAAAACGTGACTTAATTTGGTCGTCACTTGGTTGAGGTGTTTGAAGTCACCGATCACGCATTCGTAGTCAGTGAACGTCCCGGTGACCGAGTTTCATCAAAATCAAGTCTCTCTTTGCATTTCGGTCCACCATATTGAATCCAGCATCGTGTATTTTCGAACGTTGAGTTTAGATTTGTAATCAGCAACCTAAAAAACCCCGGAATGCTGTTTTTCATTCAAAACGAGTTACTTTAGAGCCATGATTATGAATTTCTGAATTCTGCATTCGTAATCAGCGTTCTAAACAACCCTGGAATATGGATTTTTATTTAAATTGAGTCACTTTTCGCACTTTAGTCCACCATATTCAATCCTCCATTTTGACTTTCCGAATGTTGCGTTTAGATTCGTCGGTGTACTACGATGCGAGCTACAGTGTTAAAATCATTCAATTCAACTAAAAATCGAAATCTCGACGAAATAAATGGGACCATTCATTGAAATAGATATTTTATTGCCGTAACAATAATTTTGTTCATTTAACCACGGTTGTATTTATATCAATCAAAATATTCCATGAATTATGTATTTGATCGTTGTTGAAGTATAGTATGGCATCTATTTCAGCAATTTTGGTTTTTACAAAAACTCTTCCTCAACCACTAGTAGAACAATTTACTTGAATTATAACGAATTTAGATTAACCTACATTAAGTCACGTTACAACACTTAAGTATTTCATCTTCAGGTACATATATCCTTAACATTTGAAACTCAAAATAACGTATCCACAGCCAAAGCCTCTATCGTACTCTATACGCGCCCCTAGTGTTTGTTTTGAAGTCAATTCTGGATTGATTAGATTGGATTGGATCTTCTATATGAGGTATTCCTTTACCATACGCTCACAAATCGTCAAACTACCTCGCCCCCCTTCCGTTCTACCATTCAAATGGCTAATTCCAGACAGTACCTAAAGTTTAGTCATTTCCTTCTTTCTGCTTTCATCGCACTGGCCTGATACTTTCGCCAACTCGACGATCTCCTATTTTTCTCAACCAACATACCTTTTTCCTGCAATATGCGCGTTTAAGTCCCCAGTATTCACACCTGCGATTCCTTGTCCACAACATTTTTCAGATAACTATGACACCTCTTTGAGGGCAGTGTTATTATCTACTTTGATTACCCACAGCCGTTTTATCATTAGCTTTCTCTCAATTTTTACAATCAGATGAAAAATGCTATTCTTCCATACTACATTTCTCAAAAATACCTTCTCTTATTTTGACAAGGTGACCCCTGGCCGTTCTTTTCTTTGCTTTTTACAGACAGCCACTTCTATCCACCAGTTGAATCCGCGATTGAGTTTATCCAAGACATATTTTCATTTCTACTCTCACCCATGTATTATTCTTGTATTAGTATCACATGGAAATCATTGTGAAAATATTTTGTTTAGCATAGATTACTTGATCTCGCGATATTTCACATTGGTGCGCGCAAAGATTCTTTACCCCTCCACACGGAACCACGTTTTTTTTAAAATTTCATACATCATTCACACAGCCTCTCAAGCCACTGTTACAATTTTTCTAGCTCTCTTCTTTTTCCTGCTTTTTCCTTCGTCCCTCCATCACCTTCTTCTACCTCGCCGTTAAGTCTTCCTCAATCTACATATCTATATCCCGATGTTCTCCTCGCCTTTTCGTTATGTTGATTCTCGTCTCCATCCAACGTAGCGATAGAATAGGACCACCTCCAATCAGCTGGATGTTGAGGATATTAACGGGAATGTCGAATTTCTCACGCAGCAGTGTCTCCAACCCATTACTCACATCGTGCCTCAAAGCTTCGATCATTCCTAGTCGTTGTTCTATTTCCATGTCCCAGAAGCTTCGATTTTTCAGCTTCAGAGTTCTCCAAGATTCTACCTCTCTCACGAGCTAACCGATTGATGTGTTCATAGTTTCAGAACGTCACGGTATCAGCGCGATCTATCCACACTTCGTTGATGTTCTTCGGGCTGATTCTCTTCCCAGTCAGTATTTGGTCAAAACTTTCTTCGGCGCCATCTGTCGGTGCTTGCTACAAAGCTTGACTCTTGAAGTCCGCCATGTCCACTTGTTTTCCTGTCTCAACGCCAGCCTCATTTCCAGCCATTTTACCGCCCAACCTTTGTTGCCGGCCCAAAAAGTTTTCAGTCAAATATCTCGCGAACTATGTTGAGCCGATCTCCACCAACACTTCCACCGATGCACCTCACTGTTCTCCTTACAAATATTCTCCCTTCCACTGGCTCAATAGCGTCGCACCACAAAGATTGCCAAACAAACCCAGAGTACTCAACGCACACGACCTGTTGCCCCGCCGCCATTTTCCCCTACCTCGTTCGTTGAAGTATTTTTGCGTGGTTGACGGATAGAAATATTTAGTTGTTACCAAAAAACTTTAGCTGTTATTGTATGCAACGATTGGCGATCAAGTTTTATTTTGATGGAATTTTTGCGAAGGACATCTTGGGTTTGAGACCGCGATCGCTAGATTCATAGAGTGCGAAACTGAAGCTTAATTCATATTTTACTAATACGAATGTTTTCAATTTTTCAAAAAACCTCTGCCGTTGCTCGAAAGCTCATAGCTTCAGTTGTTTTAACAGACGTTTCATGAATTCAACAATTTAATTTGGTTGCGGTAATCAATGACGTGTAAATTCAACTATACGTTGTCAACTGTTTGATTTAGTTGATTCAATCCTTTATATTGTCTATTCCAAAACATATTTAATTATTTAGACTCCATATGTGTTGAGTCAACTAATTATAAGTTTACAAACTATATTTATCTGATTTGAACAATTTCTTCTCTCAGTGATGATAATCACTTTTATATTGCTAAAAAAATATGGAAATTAGCAAGAATTGGTCTGTAAAATAAACATCAAGTTTTTGAAAATTGATTTTGTTGACAGTTGATTGTTCATCATTATTCCGAAATAACAAACATAACTTGACGCAAATGTTTTGAAAAGAAAAATTGCATTTTCTCACTCAATAGCTCAATTTTTTTAAAAACGTATCTAAGTCGAAATTTTTTGTGTACGGTACTGTGAGGAATTTTCCTATTATAGGAATCCTGCACCTACAACTCCCTATTTTCCATCACTGACCAGCGCAATAAAACAAAACGGAACGAACTAAACCAGACACAACTGAATACTTCGAAAGACGACCAGGTCACGTATTGATCGAAAGCTAGCGTCGATCCAGTAGCCCCGACGATCCAAAGGGGACGCTGATTAGGTAGCTTAATTATCAAAAGAGAACGTTGATCAGGTAGCGTAATTAATCGGAAGAGAGCAATGATCAGGTAGCATAATAATCGGAAGAGAGCAATGATCAGGTAGCATAATAATCAAAAGAGAGTCATGATCAGGTAGCGTCATAATCGAAACGGAGCAATGATCAGGTAGCATAATAACTGAAAGAACGCAATTACGTGATATCCGATGTCTAACTAATAGATGAAATGAGTCAATTCACTACCCAAAGGGAGTTGGGCGCCAGGTACGAAGTACCGCCGGTTCTTGACCGACTTGATTATTTTTTCCCCCCAGATAAATGGATTACACGATGCTGGTCAGTGGGAAAACAAGTTAACTTAACTAAAGGCTCGGCTAACACTTGCTCTTTGAGCAGGGATATGGTAGAGGGGCTGGTCGAAAGAATGAGGTGACAAATCAAGAATTTTCAGGGAACTTTGCGGCTTATTAACGATCCCCCGGGCTGCACTTGAGGGTTTCTCAAGGCGCATTTTCGATTACAGGTTGGTGGATAAGAATACGAACAAAACATTATAAAGCAAAGCAAAAACCGAATAAATTAACTAAGCCACAAAAGGTCTCAGGTAGCGCAAAAACAATAAGATAATAATGAAATGGATGGGACTGATTATTTACAGACCGACCGTCAATTATCTGAAGGAAGGGAGCAACAGATAAATCTCGAGTCCTCAACTTAGTAATAACGCAATCGAAAATAATGAAAGGTAGCCGCTTACGCGCGAGAGTCAGGGATCGCAACGCGCGATATTCAATAGGTAGCGCACGATAGGTAGCATAAATGAAAGCAGATAGTATGACGCAATATAACAGAAACCCAAAAGAAAAATACAATAATATACCGTGGTAAATATTCGGTCTACGACAAAGATAGTAAGGTAGCATGAGTGAGGTAGCGTAAGCCGAACAAGAAGCGCGGGATGTAAACACTGCACCGGTCCGCGTGACCTTCGGCGAGCTACACAGTGGCACATAAATCGACGATAGAGAGCCACGGAAATTAGCGTACGAAACGAAATATTCACTGTTAATACGACACATACTATACTTCAGATAGGAAGCCAGACAAATCGATAATAATAATAATAATGAATCATAATACAGAAAGGTAGCGAATAATGAAGTCAAGGCTGCCGAAAATACAGAATTATAATACGATAAATATCTCACATTATTGATACCCACAGAAAACAAACTAATCCAAAATCGAAACAAGATATATCAAGAGAGAAAAAAAAGTAATAAATCGACCAGATATTGGTCGAGAATCCTTTTTGCCCGGCACGTAGCCGGGTGACTGAAAGATTCGCCATCCGCAAATCTTCTCAATTCAATTAAACTAAAAATGACTAAGTCATATCAAAACTAAAACTCAAACTTTATTACGAGGCTGAATCAGATAATCAAAGGACTCTCGACTCACAGAAGTAATAGGGAGGGCTGAGTCTCACCGGAATCTCCGTTGTCTCGTTGCTGGTAACGCTGGTCGATCCCTCGGTGGTCCGCACAACAGAAGTAATGAATGGATCTTGAGCGTCGTCGATCGATGTCCTTTTTCTCCCACTCCGCCAACTCGCCGGCTACCGCTCGCGCACGCGCTCGGGTGTTCTTGCTCTTCTGCGATGTTTTGAAGTTGGAGTGGAGCGCCGCGAGTTCTGCGCACAGGCGCGCGATTCAAACGGGTTGTAGTATTTAGCTCACTCCACTGATGGTACGTAGGCACGTGCCGTCGCTAAACTTGTTTCCGTCCAATCTCTTCAGGCAGCAAATTATTACTGGAACTTGGGTGTCTTCCCCTCGGATCCGGTGGCCACGTTGAGGAGTGCGGGGTCCCTCACGCCGGAAATCGTGGCCGCGATGCTTCAGCGATATTGGACTCACAATAAAAGGTGCAACACTGCAATTAAACTCGTTCAACGCTGCTCCTAGACCCTTTCTTAGTGGGGCGCCGGGTTGGCCGGACCGCGACAGTCCAAATTTCAGGGGATGGTCCAGCGCCAGGCTGGGAAGTCGTAGGGAGGCAGGTGACACAGTAATATTTCGGCCCATTTTCCAGTGCGCTCCCTTGGCATCCATAATCCACGGGCACGGTTGTTCGGTGCCCGCCTGCGACTCTGTTGCACAGAATCCAAATATCCAAAACTGGAGCGTCGATCAAAATCCCAAAGCAAAACATAAATCAAAAATATTCGACATCCCTCGGTGTAGAGAACTCATGGAAACGTTGTAGAGAGCAATAGGTAACGGCACGAGCGAGCGAAGAGTGCGTGGGCGATAGGTAGCGGTTCGTAGGCGGAGAGACTGTCCCTCGGTGGTAGTTGACAGTTGGGGTGAGACTCCGGTGATAGGGAACAAAATGGTCGCCAAAATAAAGAAGGATACGCAAATTTACGGAATTAAGAAAATTAATTAACTAATAAAACGTCAACGGTTCGAAAGGGAGGTAGCTATAACGGAGATAATGTAGAGAGCGAAAGTAGAGAGCGACTTCTGTTGCCGACCAATCGATTGTAGAGCGAACGTGCACCGACCCAAGTGTCGTAAATCCGACACTCCTCGCCGTTTACACTTCGCGCAGGTGGCGTGGCAAAAAATCACGTCACAGTACATATCATTGAGATAGAGAAATTGAAAATTCGCGTTTAACGAATGACATCAAGAGGAAACAGAAACATTGACACGGAAAGAAAACGTAGTTGTACAAACTGATTTATCGGTCCCGACAACCAACCGCGATTACTTGGAAAAGCAACAACTACTTAGTCGGTTGAATAAACTATAACCTCATTAGTAAAGTACCAATACCAACGAAGTCAGATCATGCATAGCAGCACAGTTCTTATGGAGTTCGTGGCCCCGAAACTTTTTGGCTGAAACCGACCGCCTCGCAGCGCTGTCTTCTGTTAAGGAATATGATTTAATAGACCTTTTGAATATGCACGCCACAGCATTCAGCGTTCTCTAGTTGCTCAACGCTCTTACTACAATTGTACACGTCAGTTCCTGTCATGCGCTCTTACTTGTGGTGTGTTCCCGGCATCGTGTATACAAGGGATATAAGCTACCATATGTATTAATAAAGCATCTTAATTATAATCAGCAATCCTTAGTTATTATTGTGTCAAGCCCCAAAATCCTAACAGGCTATGAACCCAGGTGCACAGATTGAACAATATTTCGGATTGAAAGACGTTTCTTCTCGAAAAATAAGTGTCAATTATATTGAGGTCTCTTGAGGTTAGCCGGGCGCGTGCAAAATTGCAAAACGACCTTAAATGGACTGCGAACCAGTGAAAATTAAGAAGCTGAAAGGAATCGAAGACTGGAATTTATGCAAATTCCAAGTGAGTGTGCTCGTACCGGACCGCGAGGCTTTTGAGGTTGTAACAGGAGAACGTGTCAAGTCAGAGCTGGCTACAGATGCCAATGCAGCAGCAATAGCAGACTATGAGAAAAAATTGAAGGTATAGAAAAAAATAGGATAATGCAGCATCAAAAATAATTGTTACCATGGTAAACAACCAAGCCATGTTACACATAGCCACCTGCAATAGTTCAAAAGAAATGTGAGTGAAACTTCATGAAATTAATGAGGGCAAAAATAAAACTGCAAAGCATTTCTTAGAGCAGCAATGTACACATTAAACAGAGACGCTGCAGATGACATAGCTACGCATATCACCAAGAAATATAAATGACTCTTTCTCCTTTCTATTAAGGTAGTCCTCCTGTACGGTCTCACGCCGTATAAGTTCGAGGGAGAATTAAACAAAATTTACGGACAGTTCTCGATGAGATATAAATCTGAAAAAAATCGAGCGTATAGAAAATGCCAAAACGGTTATTTTGGCATAATAATAATTAAAAAATGTGATTGACAAATTACTTAAATAAATATTAGTGCCACATATTACCCGGCAACCTAACTTTTTTTTTCTTATGTAAAACATTTGTTGATTTTTCTAAATACGTATGTATTCTTCTCAGATTTTTTCTGATTTTCAATTTTGCACTTCGAAAAAACTATCATTTTCAAACATCAGATAAAATTCTAAAAAAATACACACGAATCCAGACAAATAAACAAATCATTTGCATAACAAAAAAGTTAGGTTTTCGGGCAATATGTTGCACAGTTATTTATTTCAGTAATTTGTTAATAACATTTTTTGAGTTTTTCTAGATTTTTTTTTCTCCGAGAACAGTTCGTAATTCTGTCTCGATTTCGCTCGAACTTATGCTATGTCAGACAATACAGGAGGACTACCTTAATAGTTTCGTACGGCCTGGGAATCAACGAGCCAGGATCAGAGAACTCTGTCGAACCTTACGTCAAGGTTGACGATGGAGGTACTGCGAGTCAAGTCCAGTGATACTCAAGGAAATAGTGCTTCCTCTATGAAGTTCAAGGGATAAGTAACCACACAAGGAGATGGGAAGGCAGGTAAGGAGCCTGGAAAATGTTATAAGTGTGGAAAAATTGGACATTGGAAGCGTGAGTGCAGATCAAAATCAGCGAATTTAAATTAGAAGCGCTCTAAGAGTGAATGGGGGTCGTGGTGGTAGATTTTTGGGAAAAATTGTTTACGCAACCGCACTTGGAGCAGAAGGAAGTTCTGCGGATTGGTACTTCGACTCAGGTGCAACAGAGCACATGTTCTCGGCACGCAGCTATTTTGTGAACTACAAGGACTTAAGGGTACATGTTCTAGTAATAGTTGGCAACGGCGCTGTCATTCATGGAGTAGGTCAAGGTGAAATCGACATTGTTTCATACAATGGGTGTTCATGGTATTGGAATTACTTTTCAAGAGTTTTGTATGTTCCAGATCTCGAATATAATCTGTTTTCTATGTCTTTTTTTCAGCTCTTGATAAAGAACTGAAACTTGAATCTAGCGACCAAGAGTGCACATTTCTGAGAAATGGAAACGTGGTTGCAGTGGGAGAGCGATTTGGTAACCTCTACAGTATGAAGTTTGAGCTCCTTCCACCGAAGCTGGAAAATTATGTTTCGACTGGTACCTGTGTATGTGTTGGAAAAACCGAATCGCTTAAAGTTTGACATGAGAGGTTAGCGCACCAAAATGTGACTCATGTACAGCGAATTCTTAAAAGTGGGGCATTAAAGTCAAGGCAGAAGAAAAATGGTTCTGTGAAGGATGTACGCTCGGAAAATCGCACGTAAGCATTTCTCATTAGTAAAACACACAAACAGTGGTACCGGGAGAATTCGTGCACGACGATTTGTACGGCCCGATGAAAAATTTGTTGATCAAGTAGGAAATAACGAGATTAACCAATCAGTTAATCTCGTTATTTCCTCAAAGCCGACTTATCTCATTATCGCTCAGTTTTCTTTCTAAAAAGTATAGAGACCGTGTTTGGAAGAAAAATCAAGAAGCTGACAACAGACAATGGTCGTGCATTTGTAAATCGGGAAATAGAGGATATCTTGACGAGAAATGGGATTGAGCACGAGAAAAGTACACCGTACAACCTTGAGCAAAATGGTACCATTGAGATGAAAAATTGGACTATTGTGGAAGCTGCCCGCACCATGCTTCAAGCGAGAAATATGGATTAAAAATTTTGGGCGGAAGCTGTATCACTGCTAATTATGTAATTAGTGGAAGCGGTACACGGAGATAAAAAAAAATTGGTCGCTACAGCTAACTCACATGGTTATGAACGCTCCAAGCAACAAAAATGGTTGGAGGAAACAATTTCAGCTGCTCAACCCAACAGTAGTTGGATTAACCGACATATTAGTTAGCTCGCCCAATTATAGAATTGATACTTTTGTCTCAATCACTTCACTTGGTTGCACCTCATTGGTTGGTGCAACCAATGTGTTTGTTGGGTTCAACCAATGGACTGAAGTATTTTATGTTTAGTTCAGAACGTTGGTTGGGAGGTGTTGGTTGTCAGAGCCAGTAAACCTTGTTGGTCACGTTCACTAGTTTAGTGTATCAACCAGTTATACTTGTTAATGTAACCATTGCTGTAAGTCGTACAGTAACCTAAATTAGATTTCTAACCAATTTCAGTGTTTGGCTTTACCAATCGAGAAAGCTGGGTTAATTAGTTTGTCAGTTGAATCAAACAAAGTTGTTTCCTGCAAGTGAACGGGAGAGTAGTCAGTGCAATAATCAGGGTGAAAAAAAAAACGACAAATGCATTTTCTTTTTAATTAAATATATTTGTGATCGAAGCCGCCCTTTTCTGCTGAGCATCTGAAATAAAGAATTAGTATGATGGGTACGAATATAAACGGTTGATGAAATTGTCATTTCCTTTTATCTTTTGAATTATATATAAACCATGAACAAACAATTCCAGAACAATGAAAAAATACTAGAGTCATGAGTGAAATGTTTTTTGTTAAGTCAGGTCGACTTATTTTACAGTTTAGGATTCACAGAACCTAAAAAACTGACAGCGTGACGAAAAATATATGCAATATGTAAAAAAAAAACAGATAGCGTAACAAGAAATATTGAAAATATGTTGAAAAAACACACAGCGTAACAAAGAATATGTCAAATATGTTGAAAAAACAGATAGCTCCAACCGAGAATATGTCAAATATGTAAAGAAAACAACCAGCGTAACAAGAAAACTTCCTGCAAAAGTGAACTTTAATATAATAAGTTTAGATAACAATAACAATTCAGGACTAGTTAAACAGTGTGGATATAATAAGTCTGATGGTGGCTTCTTTAAATTAAAGGAGTATTTAAAGACTTAATATCATTTTTATTTTACTTAGATATCAATGCAAATCTCACTTTTAAATTTGAGAATGAGCTGAGGAAATCCCCACTGTATCAGTAGCTCATCGATAACTATAGCTGATTCTCTTTCTTGTGCCCAAATCTGTAAATGAATAAAAACTAGTGAATCTAAGTACAGACCCTCAAACAATAGTAAATAGCACATTTATGGTTCTTGTAATTTCTTATTATCAATAAATTGGGTTTTCCGAAGGCGCATAACCCTACTTTATCGGCACTGCATACGTCTCAACATTCTGTCTTCTCTATCTCTAACTACGGTTAAGAATAATAACAGATTTTGCATATTTGTTGATATAATACTAGTGTATTTTGATGCGAATATGCATGACTTACCTTTTTTGAGGTTTACCTTTTATTAAAATCAGCGTTGCGTCGTTTCTTCTATACTAAGTTATGTTGCAAACGCTTGAACAATGGCCGTCAATGTAAAGTTGGCTGCGCGAGCTATCGAAATTGGCTACGCACCCAAACCACTTGGCTACGGTGCCCAAGCAATTTATTGCGCATGCTATTTGAGTTGACCGTATAATTCCTACTACTGTAAAATGGTAAGACCAACTACCACGTTCGTTGCACTAACTATCAGTGCTGACTGCAAACAAAATACAACAAAAAATACGTTGTTACTGCGTTCAACTTTACGGTCGAATAAATTTCAGTCGATTGATTTGGTTGAAGTTACCAACGAAGTAATTTTTTTGCAACCAACTAATTACTTGTCAACCGATTAGTTTGCTTAGACAACTAATTCATCGGTTGCTAACTAAAAAATTTGTTGGCGCAATCAATGACCTAGTTGGTAGCTAAATAATGTATTGGTACAACCTATTTATTCCTTGGTTCGACCAAATTTATTTGTTAAAGCGTATTTAACCTTGCGTATTGGTTGTACCCATCAATTATTTCTTTTCGTGTACCAGTAAGAAAGACGCCGCACGAAAATGGCACGGGAAAACAGCAAAGACTCAACTTTAAGATTTTCGGTGCTGAAGTGTATGTTCACTGTTCGGGTTATTTGAGCTTTAGAAGGAATTCAAATCTCGCGCGCCTTCCCGCGTAAGGGCTCGTGGTTTTTGCGCGCGAATTAATGGTTTGCGCGTCGAGTAAAGTGGAAACGTCACGCATGGGTTCGAGAATGCGTGAGCGCTTGGGTGAATCGGCTACGAGCAACGCTCTCGGGATTCGGCGCCTGGCGCCTATAGGGATCGAGGAAGGAGGAGGAACTTCTAGGGACTGCCGGCGGGCTCGTGAGTACGCGATTTACTTGGACAAACGTCATCAAACAGAACGGTCGTGCTAGTTAAGGATTTTTAGTTGCCGATGGGTACGGTGCGAATCTCTTTATTTATATAGTATTCAGCTCGAACTATTAGACGTGTGTGTTGTGTGTGTATGAATTGTACAGAACAACATCGGTAGGAATTGTTCGGGAACTTAAGCCACCTGCCATTACCCTCGGCGTGCTGATTTCCACCCTGCGATTGCCTACGCAACAGGGCCACCAGGGTCTGTCCGTGACACAGGTTGGGTTCCCTCGAGACGTCCAGGCGACCGTGACCAAGGAGGCAATCCATTGAGTCATTAAATTCTAGTGGTCGTTGCACCGTCAAGTATATCTGGATAACCCAAGGTAAGAGAGCTCTCGCGCGCGTTAATAAAACGTACCTCGCGGCCGTCGTCCATATTTGCGTGCGCGTAGACTTGTAAGAAATAAAGATTGTATGTTTGCTTTTTTTTTATTCATAAATTATCCGCTTGCCCCGGCTTATCTCTCTAACCCGTAAGAGTTTTTATGCCGAGGCAAGTATATTTTACGCGAATACGTGTGTGTTCATTGTTTTATTGTCTCAACCTTCCCTCATTCATTTCAACTAATTATTTATGTTGTTTATTCATTGTTTAACTTTTATTCATTCACATTCCAAAGCGAAATCGGGGAAAGTGGAGTCCCAAATCCAAAAAAGGCGTGTTCGTCGGGTATGACGAATGTACAAAGGGAAGTAGTATAGGCATGAGCTGGGGAGACAGACCCTACCCCTTCCCTACGTCCCTCCGACTCCTCCTCCATGGGGGATGGGGGAGGCAGGCCCCTCCCACCCCCCTGATTATCATAATTCCCCGAGCGGTGATTTGCCCCCCGCTCCGCCTCCTTGAGGCATGTGGGAAAGAGGCCCCGTGTCTAGCCAGATTAGCATAATTCCCCGAGCGATCGTTGGTCTCTCCCTCCTCGAGGCATGTGGGAGGCAGCCCTCTCCCCGTCTGGCCTCGTGTCTAGCCAGATTACCATAATTCCCCGAGTGGTGATTGGTCGAGATATTTTTCCCGTGGGCCTTGATTCCCCACCAGGCCAGTGCAAGCTTGTCCACGGTCCCGTGAAATTTATGCGTCTACAGTCGATATTGTAGATTTTTTCCCTACGATCGGTAAGGTTCCGAGGGGTCGGTAATAATTAAAGTCAAATAAAAGAAAAACATAATTTTCAAGTACACAGATTTATTAAAACACAAGTAAATTTTTACTTGTATTATAAAAAATATTACAATTGTGTGTGTGTGTGTGTGTGTGTGTGTGTGTGTGTGTGTGTGTGTGTGTGTGTGTGTGTGTGTGTGTGTGTGTGTGTGTGTGTGTGTGTGTGTGTGTGTGTGTGTGTGTGTGTGTGTGTGTGTGTGTGTGTGTGTGTGTGTGTGTGTGTGTGTGTGTGTGTGTGTGTGTGTGTGTGTGTGTGTGTGTGTGTGTGTGTGTGTGTGTGTGTGTGTGTGTGTGTGTGTGTGTGTGTGTGTGTGTGTGTGTGTGTGTGTGTGTGTGTGTGTGTGTGTGTGTGTGTGTGTGTGTGTGTGTGTGTATGATTATACAGCGGTTTCACAGCGTAATTTTGGAAGTGACAGCGTTGGTTGAGGTAATTCCTTTGCTGATGGTGGTGTTGGTGGCGTAGATTTGTTTTCTCAACAGTGTGGACAATCCCTTTTGGTTAGAGGACAGTTATCCACTTGCATCAGTAGATCTGGTGAGTCTGTGTGTTCTACACACAGTTCATACGATGGAACCTCGGGATCCATTCGGATGTGCTCAGGTAGTTTTTCCCAGAGAAAATGAAAGTCATCACCCCAGTGTCGTAGCAGCAGGGGTTTCGGCATATATTTGAGTTCTTCTCTGGTGAGATCCCATGGATCTTTGCCGCAATCGATGACGAGTATCCCGTTGATAACTTCCATTTCAACAGAGCTGTTGAAGCTGCCGCTGCTACTTTCGAAGTGGTCTCAATCGTAGCACGTACGGATGCTTTCATACTTGTCAGTGTGGTGGTGGGGGATGTCGTTGGTAGAATTTATTATAAATGATTACACAGTATAAACTTGTTTATTTACAGATGGCATTCAAAACGAGGTGTGCATGTTTGTACACACGATGCTCCGCATGTACCACCGGCTCCCTCTAGTCCATTTGATCGTACACTTTTCATGTAACGAGTTTTACGTGTCGTATGTTTTAATTTTTTTATAATACCGTCGCACAATGTTATCGTTTTTCAACTTATTTGTCGAAAATAAATGTAGAAACATATCTAGAGTAAAACCACGGCACATGTAATCAAGGAACATAACACAGTATTCTCCACACACCGTAGACTTGATTGATTGTAGAATTCAGGTACTCCACTCGTAGGTTGTGGTGTTTAGACGTATACGGTTATGGTGTTTGTTGATGAGTGGGGGTAGCCCGTAGCTGTCGAAGTAGATACCTCGACCATTGTTGTCAACGTACAATGCGACCCAGTGAGTCCCTGGTTTGGTATGATCTTCTGTGTTGGCGACGATTGCAGTGGGTCTAGACCACTGACGCGGAATACGATCGGCGGGAAATACTTCTTTCGTCTGAGCTGGTATGTGCTGTAGTGCTTCCAGTACCTCCAGACTGTTCATTATATATACTTTTTTCCGATCCTTGGTGGGGGCGGCGTCTGCGTTGATAATACTGCTGATGATGCAGATTATGCCCATCACGAGCGCTGGTTGTAGTGGTCGCGACGGTTGACGTCTGTCGTTTTGGAGGTGGTGGTGGTGGTGGCGGTGAATTTACGGTCGCGCGGAAAAGGGTAACTATTTCGTCGTTGGTAGGTACCGTACCGTCACAGTTGCTTACTGAATATACTGAAGCCTAGAATACGTTGCACCTTTGCAGGTTTATGTAATGTATATGCATCCTGTTGGTTCAACCAGTTATAAACATCGGTTACTTTTTTTTATTGCCAATAAGATGCCTTGCGCCAGCGTAACTCGCAGGATGCAAAGGGTTATAATACACATTTTCGAATGACATTTTATACACAAGTTAAAATTCACATTTTAAGCCAGTATTCGAATCCTTGACGTCCTGTTCTATTTCCCGTAATAGCAGTGTCTAGAATCCGGGCGGTATTGGCCTCGATAAGTCTTTTGCGCGGTGTAATGGGTTTCTTCTTGTTCCCTCTCAATGGTGTATTTTCTACCGCAGCTGTCGTCCTTTCTTCAAGTTCATCCACAGGTATAGACCCTTTTTTCCGTCGTTGACTGCGGTTACTTGGCTCGCGCCGCTCTCGTGCCCAAAGATTTTTCGATCTTTTTCCACCGGACTGACAGTTCTTCGGTTCGCCGTCCTCCTCGTCACCGTCTCCGTCTCCGTCTCCGTCGTTATAATACTGTCGATCACTTTTCTTGCGTTTTACAGCAACACTCTCAACGACCATGGACCATAACTTGTCATTCCCGATAAACTCGTGTGGTACAGCGCCAGCCCTAAGACTCTGAACGAATTGACGTAGGCCGTTGGCTTTAAAGCCTTTCCTCTCGCGTATTGCTTCATTAATGAGATCGACAATATTTGAATTATGAATGAGCACACCGTCGATTGTCACTCGTCCCTCATTGTCCCATCTGATGCGTTGTGAAGCACTTGGTGAATTACGCATGTAGTTTAGTAGTGCATTAGCTCTACGTTTGTATTGTAGCGGTACACTGTTTAGTATATTAATTTCATTAAAATCTTGATTTTCCGGTGGTCGTGGTAGCGCTGGTGTCGCACCAGGCAACGATGGGCCTAATGGACCGTTTCGTGTGTCCACGAGAAATGAATATCGTTGCAGTACTTGTAAATATTCTTTCCACTTGGTAGCGTCATCGTGATATTTTTTTGAGTTCAAAATACCTTCGGGTTCAGCATCAAGCCGCGAGATCGGGTCGCCCGGTGTTTGTACGGTTTTTTTAATACTCCCACCGCCGATCATCGGATCTTTCGCGGCAGCCACCTCCGCCGGTACTAAGACCATTTCCCTTGCATGTTCCATTTTAATATATTAATTACTCGGCACCACCACCGTTGTTGTTGCCACCAAACAGTCTACTAAACAGACCCATGATAATGGGTGCCAATAAAAGGGGTAAGAATGCGCCACACCCTTTTTGCATCATGATACGTTTTTTCGCTCTCCAATTAAACTTTTGTCGCTTACGTCGCGTGGCGCCATCTGTGTGTCGTTTTCCACCACCATTTTAATTTTTCCACAGTCGCGGGCACGTCGGTAGAGGTGGCGCTAATTGTCGCAGAACATTTTTAAATTTACTCGACCGTTTTTTCACAGCTGGTCTGATTTTTACCACACCATGTAAAATGTTCAAGGCGCATTCACAAATACATTTTACGAGTGCTTCATCGGATGCACGTAGCAACGTTTTTTGTTGTTCTTTAGTTGCATGACAGAGGGCGTTGAGTAGGGCTGCGTGACGTTGACCGATCGGTAGTCGTGCAGACCATTGACGTTTTCCTCGTGTCTTTACCATCGCACGGTAATTACTGGCCACCCCCACGATTGCACATTGTCGACGATCGTACTACAGCTAAATGCTTCGCACACTTACGATTCTTAAAATACCACTGCGTTTTCCGCGCGTGTGTGTGTGTGTGTGCGTGCGTGCGTGCGTGCGTGCGTGCGTGCGTGCGTGCGTGCGTGCGTGCGTGCGTGCGTGCGTGCGTGCGTGCGTGCGTGCGTGCGTGCGTGCGTGCGTGCGTGCGTGCGTGCGTGCGTGCGTGCGTGCGTGCGTGCGTGCGTGCGTGCGTGCGTGCGTGCGTGCGTGCGTGCGTGCGTGCGTGCGTGCGTGCGTGCGTGCGTGCGTGCGTGCGTGCGTGCGTGCGTGCGTGCGTGCGTGCGTGCGTGCGTGCGTGCGTGCGTGCGTGCGTGCGTGCATTCCAGGTGTTTTGCCTGGATATGCCGGACTCGAGCATTGACTGGTGACTTGTCAATGCTAATACCGACTAAAAATTCTTCTTAACTCTGGCCTCTGATCCTCATGGAAACCGCCGCTAGGCATTACTTCGTGAGGGGAGGATCTAGCTATTGCTCTTCCATCCGGTAGCTAAGGTGATTTCTTCCTTTCTTCTAACTATTGTCGTTTGCTCTTCTTCTTTCAATGGAACGCAGCTCTGTGAGAACTTCTGTGGCGAAGGTGTTTTTAGCGTTCCAGGCAGCTTCTGTTGACATCATTGCTTCTACTAATGCATCTGGTTGCATTCTCTGGTTCAGGATCCTCTCCAACTCTTCGCGCTGTGGATCGAAACGAGGACATACAAAAAAGACGTGCTCCGCATCTTCAGCAACCCCTGGGCAGGACGGGCACTCTGGAGAATCATCGTGCTTAAAGCGATGAAGATATGCTCGGAAGCAGCCGTGTCCCGACAACATCTGCGTTAGATAATAGTTGACCTCCCCGTGATTCCGGTTTAGCCAGACGTCGATCCGTGGTATAAGACGGTGCGTCCACCTACCCTTGTCTGCGGCATCCCACTGGAGCTGCCATCGGCTTATGCTGTTCTGCCGTTCTTCAGTTCTGAGCTCTTCGGCGCTTAGTGTAGTTGACCTCTTTCGTTGGTAGAGGGCCCGTCTTTCCTCTGCTAGGACTCTAAGGGGTAGAGTTCCGGAAATTACCCACACTGCTTCCTCTGATATTGTGCGGAAGGCGCTAGCTACTCGTAGGGCACTCAGTCGGTATACTGGTCCAGCCTTTCTCCATGATTCCTGTAAGCCTAGTGCATCAGCCCAAATAGATATGCCATACGTGAGCACTGATGTGACTACAGATGATAGGAGTAGTCGTCTGCTCTGCTTTGGGCCTCCGATGTTAGGCATCAGTCGTGCGAGACTGGCCCTCACTACTGACGCTTTGGCACTGACATGTTCCACCTGCTGCTTGAAGTTGAGTCGGGCATCAAGCATCACTCCCAAATATCGGATGTAAGGTTGTGATGTGATTTCCTGTTCGCCGACTCTCAGCTTGATGGTCTCTACCACTTTTCTGCTGGTAATAAGCACTGCCTCTGTCTTATGCTTCGCCAGTTGGAGATTCACTGTATCCATCCACTGGTTGACCTGCTCAATGGTGATATCAAACATATGGTTAATCTCATCAAGATGTTTAGCGACGATAACTACGGCAACATCATCCGCATACGCCACAAGTTTAACATTCCTCGGGATTTTTAATCTTAGGAGCCCGTCATACATGATATTCCACAGCAGTGGGCCAAGAACAGAGCCCTGTGGAACGCCTCCGGTGATATCATACTCTCTTGGACCGTCCTTCGTGTCGTACTTTAAGACTCGATCTGCAAAATAGCTTGCCACTATCTTACGCAGGTATCCTGGCACGTTTTTCTCTTGAAGAGCTTGCATAATGCAGTCCCAGTTGGCGGAATTAAAGGCGTTTCTGATGTCTAAGGTCGCCACCAGGCAATACTTCTTCGTACCACCCTTCCATCTGGTTCCTGCAATTGCCTCCTTGGCCGTATTAACAACCAGATTGATTGCATCCAGGGTTGATCGTCCTTTCCGGAATCCATACTGATTGTCCGCCAGGAGTGGATCTACAACTACTTCTATTCTTTGATGAATTATACGCTCAAAAATCTTACCTGCTGTATCTAGCATGCATAGTGGACGGTAAGATGACGGCTCTTCTGGTGGTTTCTTCCCTTTCGGTAACAGTACCAATCGTTGCTGTTTCCACTTACAAGGAAAAGTCCCTTCTTTGAGGCATGCGTTGTAAACGTCTAAGAATAATGTTGGTGCTGCCTTTATGATGGTCTTCAAGGCTATATTAGGGATTCCGTCCAATCCCGGCGTTTTATTATTTCCTACACGGTTACAGGCCTCCATTAGTTCTTCTTCAGTGACAGATGGTATGTCGTCCAGTTCGCCTGGAGCCAACTGGTAATTGAAGTTGCGTTGTTGTGGAAACAGTGCAGTGACGATTTTCTGCAGGAGTTGCGGACACGTAAGTGATGGCATTTGTTGTTTTTTCAGGTGGGTCATGACCACCTTATACGGCCTACCCCACACGTCTTTATCCACCTCGTATATAAGCTCTTTCCAGCATCTTCTTTTGCTCTCTTTGATGGCTTTATTCAGTTCACGACGAGCCTTCTTGTATTCTGCGATCAGCTCCGCTGAGTTGGGCCGTTGATAGCCGCGCTGAGAGATTCTTCTCTTCTTATGACACTCTTTACGGAGGACACTGATGTGACTGTTCCACCAGTGCACTGAAGGTCTTGAATTTATGTCACGTTTACGAGGCATACTGGCATCACAAGCTTGTGTTACTCTCCTCATCAGTTCCTTAGTCTGCTCTTCTGCACACCCAGGGTTTATCGGATCACTATCGAGGGCTATTAGCAGTACTTCTGGGTCAAAAGATTTTACCTTCCAACCAAAGCTGTTAGTTTGCTTGATTGGTCTCCTGGGGCTCTGGTTGTTTGATATTTCCCAGGTAATCGCGTTGTGGTCGCTGACTGTGTAAATATCCGTCAACTTCCAGTTGGAGTTAGCTCTCGCGAGGCTGCTACTGACGAAGGTGAGATCTACTATAGAGCTTGCGTCTCCTTTGGTATACGTTGGCGTGTCACCGCTGTTAAGTAAGACTACGTCTAGCGCAATAAAGGCCTCTAGTAGTGCTTTACCTCGCACATTAGTGCGCTCGCTGCCCCAATCCGTTGCCCAGGCGTTGAAGTCCCCGGCTATTGTCACTGGATGATACTGCTTTGCGTCCTCGGTCAGTCGATCCAAAAAATCAGCGAAGTCAACAATGGAGAGGCTAGGTGGTGCGTAGCAACTGTAGAAGCGGATGCCATCTACTGATGCTGCTACGAAGCCGGCGCTGCTATTGTTAACTGTACTCTGAAAAGGAAGTTTGCCACAGGACCAGATGACGGCTTTGGTGGTGGTGTCAGTTTCCCATGGTTGGCCGTTGAGGTGTTTATACGGCTCTGATATAAGCACAAGGTCAACCTTTAGTTCTCGGACTGTTTGCGTGAGCAAATCATGTGCAGCCTCACAGTGATTGAGATTGAGCTGCAATATCTTCATTTTCTGGCGTTCGTTATCTTCTGGAGCGCCTCTTGGAAGACCGGGCATCTGTTACTGCCTGCATAGTGAGTGGCTTTCTCTGCGCCGTGACGCTCGACGCACAGTACGCATTTAGCTGGGTTTTTACAGTCAGCGATCTTGTGCCCTTCTTGTCCGCATCTGATGCACAGATTAGACCGGTTCACTTCACTTTTACACTGAGAACCAAAATGCCCAAAGTTCCAGCATTTGAAGCATTGGATCGGTCTTTTTGTTGCTCTTATTCGGCAGTTGACCCAACCGATCCTTATTTTGCCGTTTCTTCCTAGCAGTGTCTAAGCTACAATCGCTGGTAGAGTCACTGTAGCAGACTGGGTACCTCTATAGGCCTTGCGGATCTTGATTGCCGCCAGTGGTATCTCACGGTTTCCCCCAGCTTCTTTTTGTATAGCAGTCTGGATATCGT
This sequence comes from Tromatobia lineatoria, assembly GCA_949699805.1. Taxonomy (NCBI): domain Eukaryota; kingdom Metazoa; phylum Arthropoda; class Insecta; order Hymenoptera; family Ichneumonidae; genus Tromatobia; species Tromatobia lineatoria. Next base: position 8,347,323 of record OX453034.1, read on the forward strand.
TCTTCGTCGTCTCGTCATCGATGTCTCGGATTTCGATGATCTCCTGTGGACCTTTGCAGATCACTTTGGCCTCTTCCTTGAGGATGTTTGCGATGGTCTGTTGCAGGCTTTGGCCTTTGTCAGCGCTCTTCCGCGAGATCGTAATCAACAAGTCCCCACTTCTGGTCTTATTGATTTTATCCACCGTCGTGCGGACCTGCTCATCAGGGACGTCCTTCTTTATGCGACGCAAGATCTCGGCGTACTTTGCCGGCTCAGCTGGTCGGATAATCAGTGCGTCTGGTTTTATCCATTTGCGCTGTTTCTTGCGCTTAGGTTCCGGCCGGGGCTTCTCCGTCGGCTGCTCCTTCCGTAGCTGCTCTTTTTTCTGCTTCTTCAAGTCCTTCTTGGACTGAACAAGATTCCAGGCCATTGTCGTCTGTTTCTTCTCAGCGTCGGACGCCGCTGGTTTCAGCGGCGGACTTTTTTTTGCGTCCAACTTCTTCGTCGTTTGCGTGTTTACTGGGTCAGGTGAACTTCTAAATCTCTTATTGTTATTGTTGGTGTCATTCTTCTTAATATCACCAGCAATCGACTGAGTGTCAGTTTCCGCTCCGACGACACCGAAAACTGCAAAAGTTTTCGGTGTCGTCTGTGTCGAGACAGCATTTTTTGGTGCCGGGGCAATGCCCGCCGCCGTCTTGTCTGCTTCTTTCTCGAGCCTGAGTACCCGGTTGTACGAAGTGTTCATGGAGCTGGCGAGCTTTCGGATTTCACCGTGGACGTTTGACTTGCCCTTGATGAAATCCAGGAGGCTAGTGATTTGGCAGCCTAGCCTACGGAGCTCCTCTCTCCACCTCTCTTCCTTTTCTTCACTTGTAGCATGGTGTGCTATGGGGGCCAAGTGGTCAACCTCCATGGTACTGCGGTCGTTCGATGACGACGCCTGGGAGCCCGCTCGCTCACTCCCTGGAAGCGCCGGTACTGGGGTTCCGTGCCCCTGCACCCTAATCGGTACATCCTTTAATGGACTTCCCATGGTGATTTGTTGGCGAGGTTTCTTCCCCGTGTCTGTTTGGTCCACGGGAGGTATTTTAATTGCCTCCTACCCTCTATATGTATACAGATACCTCCATCTACACAGAGATATCTCCATCTATATAGAGTATATCTCTATGCATATCCATATCCATATCTATACAGAGGGCCTCCCCCTATCCGCCACCTGGGGACGCGCCACGTTGGGGTTTCTGACCTCCCCCTGCGGTGTGTGTGTGTGTGTGTGTGTGTGTGTGTGTGTGTGTGTGTGTGTGTGTGTGTGTGTGTGTGTGTGTGTGTGTGTGTGTGTGTGTGTGTGTGTGTGTGTGTGTGTGTGTGTGTGTGTGTGTGTGTGTGTGTGTGTGTGTGTGTGTGTGTGTGTGTGTGTGTGTGTGTGTGTGTGTGTGTGTGTGTGTGTGTGTGTGTGTGTGTGTGTGTGTGTGTGTGTGTGTGTGTGTGTGTGTGTGTGTGTGTGTGTGTGCGAGCTCATTCGCCTTTGCCGGGTTGTAGGTTTATTTTTTGGTACGTATACCTGCATTTGGGGATCGTCGGGGAATATTGTTGTGCGACAGCAGCAAATATCGGGTGTCGACTGCTTCAGGTCAAGGAGTAGATATCCGTGTGGTTGAGCGGTAGCATCGTAATACGCTTCAGATAGAAATCTCGGATCTTCAGGATATACTTGCCTTGCGAGATGCTGAATTTGTGCTTGATCACGTGGATTTTTAAAAATGACTATATAATTGGCATATAACAAAATATCCCGTTGTCCGTGGCCTCGATGAAGAATATTTTGCCTAATAAAGATAACGCTAATATTTTTGTGATGACTACCTTTGGTGAATAAATCGACAATTCTGTTATTTGAAAATTCACGCATTAAATCGTCAATAATAACAAGTTTTTTTGCCTCATTGTCGTTTCAATAATCCTTCGGTACTGGTAGACCCTCGTGGAATTCAATCTTAAGTGTGGCCGAGGTAGAACGATTTTCAAATAATGCCTCTGTATCACGATCGAGATTGTCACTATAATAGAATAAAATCATATCAAAGAGTGTGTCACTCATTGCCTCGATACCAGACAAGAAACGACGAACAAACACCGTTTTACCGCAACCCGTTGGTCCACAGATCAGTGACGTCCAGGGATGTTTCCAGCATAATCAATGAAAAAACTATGCTCGTTCTACGGCCACAGCTAATTTATAAGCTCTCCGGCGGCGGTAGCTGCAGCGGCGCGACGGACACACGTCGCTATAAGCTGCTACGACGTGTGCGCGGATGGGCGCGGAAATGTAGCCTTACATACGCGGAACTCACGATCGCTTCAAACAGCTAATGAGCGAGCGAACGTGGCGGTCAGCTTTTATACTACGGCTCACACACACACACACACGCGCGCGCGCGCGCGCTTTTATCTTACTTACTTTTTATCTCGTTCTGTTTGTGGCTCTTGCTCCCGCCGACCAGGTGATGGCTCGTTCTCGCGCAACCGTGGCATCGTATCAAGAGTAAGAATAAGGCAGAAGGGAACTAATTTTTCAAAAAAACATATTCAAGGAAATTAACTTTTTGTTTTGTTCAATCAAATAGGATCTTGAATTAATGGCAAAATCAACAAAGACGATTATATACAGATTTTATATTTAATTATAAAATATATATGTTTTTTTTAAATAAAAATGTATTTATATTTTCAAAATTTTTTTTACATATATATATGTGCTTAAAATTAAACAAAAAGTGTATGCATTCATACTAACAATTTTCAACACATACATTTCTTACAATAACACGCGCACACACGTATATAAAAATAACTAAAACTATTTTTAAAATAATAATACAAAAATAAATTTTTTTATTATTACTATGAGACGACAACGACGACGAGGATGACGATAGCAATAATAACAATGATTAACGCGGCGCCCTAACCTTTATATCCGAACGGTGGCGATAATGTGTGTGTGTGACGTGACGACGTTTACGACACACGAATCGACAGGTTTTTGTCTCTTTGCGTGTTATTACATCGTGAAGGGGCGTTCTTCGAAATGACGTGAATTTTAATTGAATCAATTCGTGGTTTTCCTCGGGCAAATCACTTTCGATCATTGCCCGGATCGATTGAAAATTAATTTTTTTCCAATTCTTATAATTCCAAGACAATCCCTTCACTTTACACTCAGTTCTTATAACTTTCTCGGGGTTGGCTCTATTCACGACCTCATAACCATAAAACTTCGGGCCACCCGATACAAACGACTTGATGTAGTCAGTCGGCTCCTTCAGTTCGCTGGTCATGTCCCCGAGAAAGTTACCCAACGGTGGTGCCCATTCATCCGCTTGACCGGTGTTAACAAAATCACCAAGTCTGTATCGTAATAAAGGACACGTTTTCCCAATCGTTCGAGATAACTATACAGCTTGAGACATGCCTGAGCAGTAGTATACGCCGCGATAACGACGCTTGTTTGCGCCGATGTTACAACCGCCTCGTCAATGTACGACCAATTCGCGTACAACACCTGATCGTTAACCGGCAATAAACGATGAACTTCTTTGTCATTGTCGCCGAGAAGAAGCAACAACTCTTGGCGATTCTTTATAACGGTCGTCTGTGTTAAATTTGACCGCTGTCCGAATTTACCCCAAAACGAATTAAGGCAGAGTTTTGCGACGGGATGATTTTTTCGGCATCGAGTCGAATACCCTCAGCCCATTCATACTCATCGATGTAACGAACTTTGGATTCGGCATCTATGCATTCTGCGGGCCAACCACTAGCTTCTTGCTTAATATGCAAGAAGGTATTAATATACTCGACAAAGAGCACTCTGGTTCGTGTTACAGGGTCGTATTGCGTCATCTCATCATTTTCTTTATCTCGTAACCCATTTCAAGGGCCTTTTTTCTCTCGTCCATGACCCAGGTACCTGTAAACACTCGGCCAGCTGTGTCCTAGTGAAAGCACGCTGTCAGTGCTCTTCCTTTGGCGCAGGTACGACAAAGAGGGAACAGTAGCTCACCGTGCATGCGGACAGGTAGCACAGATGCAAAAGGTTCCCCGGTGGTAGCACTGTGCACCTGATCTTCCCGTTGACCGTTGTGTCCAGCGGGTCAAACGAGCTATTCAACAATCTCTCACACTCTGTATCCACGTATATCTTTCGATGGCCCATCGGGAAGCGACCAACCTTTGATATATATGGATACAGAGAGCAGATATCAATATAGCTGATTTTCTCGTTCGACGCTACATCATACACCGTGTCCGTATTACCCGTACGACCACCGTAAAACCCATCGCGAGGATTCAAAGGCCGGTATTTAGACGCGGATGATCACGCAGAAAATCGTTTATTGCCGGATTCGATCGGCGCAACTCCGCAAATTCACAACCCCTAATCGTCTCAAGCTGATAGCCCGATGAACGAATTTTCGCATCACTTGCAAGGGTACGCTCATAGCGGTCCTCGTACGTTTCGTCTTTGGCACGTGACTTTTGCGTGCGATTGTCGGGAAAACAACGAGGACAGCCATGCCAGTAACACCCGTGAAATTGAAATACAAAACGCTTTCATCAAGCTGTAGGAAACCACCAACGAGTGGGCCTCAAGGTAGTCGGAATTCTCGGCCTCTAGCAGCGTGAACGATCTCGCGACCTGAACAATTCTCTACCCAAAGAAGCCATGCGACGGCCTCTCTCGAGTGCTGGTCCGCAAGCCTATACCCGCTGTTCCGGATGAAACCGATCGTTTGAAGTTCAAGAAAATTACGCCTGAATACTTTGGAGCAAGCTGAAGCGATAGTCGCTGCCTCCGTAAATGGACAGACGTTACCGGCCTCAAGGAATAATTTGCGAAATTCTTGACACGCACGTCAAAAAATATCGACATCGAGACGGCAATGTTCTTCGATTTCAACGCGAAAATTGAAAATATTCCCAGAGGCTACCTGCTCTGTGTACCAGGCATAAAACTCCTCGCGCTCTTGAGGGCTCATCGTGTCCGGCGAGTAGTACTCGGCTGCAGTTAGCTCACCTCTATAATTCTGGTGAGCAAGCGTGTTAAATAAATGGGGAAAGTGGCCCTTACTAATTTTATCTGCAAATCCGAAGGCTTGCGGAATAACACTCAAGCGCATGTGAAAGTAGTTAAGACTATCTATAAACATTTCGCGTCCTATACACATAGAAATGAGTGCATTACCCATGAGAATTAGTACTCCTCCTCCGCCTCTTCATACCCAACACCGAGCCATGAACGCATACCTACGCTTTAACATCAACGTATGTTAAACCGAATTCATGTGTGCCAATATTACATATATACACATAAAATGTTGAAAATATTAAAAAATATTGAACCCCTCAAAAAAGTATTAGAAAATAAACGTTATTCCAATAAACATAATTGAATTCACAAAATTCAATAACAATATTTATAAAAGTATAAATATTTTATCCCTCTATATTAAATATATTCGAATATATAAGACAATTATTAAACAAAAAAGAAAATGAGAATTTACAAATATTTTCAACGCTTTTTTTATGAAAAAAAATAAAAATCAAGACTTACGATTTTCACGGCTCTCCACTTGCTGAGGGACCGTGTTAAGATCACCCATAATGATGGTCGCGACATCAGATACCCCATCGGAGCCTTCATATCCAACGGTGATACGACTGAAGCTGTTTCCATCAGGGGTATCGTCGTCGCGGTCCTCGACGATCTCATCCTCTTGCTCCTCGTCCTCCTCCTCCTCGTCTCCTGCTCCTCGACGGGTTTGAGTGATGCTGGACTATCAGCATCATCGTCCGGTCCACCGCGGATCACGACATTGACGTCGAAATGCGGTGGATTAGGGGAATCCGGGGCCACGAATTCCGCTTCATCAACGATACTCGCCTCCGAAGGTGCGGGACTAGCGAGATCCACGACTTCGTGGGGTCGATCCTCGGGGACACGAGGCGCCGATAGGAATGGTGGCGTCACGAGGTCGACGACCTCTACGTCACACAGCGTTGGCCTCTCCGGAGCAGCGTTGTTTTCATCATCGTGGGCCACGTCCATGTCCTGGTGATTAACGTCACCGTCTGCCGATGAATCGCTATCTGACTGGTCAGCCAAAGCAGTGAGATTGATAGCGACCCACGAATTATCGTAACATTCGAGCGGGCTACGTACAGCTGGGCAATCTCCAGCATTTCGCTCACGCACCGTCTCGCACGCAATAACAATCGCATGGTGCGGCTCAACGAAAGCTTCAAATTTGTGAGCCCGCGCAATAACCCTGATACTTAAGGGTCTCAACACCGCTTTTAATTCACGCTGGGCCTGGCGGAGGTTCATTTGCCTCAACCGCGAAGCCCAACTTCGCGTGCAGCGACGTGCTGTAGGCGCACTTCGAAGTCCCGCAAGTCCAACCACTTTGAGAATCGTCTTGAACAACTTCCGGGTACGCTCGCACTGACTACTCTGCACATTTTCTGCCACACACTGCATTGTCACGAGTTTTTTTACACACAAAATTTAAAAAAAAAAAGTCACTATGTTTTTCGTCACAGAATCACGTAATAATCCAATAACGACAAACTTAAATTTCACAAATAATAACACTCACAGTTCACTGTGATTCCAATGAATTCACAATTTACAAATGTTGTAAACACTGATCTGATGACACACACACACGAGAAACAAAACGTTGAAACAATGATTTGAAAACGCGAGGGATGCTGGAGTGTCCCGAGTGACTTCTCGAGAGAGAATTAAACAAAGTCCGAGTTTCCAAAGATTATATAGTTTTAACCACACCCTCTATGGATAGATTAAAGTTGACAAAAGTGAAAAAGAGGCTGTGAACATTTCTTCGACATTCAAACATTGGCCGAAACCACAAGCCAATGCTTTTCCGAAAACCTTTTTCTGCATTGAAAACGACATCGCACAGGTGCGATATAATGTTTGGATTACAAAAAACTTGAAAAGCATAAAAACGATGCTACCTCATGCGAAGATCTCAAAACAGCTTGAGGTCCATCCTCGACCCTGGTCATGGATACCTTGGAGACACTTTTTTTTTTCTTACCGTCCCCACGCTTAGACCAGAAAATTATCTCTAGATGCACATCTCTACAGGGTGCCAAGGGCGAGAACTCTTACACCTTGCTGCGACAACAGGTTAGCGACACCCTTAAACCGACTACTATAAACGTCTGCCATTGTGACAGCTATGTATCACGATTTTTATTAACTTTGACATTAAAGACCATGCGACCCTTGACTCCGGTCATCGATACCATGGGGACCCTGTAAAAAAAATATTAACCCCCCTCCCCCCCGCCGTGAGATCGGAAAATTATCGTGTACATCTCTATAGTGCGCCAAGGGCGAGAACTCTTACACCTCGCTGCGACCGCAGGTTAGCGATACCATCAACCCTTAAACGACTGCTATAAACTTCGTTTTTTATGACAGCTATGTATCACAATTTTTATTACCTTTGACGTTAAAGACGATGCGCCTATTTTTTATCTCTAATCTATGCACCAGCAGGTCTACACATGGTTGCTTTAGTGCGACACTTGTTATCCTCTGCATCGCTGAACAAGAATTTCTAGGAAAATATGATAACTACTATAAAAATTCTTGACAGCAAACGTGGACCAGCCCCAAAAATTCCTATTAACGGACAGACATTCCTATTTTCTGATGATTCATACACCCTGTAAGCCTGTTATATTAGTGTACACCTACACATAATTATTTACCGGTCACACAACCTCACGTTGATAAAAATACATGTGATATTCAAGGTATCCAGAGTTTAGACATCCTACGAAACGTGTGTATATAAACACCACCATAATAGCTATAATCGGCAGTCAGGCCCAGAGCTTTAGTCGAGATACATTGTCAAGTTCAACATGTCACAAGCAATAATTAGTGAAGTTCGCAGCGATGGTGACCTACAACCCTCGACCATGTACCGAGTGCTGTCGGACACGGAGAAGAAGCGCCTCGAAGGACCGCTGATCCTCGGTACAGGATACACTCTCAACCAGTCCGAGACAAAAAGAGGAAGTGTTGTCTTACAGGCTCGTGTCGATGGAAGTATCCAGCCCATCGTCAAACTGCAGAACGATAACACCACTGGTGGTATTGTTTTCGAGTCAAAAGATTGGGTTTTACTGCAAGGCCAGCTTCCGGAAATTTCAAAGTATTTTACCCATGGACACAAGGTAGTTTGGAGTTCAAGCTGGCGTACTCCAGACCCGATACACATCGCCGACTGTGAGATTCTGTTCACGTCAAGCTATGGCTTGAAATCTATCGTGTTCGATCGCCGTGTTAAGAAAATCCCGTCTGATGAGATACACGAGAGTCAGCTGGACCCCGAACCACCAGCGAAGAAGAATCGCAAAAATTATTCACCAGCGGTTGTGATGCAAAAGCCTTCGTTCGAGGGTTAACAAAACATTATGGTGTGGCCGACGAACGCTTCAGACGACTACAACGAAATGCCGCAAATGTACAACAATGCGCTGAGTGCTTTGGGCCGAATTTTCGCTGCATATCCCGACTGACGAGGCTCCAGAAAAAATTAACGAACATCGCATAAAATTATTGTTAAAGAATAATTTCAAATCTCTGAAGGATGCTGTGCAACGCCGCATGGATGCTGAATTTGCCGAACTTACGCTTAACATAGTGTTTCTGGAGCTCACTGTGTTGTGCACTGCCTTCATTGCAAATAAACTACAGAAGGCAGTCGCGGTGAAGAGTAAGGAGCCTAAACAATAACGGCAAACTCTGCACATATATGTACTGTGTTTGTTTATTTCCGTGTTGTGCCAGCGGAAATAATAATTAATTAAATAAGTTAATTTTATTGATGAATCTTCCAAGCTAAATTCTACTTATTCTACTTATTATTCATCTCATTGTAATTAATTATAAGACATACCGATTGCGACTCACTTTGGGAATGTTTGTAATTTCTTTCACATGCGTACGTGTTTTGCAATTATGTTTAAATATAATTATTTTATTGAAAAAATGTTTATTTATTTCACCTACCTGAAAAAATTGATCATCATTCGAAAATCCACATGAAGAGAGCCAGACGGGGAGAGGGCTGCCTCCCACATGCCTCAAGGAGGGGGAGACCAATCACCGCTCGTGGAATTATGCTAATCTGGCTAGACACGGGGCCAGACGGGGACGGGCCTCAAGGAGGAGGAGCGGGGGACCAATCACCGCTCGGGGAATTATGCTAATCAGGCTAGACACGGGGCCTCATTCCCACCCGCCTCAAGGCGGCGGAGCGGGGGAACCAATCACCGCTCAGGAAATTATGCTAATCAGGGGGTGGGAGGGGCCTGCCTCCCCGATCCCTCAAGGAGGAGGAGTCGGAGGGAGGTAGGAAGGGGGTAGTGTCTGTCTCGCCAGCTCATGCCTATACTACTTACGTTGGCCAAATAAAGAGGGAGTTTTTTGTTCATTTTGCTTCCTCACAGGAAGCTTTGGGGAGGAAGGGAGCTTTGTTTTCGTGAAACATTGGTTTTTCGAGATTTTCATGTCGGGATACTTAAAATGGTCTAAAATATCGGAAAAAATGGTTTTTATGGAATGTGTGTGTGTGTGTGTGTGTGTGTGTGCGTGTGTGTGTGTGCGTGCGTGCGTGCGTGCGTGCGTGCGTGCGTGCGTGCGTGCGTGCGTGCGTGCGTGCGTGCGTGCGTGCGTGCGTGCGTGCGTGCGTGCGTGCGTGCGTGCGTGCGTGCGTGCGTGCGTGCGTGCGTGCGTGCGTGCGTGCGTGCGTGCGTGCGTGCGTGCGTGCGTGCGTGTGTTTATTATAGAGAAGAGGAAAATCTTCGAAAAGACACCCTGGTGGTCGGGTAGTGTCGGATTCTTACTGACTAAAAACCTCTTCTCTCGCCTGCACCGTGTTCTCCCTCCCGCGGAAACCGCCGCGCGGCATTACTTCGCGGAAGGGCGGTGTTCTGCGCCTAGGCGCCTTCGTCTCTTTGCGGGGTAATGGCGTCCGTTGGTCTCGTCCCTCGGCGCCACCCCACTCGCTCCTTGGCTTTTCGCCGCTCTTGAAGCTTCCCCGTTATGGCGGCGGTCAGCCGCACCACTGCCTGCCATCCTTCCTCGGAGCCTAGCAAGCACTGGCCCAATCCCTCCGGGGTCAGGGGTCCATTCCAGCTTTCGCCAAAGCGGTCCCTTTCCCTGGCAAAACGCGGGCATTGGAACAGTACATGCTCCACGTCCTCGTCATGACCCGGACACCATACGCACTCGGCGCTGTCATAAATGCCAAAACGTCGAAGGTAGCTGCGAAAGCCACCGTGCGCGGTGAGAACTTGGGTCAGGTGGAAATTGACGAGTCCGTGCCGTCGGGTGATCCACGCTTCGACATCGGGTATGATTCGATGCGTCCATCTACCTTCCCTTGCCGCATCCCATCGACGTTGCCACTCGTCGATAGTTGCGCGGGACCACCTCGATCGAGGCTCCAACGGGGAACCCTCCGTTCGTTGCCTCCTTTCACGGTAGCGATCGGCCATCTCAGCTGCCAGTAAGTCCACAGGTGGGCATCCTGTGACTACCGAGAGGGCGATCTCCGGCACTGTGCGATATGCGCTTGCCACTCTGAGCTCCGCGATCCTGCGGGCTCGTCGGCAAGTAGCGCCGTAGCTCGGATTTTCTGCCATAGTTCTGGCCCATGTTGGTGCTCCGTACAATATAACGGAGTTCACCACGGGGACCAGAAGTAGCCGCCTCGGCTGCTTAGCTCCTCCGATATTCGGCATTATGGCCGCGAGCATACGTGCCATTTTTGCCGCCTTCGAGCCCGCATTCTCAAGGTGTTCCCTGAACAACAATCGCGCGTCCAGTGTGACTCCCAAATATCGCACAGTGTCTTTCGACCTGATGATCTGGTCTCCCACCGTGAAGGTAGCATACAACCGCTTTTTTGTGCGTGCAATGAGCAGCGCCTCTGTTTTTTCCGCCGCCAGCGTCAGCCCATGATCGCTCAGCCATGAGGACACCAGCTCTACAGCCTTGTCTCCTAGGTGCTCTACCTCTCCAACGCTCTTTGCAACGACCACAAGTGTGCAATCGTCGGTGAAGGCCACCGTGAACACTCCATCTGGGAGCGACAGTCTCAGGACGGCGTCGTACATGACATTTCAGAGTAGGGGACCAAGGCACGAACCCTGCGGAACCCCTCCCGTAATGTTGTAGGAGCAGATTCCTCTATCGGTGTTATAGAGCAGGGTTCGGTTGGACAGGTAGCTTGATACTATCAACCGCAAATAGAGCGGGAACCTCATGTCCTCTAATGCCATCATGATGTTTTCCCATCTGGCCGAGTTGAAGGCATTTCGGATGTCTAGAGCGATGATAGCACACATACGCTTTTTACAGCGGGTGCCACTGATGGCATCAGTGGCAATGCTGACCACTCGGCTGATGGCGTCGACCGTCGAACGACCCTTCCTGAAGCCAAACTGGCTGTCAGAGAGACCCCCCGCCTTCTCTATCGCTGCCTCCAGCCTGCCATAAAGAACGCGTTCAAACAGCTTCCCTACGATGTCAAGCAGACAGAGCGGTCGGTAAGAGGATGGCTCTTCCGGAGGTTTGTTTCCCTTCGGAAGGAGTACCAGCCTCTGTACCTTCCATTGCTCTGGATATGTTCCTTCCCGCAGGCAGCCACTGAACGTATCTCGGAAAATTTCCGGGGCGTTCAGAGCGGCACACTTTATGGCCAGGCCAGGCACTTCGTCGACGCCCGGGGCTTTCCGGCTTACTATTCTCCCGGCAGCGATCGCCAGTTCTGCTGGGCTGATATCTGGCGGCTCTATGCCTTCGCCCGACGGAGCGAGGCCAGTACCAACGTCGCGCTGGTTGTGCTCAGGAAAGAGGTGTCTGACAATTCTGTAGAGGAAGACGGGGTACGATGGAGGTGCTGTGTCCCTTGGCCTGATTTTACGCATAACCGTTTTATACGGTCTGCCCGAAGGGTCGCGTTCCACTTCCTCACAGAATGCCTGCCAACACTTTCGTTTAGCACCCTTCATAGCCAGCTTTAGCTGTTTTCGCTTCTGCTCATAGGCGGCGCCCATTTCCTGACGACGCGGCCCCTGCGCTCGCTGGTGTTGTCTTCGGGCCCGTAAGCACTTTCGTCGTATTTCTGCGATTTCTCCGTTCCACCAGTGTACTGGCGGTCGTCCTCGAGGATTACTCCTCTTGGACATAGAGGCATCGCATGCTGATGTTATAATACGCGAAAGGCTACGGGCTCTCTCTTCTCCACTCCCCTCCACGGAGGATTCCTCAAGGTGACTGAGGAACGCCTCGCGGTTGAATGATATTGCTGCCCATCTCTCCCGTCCATCACTAGCCACCCTCCGCGGAGGTCGATTCGTCGTTCGTAGCCCGAAGACGATAGCATGATCACTTCCGGTATACCGATCGCCAGTTGAGTCGGTCGTTCATTAGTCGGACATCAACGAACGTCAAGTCCACTATGGAGGATCGATCTCCCCTAGCAAAAGTCGGGTCGTCACCCGTGTTAGCGATCTCCAGCTCCAACATCGCCAGAGCCTCGAGAAGAACACGGCCTCGGTGGTTCGCTCTCACGCTACCCCACTCTGTGGCCCATGCATTAAAGTCCCCACCGATGACCAATGGTAGTCGGGAGGTTCTCGCACTGGCTACGAGATCGTCTACACCAACCTGGAACTCCTCGATGGTTGCACTGGGGGGAAAGTAGCAGCTGTAAATTCTTACACCCGCCACCCAGGTGAATCCGGCTGAAGGAGCGGCAGGTCTGCGTGCTATATGGAGTTTGCCGCAAATCCACAGGGCAGCTTTGCCGGTAGCATCCTTTAGCCAGTTCGTTCTATCGAGGTCCCGGTATTGTTCCGACACTAGGACGATATCCGCTTTTTCTTCTCGGAACAACTGCCCAAGCAGGTCTTGGGCGTCCGAGCAATGGTTGAGGTTCAGCTGCAGTGCCTTAGCCATTTCTGGTTAGCACTTCAGCCTCGGTCCCTGCTTTTACGCTGCGACAGTCCACGGACTTGTGGCCATTTTTGCCGCAGCGGAAACATTCGGCTGACCGGTCAACCTGACTTTTGCAGTCCTTTGCTATGTGCCCGGTCTCGTGACATTTGAAGCAGCGAGTGACTGCTTCTCGTTCGTTTACTCGGCACCTCAGCCAGCCAACCTTCAGCTTCCCCATCCGCAGTAGGTTTGTGGCCACTGCTGCTGGGAGAAGCATTCCGGCCGTCTGCGTATGGTCTCGCCAGGATTTGAGACGGATATCTGAGGGTAGCACCGTTTCAGGTCCCACCGCCAGGTTCACTGCCTCAGCTATCTCCTGTTCGTTCGTGGCCTCGTCCAGGTCCCGGACCTCAACCATTGTTTTCGGAGTCAGCAGCCTTGCTTCGGCTGACCCCTTGAGAACCGCTCCTACCCGCTCCTGCAGTATTTGAGCGTTCTCCCCTTTCCGCCCTAGCTCGAGCAGCAATTCCCCACCCCTGGTTCGCCGGATACGTGTGATCCGGTCTTCCAGTGGTTGCAAGCTCGGGTCCGAACGCACCGTTCTCGGCACGTCCGGATACGCTGCCTCACCCGTGACCCTTATTGTAAGGGCCTCCGGGCGGCGGACTTTTTTCCCTGCGAAACTCGTCGTCTTCGTGGGTAGCGGTCCCTACTTTATTTTGGCGCTCGCCTCCACCGCGCTGCCCGTGGGTTGTCGCCTCTTGACAACCTCGCTCCACTCCCAGCCGTCCACCTTCGACCTGAGGGGAGCCTTTTGGGCTCCTCTCGGTGCCTCAGCATCCTGCTGCGGTCGCGCCTTTTTTTTGTCCCTTATGTTTTCTGCCAGCGGGGGAGAGTTCGGGTGACGCTTGTCACCCGCTTCCTTAGCCGTGGCAAAAACAGGCGACGTCTGCGTCGCTACACAGCCTTGCGACTTAGTATGAGCAGACGTTGCTCCGGTTCCGACCGCCTTATTCAGCCTGTTAAAGGCTCGTTCCGCCTTCGTGGCCATGTCCGTCAGCTCCTTGTGGAGGTTCTTCTTACCGCGAATGAACTCCACGAGCTCAGAGAACTTTTCCTCGAAGAGCTGAAGGTTCTCGGAGACCTCTGTCCCATTTCTCTGCCCCATGCAGGCTAGGTGGCCATCTACTTCTTTTTTGCGGTCGCTGGTTAACCACGTCGCGGGGCCCACTTGCTCACCCCTGACCGGCGCCGGCACTGAGGTATCCCTCCTCTGCACCGTAAACTTATCTCCTTTTTCTGTTTCCTCCATTATTGGTTTTGGAAACGGGGTGTCCTCCCCGTGATTTGTTACTCGAGGTTTTCTCCCCTAGGTTTGTTACGGGTGTCCTTCCGTTTGCCTTATTTGGTCCGCGGGAGATTTCTCTCCTACCCACTATCTCTAGTGAGTGTTCCCCTATCCGCCACCCGGGGACGCACTCTGGTTGCAGTGAGGCTTCTGCCGAGATATGGTCGATGTTCACATACCTCGCGGGGTCCAGAGTGTGTACGACATAACTGTCGTACTGTTTTACGGATTTCCTTCTGATTTGGCACTTAAGTAAGTTAAGTCATATAACAAAGTTTGGGTTTGTATTTGACTCGAATCAGTTGGAAAGTTTTTTTCTTACAGCATTTCTAAAATTTTGGAAAAATCGTTTTCACGCTATAACTTACGCAATTAAATATGCACTGGGTTCGAATTTTCCATACAAATGGATTACCCGTAAAACATTATGTGTACAAAATTTCCCGACAATCTATCGAACCGTTCTGAATTTATTAGAATTTAAATTTTTTCAAAAATGTCTGCAAATACTATGACTCATGCAAATTCTGAGATATCCGGCTGCAATTGCCTATATGATTTTACGATTATTGATTTCCAATTGAGATTTGACTCTAATGAACTGTCGAAATGTCAGGAAATTTCGATTTCGGTGAACCAAAAGAGAAAAAAGCTTTCATGAAAAAAAATAAGTTCGAAATTTCTCACAGATATATCTTAAATTTCTTTCTTACTTAGACGACCATTTAAAAAGATATTTGGTACAAATTTGACACCGATCGGTCGAGTGTTCCAAATTTTATGGCTGTTGAGTTATTCGCTGAGCGGATTCGTGGATGGTGGAACAGGTGTTATAAATAGAGGTTTTCGAGGCACAAAATTATGTGTTGAATAATGCACGTATATTCACTCGAACAATACTGGCGTTGAGCGGTCACAAAAAGATCGAGTTTTCCGGACGATTATATTAATCGCTGGTCGGGCAGGATAACAAGAACACACTGAGCTGAGCGAGCATCAAGCTGTTGTTATTAAGCAGCGTTGATTACTCGTGAGCGGAACAATTAACTGAGTAAAACTCTGTTTGAGATAGAGCCGAGAGCTGTATACCCTGTATCGTATGTGCGGTCCACAAACGGAACAGAGAGAAAAGCCGGTAAGCACGCATGGTGACAGGAGCGTGAGTCAAATCCACGACTTTCGCGCTCGAGTCAAGCGAGCGTCGCGTTGTCGTTGCCTGCGAGGTGCTGCCGCGCCGTGGGCGAGCTTCATGAGCGGTCGAGTGAGCGTTGTAGTCGCCTTGTTGAGGGTTGCAACCCGGGCGAGTCGATCCTTGCCAGAGTGAAGATCTAAGACGCGTGCAAGAGGCCACTTGCATGGTGGAAGGCGTTCGTCTGAAATCAAATCAAGAGAGCCGACTTGTACGGCATTAGCGGCGTGGTTTCACTTTGGAATTGATAGCTGCCTTTGCAAGTAGTGAGCACACCACTGAGCCCAGAAAGACTGGACTCTCTGCTGTATGTGCTGCCAATGCGCGAGACGAGACTCGTTGAGCTTGAACAGTGAAGACTCAGGCACCATAGTGAGCGCGCTTCCAATGAGGAAATGACCTCGCGTTAGGGCCGAGACGTCCGACGGATCGTCGGTGAGCAGTTCCAGAGGCTGTGAGTTGAATATCACCTCGATTTGAGAGAGCAAGGTCGTGAGCTCATCGAACGTGAGTAAAGTCTCACCCACCGTGCGCGTAAGATGGAACTTAGTCGACTTAACGACGGCTTCCCACTTGCCACCCATGTGAGGAGCAGCCAGCGCGTTGAACTTCCACTCTTTCGATCCTTCGATAACATTGCTGCAATATCTCGATGTTCTTCAGATGTTGAGCTGAACAGTTTTCGGAGAGCAGAGTCCGCGCCAACGAAGTTTGTGCCGCAGTCCGAGTAGAGAACTTGAGCAAGTCCTCGTCACGCTGCGAATCTTCGATATGCAGCGATAAATCCTTTCGTTGAGCAGTCAGTCAAAGCCTCGAGATGAACGGCCGATGTTGAGAAGCACATGAAGACGCAAATCCAACATTTGTGCGTCTTCGCGCCTCTCCAGGTCTTCATTGCGAGCGGTCCTGCGTAGTCAACGCCTGTGTGTTCGAATAGATGCAAAGGTGTAACTCGAGAGAGAGGTAGTTGGCCCATCAGTTGATGTGCACGGATCCGCCTCTGACGAGCACACACGACGCACCGTAACACGTGAGAATTCACTGGCGCTCGACCTCCGAGAATCCAACAGGTTTGCCGAACATGAGCGAGTGTGATCTGAGTTCCTCCATGGAACGTCCGTTGATAAGCTTCGGCGATGAGCATGGATGAGAGTCGTGCATCACGGGGTAAAATTGGCGGATGTTTTCCCTCCTCGTTGAGCGTTGACTGGTTTAGCCGTCCTCCGACGCGTGTCACGCCTTGCCCATCGACAAAGGCTGTGAGCTGCGAAAATGCGTGGCTGCGATGTAGAGCTGTACCATTTGTGAGTGCTCTGATTTCAGATGCGAAGTACAAAGCTTGAGTTGCTTTGATCCAGAAGAGCTTGGCACGGTCGAAATGTTCCGATTTTATTTCCACGACCGGCGTGTTGAGCAGACCTCTTGCCGTGAGCGCAACTCTGAAACAAAGACTTGTGAGCCGAAACAGTTTATGCAATGTCCACCATAGAGCGTGATCCTTGAGCTGAGCAGTAGTTACGCCCCGCGAAGCACAGTCAGCAGGATTGCTGGTTTCTGGAACATGATGCCATTGAGCGTCAGGCGTGAGCTCTTGGATTTGCGACACTCTATTCCGGATGTATCTTTTCAGCGTGATGAGTGCGAGCGAATCCACATGAGCGTAACTTGTGAGTCCGTGAACAGGTGAGTAGAATATACGTCCAATTTCAGCGTCGATTGAACGTACTTGACAAGTTTTGTCAATTGCAGCGCTGCCGTGAGTTCCAACCTCGTGATTGTGAGCTTCGTGAGCGGGGCTACCTTCGTTTTGGAGCACACAAGAGCAGACCGAATTCCTGTGGACATTGAGCAAACAGTGAGATAAACAACCGCAGACATTGCGAGTTGAGATGCGTCAGAGAAGCCATGAATCTAAATTGTTGAGCCGCTCCAAGTGTTTCACCATCGTGGCAGGGAGAGGCTGGCCAGCCGCGTGACATATTCTCTGAGCGTGAGCCACCTCGCCGCAACATCAGGTGGCAAGGCTCCGTCCCAATTGAGCTTGTGGAGCCAAAGTTCTTGTAAAAGCATTTTGGCTCGCACAGTTACCGGTGAGATGAATCCGAGTGGATCGAAGATCTGAGCCACTTCGGAGAGAACATGCCATTTTGTGAGCTTACCCAGTTGAGCAGGAAAGTTTGAGGAGAATACAAAATTATCCTCGTGAGCTGACCACTTCATTCCGAGAATTTTGGTCGAGCAATTGTCGAGTGAGATCAGGCCGGTTTTGCTCGCCGATGAGATGTCGTTGAGAAGTTCAAGGTCCGTTGAGTGACACTTGGCTAGCGGGAATCCGCCCGCGTCGCACAAGTTCTTAAATTGATGACCGATTTCAATGAGCTGTTCCAATGTATCCGCTCCACCAAAGATATCGTTGACGTATCTGCTTTGTTGAAGAGCAGGCAATGCCAGCGGAAACTTATGTCCCTCGTCTTCCGCGAGTTGAAGCAGCGTCCGCACTGATAAGAACGGAGCTGCTTTTGTTCCATAAGTGACCGGGGTGAGCTGATACGGCACTGGGTTGAGCTGTCCATCTATCTACAGAATTCTCTGTAGATCCTAGTCGTCTTTATGCACCTTGATTTGACGGAACATCTTCGTAATCTCCGTGGCGAAGAGATGATGTGTAGCCGAATCCAAATGAGAACGTCCGAGATATCCAGTTGAAGTTTCGCACCCGAGTGCATGAGATCGTTCACAGAATAGCCTGATGTGGTGGCGCAAGAGCCGTTAAACACCACCCGCAGTTTTGTTGTTGAGCTGTCTGGTCTGAGAACGCCATGATGCGGCAAGTCGTAGTGAGTGCCGCTGTGAGAATTTCCATCCGCCTTAATCATGTGTTCAAGAGTGTCGTGTTCGTCCATAAATTGCTGGTAGACTTGTCGATATTCCGTATCCCGCTCGAACCTTCGCAAGGTTTGTTTCAGGCAGCGATGAGCTGCGCTGTAGGAATCACTCAGTTGAGTGATGTCCAATTTCAACAGGATACGGACGACGTAACGTCCCGTTGAGTCTCTCGGATGAGTAGTGCGAAAATTTTTCTCACACTCTTCTTTCTCGGCAGTGAGCTGTGGTGAGCTGTCAAAACGCAACTCTTCTTGCACCCAAAACCGTGTGAGAAGTTCCTGCAAGACTGAAGTTTCTTGCTGGACTGGCGCAGTGCGTGCAGAGTACGATGTTAATAACGCGTGCGATACAGAGCCAAGAACGAGCCAACCGAAAATTGAGAGCTGCGCGATTGGCATCGACGCAGAACCGCGGATAATGTTTGGCTCAATGATTTCTCCGTAAAAATCTGCTCCAATTATGATATCGATTTGCCGTGGGATAAGAAAATCTGGATCCGCGGGTTTAAGCTTTCCGAGATGAGGCCAGCATTGAGCTGAAGCCTCGAATGACGGCAAGATAGCCGTAACCGCTTTCAAAATATGCGCGTGAACCGATACGGAGTGATGCGTGGGAGCGGGCTGTCGGTAAATTCAGCTTCACCTCTCGTTTGTGTGGACTGTGTGCCGCCGATGCCGAGAATCGGAATCGTTGACTGCTGTCGTTGAATCTTAAGCCGAGCGATGAGATGTTTCGACACGAACGTCAATTCAGAGCCTGAATCGACGAGCAGTCGACAATGAGCTGACATGAGCGGGTCGTTCGCAGGTGTTTCAGGCGTGTCAGCCATAGTGAGCAGTTGTATGTGAGCAGCGGAAGAATCGAAAATGAACAGTCAAACTGAACGCGAGTGAGAATTCCAAAGTAAACTAACGTAACACCAAATATCAATACGCGATCGCCATGAGCTGTTACGAATCGCGTAGCACTGCGAGGTGGACTGAAATCGAATTTTAAATCGATCGCGAATCAGAAAACACCAGACAAGAAATTAATAACTGTCTAAATGTCAATACGCGAACACAATAAGCTGTTCGAATGGCGGAGCACTGTAATTACACCGAAATCGAATGTCAAATCGATCTCGAATAAGAAAAACACCAGAAGAGAAATCAATAACTGTCTGAAGGTCAATACGCGAGCACAATAGCTGTTCGAATCGCGAAGCACTGTTAGTTAGACCGAAATCGAATGTCAAATCAAGAACTCGAAGAGTATACTGGTGTGCGCTCGTCGGTGAGTAAACACAGTGTTCATAACACGGCAGACACACTTTTTGGCAGGAGGGTTTCACCATCCGGCTCGAAGGACCAAATGTTGAGTTAATCACTGAGCGGGTTCGTGGATGATGGAACAGGTGTTATAAATAAAGTTTTTCGAGGCACAAAATTATGTGTTGAATAATGCACGTATATTCACTTGAACAATACTGGCGTTAAGCGGTCACAAAAAGATCGAGTTTCCCGGACGATTATATTAATCGCTGGTCAAGCACGATGAGCAGAACACACTGAGCTGAGCGAGCATCAAGCTGTTGTTATTGAGCAGCGATGATTACTCGTGAGCGGAACAATTAATTAAGTAAAACTCTGTTTGAGATGAAGCCGAGAGCTGTATACCCTGTAGCGTATGCGCGGACCAAAAACGGAACAGAAATAAAAGCCGGTAAGCACGCATGGTGACAGGAGCGCGAGACAAATCCGCGACTCTCGCGCTCGAGTCAAGCAAGCGTCGCGTTGTCGTTGCCCGCAAGGTGCTGCCGCGCCGTGGGCACCCGCGGAGACAGCCGTCAGCTGAAGGATTCTCCAACAATGGCATTTTGAATTATTTGAAAAATTTCTTTCGAGCCCTTGCTCATCCAAATTACTAGGTATCGGGTTTCAATTTAGTTTACATATGTTTACACATTAACTAATTTTTAAGTAATAATTTTACGTGAATCGGTCGAGCGGTAAAAATTTCACGTCACTCTGAATTTGTATAAAAGTGTCTTCCGAGTATAAACAAGCCTGCAAAGTAAAACCTTGCAAATTGCTTACTCATTATTTTTCGCTTTCCACAAAGCTTCCTCTATGAGGAAGCCAAAATTGATCAACATACTTCCTCATAGAGGTAGACAACAACAAAAAAACAAATACAAGTGCCAGAGTACATTAACAAACAAAATAATTGATAAATATATACGTGTTGAACAAAGTTTTGTAAATTTGATAAATCTCCGTGATAAATATGCTGTACGAATGTTGTGTTGCGTTGATCATCAACGAATCGTTGATGTTAACTTATTCTTAAAGTTTGTATAATATTTATGAATTGTTATTTCAATTGAAGTATAGAAATTCATTTAATGAATGAAACAATAAAGAAAAAAGCTGAGGAATCAATTATTTTGATTTCATATAATATATAAAATGTAGTGTGATATGATTTTTCAAGACAAACAATATTTTTATTGTCACGAGTACTAAATCAATAAACCGGTGCGGTGGTCTAGTGTTTAAATTACTGGCTTCTAGATCAGAGCATCGATAGGTCGCGTGTTCGATTCCCGGTGCCGTCGAGAATTTTCGTCGAAAAACAAAAACATGGACGCGATGAAGCTCCAGATGTATAGTTGAGACGCACACAGGCAACTGTGGGGGTCACATGTATACAGTAGTCTGTGTTTACATTCTCGACAAAAATCGTGACCTAGCTTCGGTGTCGTGAGGCGAACTCGAGACCGGCTATATCGACATAAGGCTCTTCATTACACGTGCATGCAAAATCCGAGTTTGCCCACCGTTTGCAGACAGCCAAATACTAAATCAATAAAAATTAAATATCTGCTTTTTACCTTTTTAGTTAATCACTACTTCGGAATCCTCTATAAACAAAATAAAGAAGATCGTATTTGCATTTAGGTAAAATATGAGTACGCTGCGAATCTTGCTCAAATATGTCAATTTGGTAAAAAGTTAGCAAGCTGTACACTTATGCGTACCTGAAAAGGGTAATTTTATAAGCTAAATATAAACAAGTAGTAAAATTACTATAATATTTATGCATACTTCTCATTGTGAAAATAGAAAATGTTCCAAATTTTAGCTCGTTCGGTCCATTCGGACCAAAGTTACCATGTAATACGGATATCCGGGTAACAAAAAATCCGATTTCCATGGGAAAAATTATTTAATAATGAAAAAATCTATATTCTGATACACCAAGCATATGTATTCAACTATGTTTGAAAAATCTGCTGTAAATAAATTGATTTATTAAAATTGAATTGAATAGGCACTTTTGTGCGTTTTTTCAAAACGTGAGTGCCTAAAAACTCGAGTTTATGTAATTTACCCTGAATAAGAATGCAAAGTACAACCGTGCACGTTGTTTTTTCATTATATTTTGCTCTTCACAAGGAAGCTTCCTCGGTCGAACGTCATGGAGAGCGAGCCAAGAAATGAAGTGAAGCCAATGCTTGCGATAACGTCAACTTTCTAGGAGAGAGATTTTGAGGAAGATATATTTTTTTTAATCACTTGTGCATTTTTTAAAATCGAATTGTGCAAATTGTGAGATACGGAGTACAATTTAGTTCACATATATCATGGAGCAAGGTTCAAGTAGGACTATGATGTAAATCAGTAGTGCGGTATACTTTTTATACGAATCAAACTTTTTTTTTTCCAAATTGTCGCGTTTCATAGTCGTTGTTGGCAAGATCGGTCGTCGTCGGTAAGAATCCTAATTAAAAAATAACAAATGCGAGGACAAGTGTAAATTATTAAACAAAATAATTGTATGAAAATATACATGTTGAACATAACTGTGTAAATTAGATAAATGTCCGTGATAAATATAGTTATGAGTGTTGAGTTTAGGTTATGATGATTGATTTTCTATGTGATATATTATTTATGAATTATAATTTCCATTGAAGTGTACAAATTCATTCAAGAAGTGAAACTATAATGAAAAAAGCTGAGGAATGAAGTGTTTTCATTTCATATCCTGTATACTATATAGTGTGATTTGATTTTTTTATGACAAACAGAATGTTTATTGTCATGAGTGTTAAATGAATAAGATAAAATATATGCTTTTATCGTAGTAGGTCATCACCAGTTCAGAATTCTCTAAAGGAAAAATGAAAGAAAAACATTATTTGCACTCAGGTAAAATATGAGTACGCTGTGAATCTTGTTCAAATTTATCAATTTGGTCGAAAGTTAGTGAGCCGTACACATATGTGTACTTGAAACGGGCAATTTTCCAAAGCAAATTCCAATTTAAACAAAAAAGAAGATTACTCTAGTATTTGTGCATACTTCCGAATGTGGAAATAAGAAATGTAAAGAATTTTAGCGCGCTCTGTCCATTTGGACCAAAGTTACTATGTAATACGGGCGTGCGGGTAATAACAAATCTGTTGTTCATAACAAAAATTATTTTATAATAGAGAATCTATAATCTTCCACACCAAAAATACGTATTTCATTGTGTTTGAGACATGTGCAATGAAAAAAAAAAAAATGGATTTATTAAATGTAAATTCAGATTGACGTACAAAGAGTGAATTAGGTCCAGTGAAACGTGGGTTTAATAGGCATTTCTGTGCGTTTTTTTTAAACGTGTTGCCTATAAACACAATATGTCTTATGTCTGTCACAATACAGGCAAAAGTAGAAAAATTAATTATTGTTGAACGATGCCCATAAACAGTTGTTAGAAAATGAATCGATTCAAGTATCCATGGAAGACTTACATCAGGTTCTTCTTTGCTAGCTTCTTGCTGCCATCTTGAAGCGAAATTCTCCAAAAAATTACCATCCACCTATAAATATGAAAAACAGAAATGAAAATACATTTTTTATTTATTAGTTAATGATAAAATAAAATGTTTTGACGAAAGACAAATGTTTCATCTAAAAAAATGCTACGCTCACCACATGCTACGGGCACAAGGGATAATGGTTGCATATGTTACAAACACTAAACAAACAAAAAATTGGTATATTTATTCTTTGGAAGCTTAAAACTTCATTAACTCCATATTACTAACAAAGATTTACGAATACCTTTGAGTGTGGTGCCGTAAACAATAAATATAATTGAGGGTATACGCAAATTTTAATTTTTAGCATATCTTTTTTTTTGCATTTTCACCCGTCTGCAGACATTATGCCTATTACAGGGTCGGCTCGGGTCAGTAGCCAGTCCCCACTTAGGGCCTGGTCCGGATCAGTAACCAGGCTCCCATGTTGCCCGTTCAACTTCCCCTCTAGATCGCATTTGCCGTAGCATTTCTGCTAAGGGCATAGGAAAACATTGCGGAAAATCTTATGTCGATATCGCCGGTCTCGAGTTCGCCTCACAGCGAGGAATGTAAACAAAGTGAGGAACCGGCGGAGAATGCAACAACAGTTGACATCTGCCCTGCGGGAAGGAGAGATACATATAGTTGTTGCGGAAAAAGGGGAAACTATATTCAGAAATATGAGTAGACAATCTTCCGGAACATTATCTTGTTTATTATACATTTTTTGCACAATATAATAGAATGAGATAGAAAAGAGTTCCAAAAATGATGTTTTTATTTCAGTTTTTTATATCATGAAAAGGAAAATCGCAGAGGAAAGAAAAAAACGAAACAAAGTCGTTCGTATTTTTGCTTCTTCATAGAGGGAGCACCGTTATTATAATTAACATATTTTTCTGTTTTTCATGCCAAGAGACGCAAAATAGTCTAAAACGTCAAAAAAATAGAGCCGCAAAGTTTAACATTGCAAAGTGGTTCGTCATTATTTTTGGTTTTTCTTACAAAGCTATCTCTATGAGGAAGCATGTTAATCGATTTTGGCTTCCTCATAGAGAAAGCTTTGTAAGAAAAACCGATATAATAAAGCAATTTGCAAGGTTCAACTTTGCAGCTATACTTTGTGACCCGATGTTCCCTCCTGAAATGGTGGGAGGGAAAAACGGGTGAAATAGATAAATAATGCAGTAGTTTTATAAAAACTAGAAAACTACTTCGATTATTTGAAAGAATCCAGTAAATATAAAAAAGTAAGAAAAAGGAAAAAAAAAAGAAAAAAATGGCGAGAAAAACAAAGTACGATTACTCGGTCCGGGGGTAATTTAAATAAGGGCGCCAGTTGCAATTCGGTGCAACACCGTTTGTGGAATTCGGCAAATTGAATTCCTCAAATCTAAAAAAAAACAGACTATCAAAAATGACGAAATCTCAAACCACGAAGTGGGAGAGCAAATACGCGAAAATATTGAAAACAACGGGGCATAGGCTATAGGGTAAAGCTGAGACAAAGGTCAGGGCAGGGGGGAAAATGGCCTAACGGTCGGCTCATATAGAGGTGTTACCGCGGTGGTCTCTAGTAATTCTTAAACTATTCAGGGTGGCAAAAAAAGGGTTTCGGGGGTGGAAAATAACAGGGTTAATTTAGCGAGGGTGGAATATAAGGAGGTGGGGGGGGGGGAAGTTATAGTCGAAAATTTGCGAAAAGTCCGAAAGACGATTCCCGAATATCGAACTCTAAAATTATGACAAAAAAAAACGAATTAAGAGGAAAGAAAAAAATAATAGAAAAATCACAAATTGTCGTAAGGTCGATTCCGAGTAGGGTGACGGGTATTAATTAATAGTAGGGGGGGGGGGTAGATCAGGAATATCTCCGTGCTTTATTTGCACGCGATGACAGGTAGAAAAATGGCCGACAACGAGGGGACACTCGTTAGCTATTTATTTGATTAAATAAGGGGAGTTTCTGTGGCGAATGGGGGTATTAAGGGGTCTCACGGGGTCGTAAAAAAAACCGGGCTCAAAAATTACGGTATTTTGGTAATCCAAATGAAAAATAAGCACTCAGCAGAAATCAGTTTGTTCGTAGTAAAACTTTTTTCGATGGCTTTATGCGGCACGAAAAGGGAATAATAAGTGCTGGGGTCCTCTCTGTCTTTTTGCTCGAATTATTTTCTATTTTCCTAATTTTCTGATTGGCTGATTTGCATAGAGAGAGATATCAACGCTGCCGCGGCTAGTAATTGTAACGTGGGGTGGTAGTTCGACAGGTGTGTGATGGATAGCGGCAGGAGTTCAGTAGATCACCGATCGATACCTTCTTGCTTGCAGCGACTTGCGATCCTCGTTACGTTAAACGGCTCCGCGATGACGTCATCTGCGCCACAATCCCATTTCGCGACGTTTGTCGTCTCTCTCCCATGCTCAGCACTTCTTATTTTGATATAGGCGGGCGGGGAGGGAAAGCATTTTCATAGTAGATAGTTTCGGGAGTGTGTTGTGCGTGCTCGAGCAGTGCCTGTAGCGAGATTCCGCCTTTAGCGAAATTTCTCGTTACAAACTCTCCCGGGGTAAAACGAATGTTAGTCTTTTGACTACACTTAAGCACTAAGCGGGGCTAAGCTGAGTTTCAGTAAGGGATGGGGGGGGAATACGGCGGGTAAATAAAAAAAAGTACAGAGAATGGTTGTGACGCCGACGCATATTCATTTTGGGGTCCATTGACGCGGGTCGCTGGTGACATCTTGGGCCAGGTATTGCTGGGAAGGCTTAAAAAGAAAGTTGTAATAATCGGTTGTAATAACTAGCTTTTTTTCCTGTGGTTGGCTCGTCCGTGAAGACCTGGGCCACTCTCTTCAGCTATGGACCAGACGCATTCCAGGCGATACTAGATGTCAGGCCGACCGGACTCACAGCTGCTTCCTCGAGGCTAGAGCCGTGCGTACTCAAAAGCCATCGGACCCAATGGAGAAACATTGATGAGTAGATCCCCCAATAGGTGTCAGCAGCGGAGCCAGCGGCACAAGAAAACGGGAACCAGGGGGACCCTGTTATAGGACATATTCACAAAGTGCAAAGGAAAAAAAACCACGAACAAACAGCAAATTAATTAGGGACATACGAAACAATGAGAAAGATTAGACAAATCATTTGAATAGGTTATGGAATAGACTCTAGTGTCTCAAAAAAGCGTGAGACCGCAGTCAGGTAGGCAGGGCCTGACCTGATCAGTGCCTGAACCGAGTTTGGGGGAAAAGCTCCATGCTTCTGCAACTCCCCAAGCAGGGGTCACGAGCCCCAGAGGAAAGATGACAATTCCAAAATACATGCAGTTGTTGTTTTTGCTGTGGTCGCTAGTATGGAGAGTTAATAGCCGATAACCTTCACCACTCTCCAAAACCACAGACTGGTCAATAGGACGGTGAAGAGAGACCAGATCGGAGGCAGGAATTTTCAGGCTGAGCTCAATCGGGTGTAACGTGGCAAGTTTGCCGGTTCCAAAACAATGGAAAATAAAGCAATACGTCCTCCACGCTCCGAGGCTCGAGAGCGGATCTCGTAGGGTCTAAGATAAAGAAAAAGAATATGTTAATTAATTATTTGCGATTGTTTACCCCTTTTCATGTAACGAACCGCCGTCGAGAGAGAGAGAGACAGAGAGATAGGAGAGAGAGAGAGAAGGAAGGAGAGTGAACGGTACGTTCTGCCACGATGCCTCAGAAGAGAATTCATCATTCAGCGAAAATGATTGCGATAGAACTGCTCGCCTGACCTCGAAGATACATTCACAGGCAATTCTGTCGATCTTCTCCATATCTTATATGGAATACGATGTATGCGACGCCACAGGGATTTCGAACATTCCCGCGCGGAAAAGGACCAAGCGCATAGTCGATATAACAACGGACCTCTGTACCGTAATACGCGTTATCGGCGATAGCCTTATTTGCGTTTCGACCTATATGAGGCGCCAGGTCCCGCGTCTATCGTGCGAGCGCGTCGTGTTACCCCCAATTAAGGGATTTTAAAATGTCGATGGGGGGGACCGAAGTCCGCGAGCTAGATCGATCGCTATCGCTCGAGGTTTTTTCCGTGGATCCTTCGAGCGACGAGGACGTATAGCAGCCAAAATTTGTACCGCTATTGGCAAAATTTGTACCGCTATTGGATTTGGAAATAGTTCGAGCAGACTCTGCGGCATTGTTCTTCGTCCGGTAAGCTCTTCTTTATCTATTCTCTCTCTGATTTTGTAGCATAATTTCGTTAATTGTCTAGAATTCGAATTTGGTCGTGCCGATTGATTTGGGTTTCGCTCGCGCAGAGAAATTATTGTTTCGGGGCTATTAGTTTTAGAGTCTCGCGTTATTTCGTCCTGCCACGTTGATATCGAATCGAGCTTCGAGTCATTTAGTTTTTTTTGTATTGATCAGTTTTTTTTTGTAAGCCGTCTCGAGTCCGCGACAACGGAAAAGCCATTATTATAGTCGTCTGTACGCTTTTATACCGGTGAATCGTCCCGTGAGTTTTGATTAATGTATTTTACAAAAGACATGCGCCGTTATACCTAGCCAAAACGACAATTGATTTGTTAATAGATATATAGGGGAAGTTAATTACCTTGCCTCGCGATCTCGGTGGTCTTACCCACCACTCTACTCTTAGGGAAAACTCCGCTAGCTCGGGCTGAGTTTGCGAGGAAACATCGGCATTTTCCTTCCCGGTGCGAAAGCGCCTGGCGCCCTGCTCCTTGAGCGAAAATAAACGGAAGGATTTGTCTAGCAAATGTATTTGTTTTGGGAGTTGAAAAATAGCCTTACACGGGTTAAGCACAAACCTTCGACGACCTGCAGCCTACAGATCCACAAAAGAGTTACCTCTAATTCCGCGGTGCGCTGGTATCCAAACCAAATCAATTGTTCCCCCCTGAAGAATCAATAGGTCAGTTTGGAGTCTGATTTCTAAGATTAAGTAGATGCGAGAAGAAGATAGGTCAGCTTTAGATATATCAGCCAGAACCGAGTGACAGTCCGAAAATAGGGTAATACACAAAATATTATTGCGCCTACAGTGCAGTATAGCTCGCCAAATAGCAACGGCCTCTGCCGAAAAAGCCGACAAAGCAGGGTTAAGGGAAAAGGAGAAAGAGAACGCCAAATCATTCCACAAGCGAAGGAAAGCCGCTCCACACCTGTTATCCGTTTTATTGGTCAATATCTTATTCTAGAGGAGGGTTTCAGGGTACTCAGAGTTGCGGATCTCTATGCCGGACGATAGGTCAGGACAAATCGTTCTTCATTGAGAGAAAAAGGGAAATTGATAATATACAGGAACAACCCCTTTAGATATCTCAATCATGTTCGGCTTTAAGCTTCTATAGCAAGTTGAGAGGTCAGTTACATATCTGGGTCTATTGAGATTTCCCCTTAAAATAGAAGAGTTGAGTAGGTTTAACTTGCTTAAATAAGGGTGGCTTTCCTGGGAAAAGACACGAATAAGTAATCTTTTTATAAACTAAGTTCTTCTGTACTTTCAAGGATGTAAGCCAGCTTCTGCTAAAATCAAACTTCTAGGCGTCGTTTTCAGCAACCCAAGGCAAACTCTAATAGATTCATACTGAATCCGCTCGAGTTTCAGGAGAAGAAAGTGATTTGCATTGCCGTACAACCACGAACCCCAATCCATTATAGCTCTAACATAACCTTTATAAAAATTGAAGAGACGAGAAGGCGAATCACCCCAAAACTTCGAGGCAAGAGCCTTGAGAATGTTCAGAGCTTGTCTAGCCCGTTGAGCAATGTATTTAATATGTGCGCTCCATAAAAGTTTATAATTAAGTTTTACCCCTAAAAAAGTACTGACAGGAGAGAAAGGAATAAATAAGTCGTTGAGCCTAATAGACTGTAACATAGGGTCAAATTGTTTCCTAGAGAACAATGTGTACTGAGTTTTGCGGACCGATCAGGAAAGACCCAGAGCTTCCAACCACTTAAAGACCCTAGAGAAGGCCAGTTCTAAATTACGTTTCACCGTGTCAAGATTATTAGATGAGGAATAGACTACACAATCGTCTGCATACTGCAGGAACTTAACATCTGCAGGGAGACAGTTCTGTATCTTTCTGACATAGATATTGAAGAGACACAGAACCTTGAGGCAAACCTATATTAGTATATTTAGAATCAACTAAACGTCCTTGGGATCTAAAGTCTAGGCGTCTAGTAGAAGTGATATTATATAGAACATTAAGCACGCGAGACGACATACCCTGAGAACTAAGACTAGCCACCAATCACTGAGGAATGACCGCATCATATGCTCCTCCAATATCCAGACAGATGACACCACAGAATTGTTTCTTGGCAGACGCAAGATAAAAATCTGTTGAAAGAATTGACAAATTATCAGTGCACGAGCAGTTTTTGGCAACTCGGAATGTATCGGTCGTTCTCTATCCACCACTCGAGTTTATTTTCAATCAGGCCTTCAAATAGCTTGGATCCCCCAAAAAAATTTTCCCCAAAAAAAATTGGTACGCCAAGTATTAAAAGTGTAATAATCCCATAAAAAAATCACTTGAAATAGAAAAATTCTTACTAAAAAATCTTAAAAAACAAAATCACCGTTCAACAATATTCAACCGAATCTTATTAGCCAAGTAAAAACCCTCGGTAGTAATATTTAACCGAATCCGATTGGCCCAGTAAAAACCCTCGATAAATGTTTAACACATGAAGATGTTTCTCTAGAAAAAACTTAGCGTCCCTGTGACTAGCTCCCGTACATAGTCCATTGGAGTATCTTTGTAATTATGATTGTTGACTTTCTGCGAAAATGTAGGCACTGATTCAATGCTGATAGTTTTCATTATTATTTTTGCTACATTCGTTTGAATACTTGTCATTCAAATTGCAACAAATACGAGCTTGATTGAAGATCTACTTCACAGGTGCAATAATAGATGGCCAATAAGGAAGTACAATCCAAAGATACTATTTTCCTTTAGGTTCGTTTAATTTTCAACTAGACATAAGAGGAAGGTCAGTTAAATTTTGTTTTATTATGAAGACGAACCCCCTTCCCTTTATAAAGAAAATAATTCCCCTTTGCGGAATAAGCCCAAAGGATGTTTTTGTAAATGGACCAGCCGATTGGGTCAACCGACTATTTTGAATCCATAAATTCATGAGTTTAATACTCTGTGCGTAATACAAATAATACTGCTGCAAAAATTTGTCTTAACTCCATACGTGTCATTCTAGTATTTTAGTTTCATAATCAATGTACATTTCTTAAATCGTCAAGCAAAATCCATTTACTGGTCCAATCACGAGCAGCTTTAAAAAAAGCACTCGCAGTGGTTTTCAGATGAAGGGGACTGAGTCACCTAAAAAAAAGTCGTAATAAAAAAAAATCTGTAAATGATAGCTTTCATTTAAAAAACGATACACTTAAACCTCATCAACGGGACCGAGTCACAAAAAAAGTCATGAGAAAAAAAAACATCTGTAAATGATCCCGTCATTTTGAAAATGTTACATTTAAACCTCATTAAGTGCATTACATAACAATAGTGCATAAGAATAGTGTGCGGTCAAGAGTGAAATTTCTCACTTGTCGTAAATTTCAGACCAAACCGTTGAACCAATTTTGGCATTTGATGTCTTATTTTATCTGTCGAAGAATGCATTCTGAATTGAATATAGCTATTTTGGATGCAGTGAAAATTACATTTTCTCTAACTAATTGTTTAGTAAGTTTTAAATAGAGAAAGATTTATCAAAACATTAAAAATTATAGCTTCCTCATAACAACTTGGAATGAAAATTCCTATATTCAATCCAGAATGCACTCTTCAACAGATAAAATTAGAAATTGAACACTAAAATTTAATTGGAGAACTAGAACGAGTGAACATTTCCACTTTTTACCTCACACGATTCTGTATTCAGTATGCCTTTACGAAATTGCAGAATGATAATGTTTGTTATGTATTTAATGAGATTTTAACTGCATTTTTTCTACATCAACAATTATATTTCCCAGCTTGATCTGAGCGTCACTATTTTCGCTTTTTCATTCAGAGCTGCTTGCGATTGCACCATTCAATGACTTTTGTTTGTAATTTCAAGAATATGCATCAAGTCGAACACGAAAATCACAAGCAGCGTCAAATAAAAAAGCAGCATCAGTGGCTTTCAAATGGCGCAGGTCAATTAATTGTGGCTTTCAACTTACTCAATATTCTCTGCATCGATACCTATAATCCATTGACCAGCTTGATGTGAAAGCCACAGTGAGTGGTTTTTAAGTTAAACGGTACAGCCGAAAAAGTGTTTTTTTTTTTAAATTAAAAGGACAACTCTTTTCTTTGTTCGAGAAAGAATAAAAAATAATTACCTTCTTTCCTGCTGAACCCAAAGGATTTTTTGAAAATGCATCAGCAAATTGGGTCAACTGGTCTTCGAAACCAGGTTCATGATATTTTACTATCTGGGTGCGATTCAGAGAACTCTGCTTCAGGGATTGGCCTTAACTAGGTCTCATTCGCTTTGAAGATACACTGAACACCAATTAAGCGAAGCAATTTTTTGAACAGGTCACACTTTTTTCTATGACTCTGCCTGAAGGGGGCCGATTCACGTAAAAAATGTCATAAAAAAAAGAATCTGTGGATCATATCTTTCTCTTTCAAAATCTTACATTCAAACCTCATTAAGTACATAACAAGCATTATAATTCTGCAATCATATAAAGACATATAGTGCACAAGAATAGTATGAGGTCAACTGAAATTTTTTTCACTTGTAGCTTTCAGACCAAACGGTGAACCAATTTTGTTGTTCAATGTCTACTTTTATCTGTTGAAGAGTGCATTCTGAATTGAATATAGAGATTCTGGATGCATTGAAAATCACATATATTGTGACCAATTGTTCAGTAAATTTTTAACAGAGAAAAATTTATTAACACATTTAGAATCATAGTTTCGTCATAAAGACTTGAAATAAAAATTCCTATATCCAATCTAGAATGCACTCTTCGACAGATAAAATAAGATATTAAACAAAAAAATTAATTTATCAGTTTGGTTTGAAAGTTACGACATGTGAAAAATTTCATTTTTTACCTCACACTATTCTGATACACTGTATGTCTTTACAAAATTGCATAATTGTAATACTTGTTATGTATGTTTTCAGGTCAGATTTTTTAAAAGAAGTATCTCATTTTCAGATTTTATTTTCCCATGAGATTTCTAGGTGACTGGGTCACTTAAGGATTAAGCGAAAAATGGGTACTTTCAATTGGTGTGCAGTGCAACTGCAAAGAGAATGACTTTTAGCGAAGGCCAATCCTCAAAGCAGTGTTCTCCAGATCCTGCGCACTGTGTAAAACTCATGAACCTCGTTTCAAAGTAAGCGGTTGACCAAATTGGCTGGTCGATTTATAACAAAACCTTTCAGTGTGATCCTAAAGGGAGGACATTTATCATTTGTTTCTTCGCTGAGGGTAAAAGGTGTCCTTGTGAGCAAAAAAAACTTTTTTGACTTCTCATCCCCCTTAAGGACCACTGAAAAAAATGCTCCGCTGGAATAGTGTGTGCTGCGAAGAGAATGTCACCTAGCGAAGACCAATCCCTGGCGCAGTGTTCTCTTTTTCAAATTTGGTTTCTAAGCCACCACCAGTTGACCCAATCAGTTGATCCACTTATAAAAAATCCTTTCGGTTCATCCTGAAAGAAGGTAATTATTTTTAGTCTTTCTTTTTGTGAAGGAGAAAGTGACACTTATAATAAAAAAACCTTCTTTTAATGCAGTGTGGAAAAAATCCTCTTTCGCTGAACGTCCCGCTTATGGCTAATTGAGAATGAAATTGTCTTTAAGTCTTTAAAAGTAAATAGTGTCTTTGTATTTTGTACTTATTTATTCGTGTTTATTGTTTGTCTGCATAAAGTCTTCAATCGATCTTTTAAAAGATTATACATGTAGCACGAATACAAGTTTTTAGCAGACTGTTCTTGTGTCTACTATAATTGCGAGTCGGCAAGCAGACGATCGCTGCAACTTCTTCGGGCTGTTGCTGGGGATGCTCAGCGCCACCAGTTGCGTTATTTGTGCTTTCTTCTTCACACGTATGCACTGTGACGTATTTTTAACGTGAGCGAGCATAAATGACGAAAACGAATCGGGAACACAAATCGAGATCGGTCACCTTCGGCCGTCCATCCTCGTTCGCGCATCCACAAACCCGGTGGGCGCCAGTTAATTTTTGTTCCACCGGTATTAACGAACCGGTATGTCCGAGGAATCGAGGTGAGCAGTCTCGATTCCAATAAACTAAACAAAATCGGAAGCTCGAAGTAAAAGCTAACGATCGGGAGCAATCATAACGAAATCGGTACCTAGCTAATTTTTGTTTCACCGGTATTAACGAACCGGTATGTCCGAGGAATTGAGGTGAGCAGCCTCAATTCCAATAAAATCGAAAGTCTGGGTCAGAACTAACGATCGAGAACAACAACAAAGGCAACGGTAGCTTAGTTAATTTTTGGGGTCGCGTAAAATTAACAAACGCAACTGGATGCACTTGCAAGAGCGAACGGTTGCGGAAATGCACGGCCGTTCAGTCTGTTAGGTTGTGGTAGAGAGGGTCGAGGTATGGCCCAGTAAATAGCTTATTTTAACGAAATTCAAACACCGAGAACGAACTTCAATATCAAGAGAAAATGAAGCGGGAGCAAATACAGCAATTGGTATCGTTTGATTGAGGCACGGGAACCAGCGTGAAACATCGAAATCGCTAACGGTAATAGCGAGTTGCATCGTCGCGACTGCACCCCCGAAGCTCGACGGAATCTACACGAATGTCTCGACTTACGAGATCGTTAACCGGGAACGCGATTCAATAATTAATTAAGCGGGAGACCACTCACCATAATCATTCCTTTTGGTAGTTGAGGGGCGAGGACACGCGAACGCGAAGACACGAGCGCGAACAACAGAAAAACTGTCAACACGGGAGCGTATAGAAGTCTCGAGGCACCGCGGCGGTGTCTCGAGCGAGACTGATTACTACGAGTAATAATCGGGAACAAATCATCAATAAAATTCTGATCTCTCCAAAATCCCTTCTTCGAGAGCTATTGCCCTCTCCCTCGAATTACCTCGTAACTATATCGGGATCGTAAATCATGCCGGTAACATCTTCGAAATCTACACAATCGCCTCCCTCAGTGCTTTGCGCGAAAACGGGCCTACTAACAAAATCATGTTGCACGAGAAAGCTCTATTCCCTGCAAAAACTAACAAAACTCCACCCGTTCTCTAGCACAATGCACTATCGCTATAGGGCGCCGGATTTACACCGGTCTATAACTAATTGCAAGACCCGATTGGTGACTCTTATCTATCGGGCTGCTCGTTTCGTTGAGCTCTCGTCCTCGCGACAGATTCAAGTGCACCAATCTCCCATAACTTAAAAAAACAACAACAACAAAACCTGAATATAAAAATCATTAGTTACACGAAGACAGTAAATTCGGGGAATAGCATCTCGAAATCATAACCAAACTCAATTTGCGGTAGCATAAAATCTTGTGACGTCATTTTCACAAAAAAATCACGTCACAGCACACGTATATGCGATCGGACAAATCTGTTCCGATGTGTGGGTTTAGACAAATGTGGAATATCGGCCAGATATTAGCACTTCGGGAACCGATTTTATCGCAACCGGTCTCATTAAAGAGAGAGGAAAAAGTAACAAATATTGGCGCTGATACATTTAGCGTCCGCGATGTATTGCCTGAGATATTTAGAGTTACAGACGATGTGTGAGTGTGCTGGTACGCGCCATGCACGTATATCGTCGGATAAATTCAATGTGTGAGTGTGACTGAATGAAAATTTTTCGACAGAGTCCAAATTGTGATATGGCCAAATATTAGCATTGCGGGCACCGATTTGATTGAACTGGGGCTCATTCGAAAGAGAAAAATAAATAAAAAATGATGAACCTGACACATTTGGCAGCCGCGACGTTTCGACTGAGATAATTCCAGTTAGAATTTCGTAGTAGACGAAAAAGAACGAACGTCCAAATAATAAGAGTAGCGCTAGCGTCTCGGTCGTGAGGAGTCTCGTAAAGCATTACAAATTTTTCTTAATACTTGGCGTCGAGACGCTATCGCGTCTCTTGATACGTTGTTCGCTAAAGAGATAGGTCGGAAATCTTTGTTACCTGGTTTAGGGATAAGGCAAACATTGTACACCTTCCATTCTGATGGAATACGTTGAGGCTATAAAATTTATTGTATAGGCGCAATAAGAAAGAGATGACAGAGGAAGGGAAATGAGAGATAATCTCATTGCTAATGGAATCTGGGCCCGGGGAAGAGCGGAGTTTCGGACGAGATATAATATGCAATAGTTCCGAAAGGGTGAACGGGGAGTCCATAAAGGGGATATGTTTAGTCGGGATAGGATCCATAGGGGGAATCGCATATGGAGAGCATAGATTTCCAATTGCAGTAATAATGGCCGGATCGTCAGGGTCCAAACATAAGTCCTGAAAACCAGCCCCTCTCCTAGCTTTGAAATCCTTAACAATATTCCAGGCAGTCTTAATTGACATGGAGCTATTGATAGAATTACAGAAAACCTTATAGGACTGTTTCTTAGTTTCTTTTAGGATTTCGCGAGCCATAGCTGTAACACGCTGTAATTTAGCGAAGTTACGTACTGACGTATCTTGTTTGAATCTCATGAGAGCAACAATCCTATTAAATACTGCAATCGAACAGGCGACATTCCATCAAGGACAAGAAGGAGATTTACGAGACGAGTTGTTCATGAATCAAGAGCCACCAGCCTGAGTGCACGCACTGACGACGCCTAAGACGAACCTAGAATAGCTCTCATCTGGATCAAGTTCAGGGTGAGATTCAATTTCCAGGACCTTACGGATTAGTAGTGTGCAAAATAATTCCCAGTCAATGTTCTTATCTGACAATTTAGATTGGATATTATCAGAGATTGAAAAGGTTGACCCGATCACAATTAATATTCGGAGGTGATCATTGCCGAAGCTGTCTTCTCCAACAGTCCAAGAGCAGTCTAATGCAGGGCTTCTACGACACAACGGGAGGTCAGGCGACGAAGTTACCGGACCTGGGCAGGTCATGTCATTGTCGCGGTCATGTCACTTAACATAATTAGATTGGATTCAAGAAGGAGGTTATATAAATTCGAATCATACGAATTCCTCAATCCAGACCAGCTATCGTGGTGAGCATTGAAATCCCTACAAACAACCGCATTTTCAAAACCTTCAAAGAAGCCAAAAACTTGAGGCCACTGCACAGCATTTATCCGAGCCCGAGGATCTCTGTAGAGCGAGAAAATATTTACATAAAGGTTACTAGGCATTTTGATAGTAGCACCTATACATTCGATGCCCAAAGCCGACATCACATCGGTATCCAAAACTTTAAATGGAAGGTCATTCCTCACCAGAATGGCGACATCACCCCCCAGACGATTATGGGCTCTATCTTTTCGTAAGACTTTCAAACCGTTAACAAGCAACAAATTATGATTCTTTAACCAAGTTTCATTCAGACAAATGACATCAGCTTCTTTTACTAACTTGGGAATATCTTGTCCCTTGTTCAGGGTGCTGCGAGCATTCCATTGCATAATCTTAAAATTAACATTAAGAGCCATAGATAGAGATAATGGTGCCCAAGAAACTATAGAGAAGGTAGACTACGTGACAAGAGACGAGAGAAAAAAAGCAACCAAGTAAAGAATATGAAAAAGAAGACTCAAGACGTACAATTATTCTCAATACCATCCGTGTCCTTAAGAAGGTCATTAGTTGCGGCACCTAGAACATTTTTAAGGGTTTCGGTATCGAAACCCTCTATTTGCAAAGCAGCTTAGTGAATGCGATCCGTTATAGTGTTAACAGCAGAGCTTCAAACTCTAACATCAATTGCCAATGATTCAGCTTGATTTGAAATATTATTAATATCATTAATAATCTTATCAATACTTTTTTCAAGTTCATTGCCCGTGCTGCCATCAACCTTCAAGGGAGGAGGATTAGAAGCCCCAGAAACTGGAGGAACAGAATTACGGCTACATGTTCAGGCGAAACCGAAGACTGCGGAAGATCCGGGAAACCTCCCGGGTCATCCGCCGCACCGGATTTTGATGAGATCACTCTCTTTCTTATTGTTAGCGGCACACACGGATAGTAAACTCAAGCCTTCAGCATAGAGCTTCTCTCTAGGATTGGTTTCTAAAGATTTCCGCGGTCTCTAACCCTGGTTGGAGACCGCGTCCACAAAACTGCCAAGCGAGATGTCAGGAACCTGATTGACAACATGCATATTTTCTTACACATGGGGGTTACGCATAATGATGGATTTTGCGGATTTAAAATCAAGAATTTGGAACGCCATGATCTTTTAGATGGCCTCTTGGAAAATAAATTCAGGGCATTCTTTGGAGAAACAGTCGTGATTACCACTGCAGTTAATGCAGCGGAATTCTGGTGATTGACAATCATTGACACTATGCCGATGACTACACTTGTTGCACGAAAGATGACCTTTACACTAGTTTCTGAAATAGTTAAAACGCAGACACTGGAAACACCGTTTAACCTTATCTACAACTGGTTCGACAAGAAAACGCATTTCAAAGATTTTTACCGATTGCGGAATCTGTTGGCTGCTACAGTACACAATGACCGATTTGGTTTTCATCTCTGCACCATCCTTTTTGTTGCGTGAAGTAATACGTTTAATCCGTCCAATTTGAACAGAAGACTCTAAGCCCGCACGGATGTCGTTGATCGAAAGTTCGACATCGACCCCACGGATAACGGACTTTCGCATGATTTTAAGGGAGGGGATAAAAGCCCTTTATATTTGGCATATTTGCTATCTGAAAGTCTATTGGGAGAAGCAGCCGCACTAAAATCCACAGAAATCTTATTATAACTAATCTTTTGAATATTTTGAATGCTTTGAACTTTTTGCAGAGCTCCATGCCTGTCATCAGAGAAGGGATTTTACCCACATCTCTGCCAGCACTATTACTTTGAATATGAACCGTATAAGGACCTAAATGGGTAGCATTGCATCAATGAGCTTTTAATTCATCAATAACACGAGCTTCACGATTAGAAATGATACGGTCTTTGGGCATAATAGACTAATAAGGCTGCTTATTGTTATTTGCAGATGACTTATCCTTTATGGAAGCGGCAGAGCCCACAAGGATAGACTCAGTAGCTGACTCAAAATTAAGATCGTCAATATCAACATCGTTAATCCTCTTAGTTGGAGCAACCGAATCAACAGTGGCTTGACCGGAGTTTTGTGACACAGTAGAGCAATCACCCAATTTGTCAGCTAGAGCTAATGCAGTCCTTTGCTGAATTCTTTTAGGATTCCCTGAATTTCTGTTGCAAAAATTAACAGGGGATCTAGATCTGGATCTAAGTCCCCTGTTTCTACATGTCCCATTACGGCGATTTTTTAATACAGGAAAGCCCCGATGCTCATCATCGGAGTCAGACCTCTCGTCCCCCATACACAATTCAGCGGAAAAAACACTACCAGAGATAAAAATAAATATGAAGGTACGTTACTGATAAATAGTTGGATAGACAAAAAAAACAAATAAATAGTTAGAAGTAGATAAATAGATAGACTTGTCTAATCTAGTGGAAAAATGAGAGCATAAAAAACAAGAATGAGCGGGTAATGACTAGAAATATGAAATATGTTCAGGTACGTACATTTAACCACAGGGTTCAAGGCTGAGCAGAAGAAATAACGAAAAACGAAATAAAAAAGGGTACCCAGAGATGTTACACCGCTGGTCCAAACTATGCAAATTATAGCCACGGGCACACCATGCACGAGGCGATCTTTCTCCAGTCGTAATAACTAGCTTGGCGTCGGGCAGCTTGGGACACGTTTCGTTTAACCCAATCGTGGAGACGGTCCAACCGCTTCGTTCGGTCTTTACAAACTACAGGGTCGGTTTTGTCGATCACATTGGGAGGTGGAATCTCTTTTTTAATGATTTGGCGGGGGTTCGGTTTCTTCCTAAGATTAAAAAGGCAGGGGTCATATGTGTGGAGGACTGGACGGTAGTATTAAGGGCAAAGCACAATTCCGATAAATGAATATCCCATAGTTGGTGATCGTCACCGATGTATGAGATAATCATCGTCTTCAGCATTCTATTTACTCTTTCCACATGGCTAGCTTGGGGGTGATACGCGGGAATAGTGGTTTGGCGGATTCCTTATTGAAAGAGCTGAGTGGTCATGTATTTGTTTACAAACTCAGTCCCATTGTCCGTCAAAAGATATCGCGGGCATCCCCAGCGATTCAGGACGAGGGACTCGAGGGCGGACATAATGGTTCGGCCGGCGGCAGTTTTCAAGAGCTTTGCTTCCACATATTTCGTGAATAAGTCCTGGAAAACTACCACGTACTTGTTACGGTTCTTACTGGGCGGGAAAGGGCCCATGACGTTGGCTGCGACGACAGTCCATGGTCCGTCGGTCGTCCTCTCTCTCATTAACCCCCCTGGGGGAGCTTGTGAGGTTTTATTCATCTGGCAGACCCGGCACTGTCTGACGAACTCAACGACGTCGGCATACATGCCGGGCCAGGAGAAATCTTGGAGCATTCAGTGGTACGTTTTATCGACTCCTGAATGTCCGGCTTGGGGAGCGTCGTGGGCGTCTTGCAAAGTCTTCAGCCGGGCTTCAACAGAGAAAACGAGTTTCCAAGCGTCCCAGTCAGCTAAGGCGGGTTCAATGATCGGGTGAGGGCGGTGGTGGTACAAACGGTTATCCTCTATTTTTCAATCAGGTTATTTTCCGGGGAATTCGTGGTCATTGCGCATTTGTTCGAGATACTAGGAATCTTGTGCGTCACCCAGGGCACAAAGGGCGGCGTCCGTATCTTCGAACATGCGAGAAACGGCATCGGGGACTACATTCAGGGTGCCTTTACGGTGGACAATTTCCATATTGAGGGCTTGCATGGACAAAGCCCATTAAGCTAATCGGCCGGAGGGGTCATGCAGGTTTCGGAGCCAACGCAAGCTACTGTGGTCAGTAATGACTCGGAAAAACGTGCCCTCGATGTATGGGCGCAGGTTTCGCGCTGCCCGTAACACGGCAAGGCACTCTTCCTCCGTCACACTGTACTTGCGCTCTGCTCGGGTCATTACGCGGGAATGAAAGACAATAGGGTGTTCTTCTTGGTCCATTTCTTGTGTCAGCACAGCGCCAATAGCGTAATCACACGCATCTGTGTGCAGGGTAAAGGGCTGGGTGAAGTCTGGACGGGCAAGGACAGGGGCGGTGGTTAATGCTTGGCGCAGGGCTTCGAACGCAGTCTGCTGTTAGTCACCCCAATGCCACTCAGTGTTCTTTTCTAGTAATTTAACTAAGGGAATTTTGAGTACGAAGATGTCCCCCATGAAGCGAGCATACCATCCGACCATTCCGAGGAATCGTCGAAGTTGCTTCAGGGTCTTGGGAGGTGGGTAGCTCAGGATTGGTTCAATTTTATCTGGGTCAGTTTTCAATCCTTCTGGGGTGATTAGGTATCCTAGATACTTCATCTCGGGGCAGAAGAATGCCCTTTTTCCTCGATTAATTTCCAAGCCAGCTTCTTGGAATTGTTTGAGAACCCGTTCTAAATATTTGAGATGTTGACCCACGCTTTCTGTGGCAATAACAACATCCGCGAGATAACCGAAGACATGGGGTTCCCATTCAGGCTTTATTAATCGGTCCATCAATTGTTGGAAAGTGGCATGGGCATTGGTGAGTCCAAAGGGCATGCGGGTTAAGTGAAAAAGTCCTTTGCCGGGGACAGCAAAGGCGGTAGTGGGTCTACTGGCAACAACAAGCTCAAATCGAGTTTGGAGATGTATTGGGCCACTCGCGAACTGTCAAGTATCCTATCCATGTTAGGCAAAGGGTAGGCGTCTTTCTGTGTGACTTTGGTCACATCTCAGAAGTCAATACAGAATCGGTGTTTTCCATTGGGCTTGGGTACGATAAGGGGATTACTCAGCTGTTGATGGTTCAGCTCCAACAACTCAGTTGTTGGATGGTTCGATCACTCCTTCTTGGATCACTTTATCCACTTCGGCTTGAGCAATTCGGAATAAGCACGGGGCAATGGTACAAGAGCTTTGGCGAATAGGCGAGTGATCATTTACATCAATTGAATGGCAAATGGTTGTGGTCACGCTTAGAATTCCGGAGGTATTGTCTTTTACCAAACGATCTAAAAGGGCATTTAGTTGTTCGGTAACGGGGGCTGGCATTTTAGACAAACCGGCGAAAGTAGGATGAGCGCTGACAAACAAGGGACTTTCACGTGGTACGTCAAATTTACGAGGGATTCCGTTCGGGAGGGACCAGGTGTCGTTGTCGTAATCAATGATGATTCCAAACAAGTGACAA
The DNA here is from genome assembly GCA_949699805.1 of Tromatobia lineatoria. NCBI lineage: Eukaryota > Metazoa > Arthropoda > Insecta > Hymenoptera > Ichneumonidae > Tromatobia > Tromatobia lineatoria. The sequence continues at coordinate 8,389,144 of OX453034.1, forward strand.
AAATCGATTCCTAAAATGCTATCATACCCTAGGGGCGCGGCACGCATTTCAAGGGTATTTGGCGTTTCGGCGATGTTAAATTGCATGGGAATCTTACCAAGAACGGGAACAGCGATATTATTAGCTACTCGAACACCTCCTGTTGCAGGTTGGAGTTGTAGATTCATGAAATTCACTACCTCTTCTCCCAGGTATGAACGAGTAGCACCGGGGTCGACAAGGGCGTCGGTGATACGACCAAAGAAGTTGACGCAAAGAAATGTCGGGTATCTTTTTCTAGGGAATCAACCGAGTCTATGGCAGTACAAATGGCGGGAGGCGGGTCAGTTTAGGGGTGGTCTTTTATGGTTTCTTGGGTCGTTAGGGCTTTTTGGGTCGAATCGGGAGAGGCACTATTTACTGTCCGCCCCCCGCAGCGTTTCCCTCGCGCATTCGACGGCAAGGCGGGCATGCATTGCGATCGTGTCCTGGCGTGCTGCAGATCTTGTAGAAAAAACCCTGCGGTTGCTAGCATTCTCTCCAGATGTGGCTCCGCAATTGTAGCAGCGGACTCTGGAGGACTGTTGTGCGTTGAGAGTTGGTACAGTTGGTGGTCTAGAGACTTGCAGGGCCATTACTGAGGGGGGGTATGGAATTACTCGTTGTGGAAGCAACAGAGGGTCTGGCGAAGGGCAGGTTTATGGGAGCGGTCGGGGTGGCTTTTGGGACTGTGGGGCGCACGGTGGGTACAGACTGGGCCGGTGTAGGGACTTTATGGGACTGATTTGTTGCCCTCAGGGCTGCTACTTTCTCTCTTCCTCCTTTCCTCTGTGACTGATAAGCGGCGCTGGGAAGGATTGAGACGGCGGTGGTAGATAACGGTAGTTGCGTGCTCGTTCTCACATCGCTCCTACACCTCGGCCACGCTGCTGGAATTTAGTGAAAGTGTTTACGCTTTCGCGATCGATATACATGGCCAGGTCGGGATGCAGGTTACCGTACCACAAATCGAGCTGGGCCTCTAAAAAAGAGGGGGGGGGGACAAGAAACTGAAGTATGTCCGCATGTTCGTAAGGTATTCCCCGCTGGGCTCGCCGGGGCCTTGTGTGCGTGACTCTACTTCCCTACGGAATTGCTCTTGGAGGACTGAGTGACCGAAACGCACGCGGAAGAAGTAAATAAATTCCTCGTAGGTGCTCCACGAGGATAACTCTACTCGATACTACATTAGGGCATCGTGCGTAAACGATTCGGCGAGGATTCGCAAAATGTCATCCTCACCGAAACCACGACTCGAGCAATACTCGTAGAGCCTCAACAAGAATGATGGAGATTCGTGGCTATTTGTTTTATGACCTCAGGGGGGACAACTGGTGGAGGGGGGTGATTGAAGTAAGCATAATGGACGGAGTTAGGCGTGTGTGGACGGCAGAAGCTGCAACGGCAGCATTCTTCGTGCCGTGAGACTGCTGACCTAAGCAGTCCCACGACACCCTTATCGCATCGCCTTACGCGCGAAGTCCGAGGGCCCGCGTGACGCCCGAGGATCAGTTCAGTTCTAAGCCACATCTTAACTCGACAACACCTCCATTATATTGTGCACTCTCCCGGATAAAATAATAAAGACTATTTTTACCGACAAAGACTCCTAATCATTACAAGGCTTTCACACTGGTCGTCGTGGTGGTGGCTGGCATCCCGGTGGAGATGGCTCCATTTTCAGGGTTTAAGAAAAAAATTAATGAAATAGAAAAAATAAACAAAAGGGTTTCGCGCGATCTGCCGAGGGGTGGGAACGCACCTCTTTGATGCGCAGCGACTTCCGGCAGGGGGGAGGGGGGCTGTAGGGTAGGCGTTAGAAGGAACGTAAAAATTAAAAAAAAATTGAAACAGAGAGGCAAAAGAGGGTGCAATTCGCAGTAAAAAATCAAAGGGCTAAAATGTAGGGCAATGGCAGTGTGGGGGAGCAGCAATGAAAAGCAAGAGGGGGGGAGAAATGGCCAAAGCACACCAAGCACACAAAAAAAAAATTTTTTAAATAAAAATTGATGGCAGGCATAACTGGGAGAAAATAGCGAAGGGTAAAAAAAGCAGGGTAACAATATTTTGAGCGCACGCAATCAATAGGCAAAAAAAATAAATAAAATAGAAATAAAATACAATTCGGGCAGGGCTAGGGTGAGCGGGGTAAATAAAATGATGGAGGAAAATTTTATATATGGAAAACTCTAATGACCACCGGATGAGCTTTTATGAAATTGAACAACTCAGTGACGAGAGAAAAGTTCACGCGCACTTGACGTCGCAAAGAACTTTTTCGTCGGTCTATTGGGGCGAGTTGTTCAGGTTTTTAAGCGGGCTCCACGTTGGGCGCCAATTTGTGGCCCGATATTCACTCCTGAAATGGTGGGAAGGAAAAACGGGTGAAACAGCTAAATAATCCAGTAGTTTTACAAAAACTAGAAAACTACTTCGATTATTTTTAAAAAATCCAATAAATACAAAAAAATATAAAAAACGAAAAAAAAACGAAAAAAATGGCGAGAATAACAAAGTCCGATTACTCGGTTCGGGGGTAATTTAAATAAGGGCGCCAGTTGCAATTCGGTGCAACACCGTTTGTGAAATTCTGCAAATTGAATTCCTCAAATCTAGAAAAAAAAGACTATTAAAAATTACGAAATTTTAAACCACGAAGTAGGAGAGCAAATACGCGAAAATATCAAAAACAAGGGGGCATAGGCTGTAGGGTAGAGCTAAGACAAAGGTCAGAGCGAGGGGGAAAAATGGCCTAACGGTCGGCTCTTACAAAGGTGTTATCGCGGTGGTCTCCACTAATTCTTAAATTATTCAGGTTGGCAAAAAAAGGGTTTTGGGGGTGAAGAATAACAAGTGTAATTTAGCGAGGTTGGAATATAAGGGGGGTGGAGGAAAAGTTATAGTCGAAAATTCGCGAAAAGTCCGAAAGACGATTCACGAATGTTACGTCCTGGCTATTTTTCCTGATATAATTGATTATTCTTTCGTTTCATTCTTTTCAATATTTGATTAATAACTGCTCATGTAAATCCGTTCCGCTACTCCGTGCTTCAAACGTTGCACTTATATTATTTTCGCTGACCGCACGTGTCGTGCATTGTCAGCATCTTTCGGCCGTCGCGCGGTCCCCAAAAACCGCACCCCAACTTTAACTTATTCTTTCATCATTCCTCCAATTAATTTTCTCATCAGTCTTCAATTAATTTCCAAACAACTAACATGTCTTCAATATAATATTTCAAGCGCTTGAGCGCCGCGTCTAAGTATAAGTTCCGTTAAATAATCGACTAATAATTGTCATAAACAGTGACAAAAAAAGAAGTTTTATCCTATTAAATTTGTGTTTTAAACTGTTGAATTCGTATTAATAAATACACATATTTTACACGACTAAATGTGCAATTTTGGTTTTAACCATTAATCGAACAACGTTCCCGACAATAGTTAACGCGCTCCAATGTCGACTGTTCGAGCCGTAACAACGAATATCGCACTCTAAAATTATGACAAAAAAAAACGAATGAAGGGGAAATAAAAAAATAATAGAAAAATCACAAATTGTCGGAAGGACAATTTGGAGTATGGTGACAGGTAATTATTTATAGTTGGGAGGGTAGATCGGGAATATCTCCGTGCCTTATTTGCACGCGATGACAGGTGGAAAAATGGCCGACAACGAGGGGACACTTGTTATCTATTTATTCGATTAAATAAGGAGAGTTTCTGTGGCGAATGGGGGTATTGAGGGGTTTCACGGGGTCGTAAAAAAACGGGCTCAAAACTTACGGTATTTCGGTAATCCAAATAAAAAATAATCACTCAGCAGAAATTAGTTTGGTCCTAGTAAAACTCTTTCATCGATGACTTTACGCAGCACGAAAAAGGAATAATAATGGCTAAGGGCCCCCTTCGTCTTCTTGCTCGAATTATTTTCTATTTTTCTAATTTTCTGATTGGCTGATTTGCATAGAGAGAGACATCAACGCTGCCGCGGCTAATAATTGTAACGTGGGGTCGTAGTTCGACAGGTGTGTGATGGATGGCGGCAGGAGTCCAGTAGATCACCGTTCGATACCCTCTCACTCAACAGTGGCTTGCGATCCTCGTTACGTTGAACGGCTCCGCGATGACGTCATCCGCGCCACAATCCCACTCCGCGACGTTTGTCGTCTCTCTCCTAAGCTCAGCGCTTCTTATTTTGATATAGGCGGACGGGGAGGGAAAGCACTGTCATCGGTAGTTGTTTTCGGGAATGTGTTGTGCGCGCTCGAGCAGTGCCTGTAGTGAGATTCCGCTTTTAGCGAAATTTCTCGTTACAACTTTTTATCGAAGTTGAATTTCTGAAAATTTTTAACCACATAACGAATTATGTTGCCTATTATTGCTAAACTGTACTGATTTCATGTCTAAAATTTGACTTCGCTATCTTATGTTTAATTAAAGTTAATGCAATAATATCATTTTTTCTAAACTTAAAATTCTCACGAATTTGAACCATATTGCATATTATGACAGAACTTAGGTGTACGTACAATTTTGGACTACTATTCGGAAAAAGTTTATGTTGTTGCGGGGCCAAGTCAAAATGCTACCGCTGTGACAAAAATGTTTATAACTCACACTGTGCCCTTGCAAATACTCTGGTAAAATTTTCAGAAACATGAATAGCACTCCACCGCATGTACGTTAGAACAACTAAGCAAATGCTGCCACGTACATACAACAACAATGTATACTTCAAATGATAATCACTTCAATGCTTGCGACCATTGGAAAACGATCGACCGCACCGGTATTTAATTATTAATTGATGAAAACTCCTGGTCGCCTTTGCTTGGGATCTGAACTTTGTTGTCCTGCACTACCGTTGTATTTTGTACTTTCACAAACTGCTGGCGAAATATACACCGAGAGAAGAATATAAAAACCATCGTAGGCCCTACTACACCACTAAATTCTTAGCAAGATCGATTATATCGGTTGTACTTGATGCTATTTTTTCGATTAGTTGAGCTCCGAATATGTTTGCAGTTATTATTTTTTGTCATTGTCATAACAATAATTTTATAGGTATATTATATTCAAAATTGTTCTTCCTTGGTATTATATTGTAAGGATATAAGTATAGTACTGTTGCTTTAGCCATGTATTTTACTATCAGTGTAAGCACCACAGAAATGGGGTTATAAGCACTCATAAAATTAAATTAAGAAACACAATCTTAGAGTTTTCATGCTCCGTATACCATTTTACACCATTTCGAAATTATTCTCTTTTGCGGTGACCTTATATTCATTATCACTTCCGATACCTTTGATATAAGAATTACCGTGACATGAGTCCAACTTGCCTGTCCGAATAAAAAAGATGGATGCGTTCAAGGTTTGCGAGATAAATTTCACGTACATGTTCTGAACTTTCCGACGCGAAATTTGCATTCAAATATTTCAAATATTGTCTTTTCACGACCACGTTTTTTGCGTCGCAATCACTTTAAATATGTACTTCGCATGTATATACTTTCCGCATATTTATTCGCTGAATTTCTCACTTGAACTCACCACTCACGTTTCACGCACTGTAAAATGTGACTTAATATTTTTCTCTTAATGTATGTAGGTGAATCTATTGAAATTGTTGGTAGTTATATGTAAAGTCTGTTTTTATTACAATTATCGCGTGAAAAGTTAAATATTGCCGTAAATAATCGATCATCAACAAGATAAATAAGATTAAGAACAAAGAGACAATACGAATAATCAACATATTATAAATCTTTTTTTAAAATATCATAGTCTCTCTGACAGTAGACTGGCTCCCGTTCTTGGCCTGTCCTGTGTAAACACTCTTGCCCTTGTTATTGTTTTGATTGCTTCAGTTAACTCTTGCGCGTGATGACGGTTAAGTGCAGTCACTGCGGGAAGCAAGGCCCCTCGGCTCCGCACCTTAGGTGTTATGGGCAGTGTAGACGCGTATTTCACGGGAAGTGTATTTTGAAAATCTCTGGTCTTAGTAAGCTTCCCTCAGACCCGACGCTTTTTCAGTGCCCATCGTGTATTGAACTTGCTTTAGAACCAGCTGCCAGCCTGACAGTGCCGTCAGCTGATTCTGACGTTAGAGGATCCCTTCCACTGAGCCCGCAGAGCACACCTCTTCCTCTATCACCCAGTACTGCTTTTACTACGCACACTTCGCTTACGGGGCCTCCTCCTGCTGCACTCGACACTGTTAGCTTTCAAGCAGGCATTCAGGGACTAGAAACTTCTTTCGGCAGACTTATCTCTGTGCTCTCCCTAAAAATTGACAATGTTCTCTCTCGCCTTGACAATACCGAATCTGCTATTGCTTCTCTATGTGCAAAAAACGTGGAGAAAGACACCGTCGACTCCAACTTCATGCAGCTTTCCTCTCGCATTGATGCTATCACTGCTCAACCTCCTCTACAAGCAACTCACACCGAAACCACCACCGCCGGTTACTTGGATGTAAATGCAGTGTATCAAGAACTTTCAGAGCGAGAAAAAAGGAAAAGCAACATAATCATCTTCGGCCTTGAGGAATGTACAACTCTAGCGGCTGACAATGCAGCAATACTCGAGCTGCTCGCGCATTTTCTGCCCAGTATCTCTGCCGCCGAAGTATCAATCTTCCGCCTAGGAGTGCGCAGTGGCACCGCGGATCACTTTCAGCGGATTCGGCCCATCAAGGTTGTGCTCCCCTCACAGGCGTCCGTCATCGCAATTTTTCGTGCCATTGGGATCCTACGTCAGCATCAGCGCTACGCTCGGGTCACGATACGGTCCGACAGAACACCCGCTCAAGACGCCGCGTATCGTGAGCTGCGCGATGAACTCAAACTGCGCAATGAAAGAGGTGAGAAAGGGTTGCGACTTGTCACACGCAATGAAGGGCCTCGGCTTATTACCGACATCCGGAAAGCTCCACGTCAAGTTTTACCGGGGCAGTTGCTTGAGGCTCCTTCGCACCCTCCCCCATCACAGCACACGTACATCCAACCAGCTCTGCAATTATCGCCTCTCAGTAGCACTCACGCTACCGCTGGTTGTAAGGCGTGGGAGAGGTCGAGTCTTGTCAATAGTCAACGGCAAAACAGCAGCGTTCCCGCCGCCTGACTGGCCCCCCTCCCCCCCGGAGCATCAGTTGTCGCTACAAATGCGGTCGACCAGCGATTTGATCTCAGCTACTGACCAGGGTGCCCCACCACAGGCTCGATCATCCCCCCACAGACACCGCTCGCACACGTTGACAACGATGGGAACAACGTCTGCCACCGCTACTACTTCTTCTCCCACCACCATTCCTCCGCTCGACTCGGATAAGATAGCGGAATGACGACAATCGGTCTCTGCGGCTGCTCCGCTTCGGATAACTACACAGGCTTCGTCTACTGATTTCTCCTCGCTCCGCGTATGCCACGTCAATGCACAATCGTTGCCAGCGCACATTGACGAATTCAGAGACTTTTTCTAGAATAATTTCCACCATGTAATTGCTGTATCTGAGACTTGGCTTAATCAAGATATTGTGGATAATTATGTTTGTATTCCGTTTTATCGTCTAATTCGTAATGACAGGCTTGAAAAGAGAGGCGGCGGGGTCGCATTCTACTTTCACACCTCGCTTCAGATTCGAGTTGTCGCTGCCTCACCGCAGGTCTACGCCGCGAAGCCGGAGTATCTTGTGTGTGAGGCCCGTTGTCCGACTGGGGCAAAGCTGCTGCTTGCTGTTGTGTATCGCCCGCCTCGTCTTGATCTTTTAAATGACTTTGAAGATGATATAGCCACTCATTTACTTAACTACTCTGATGTTATTATACTTGGCGATTTCAATATCGATTTATTAAGCACATCGAATCAAGCGGATTATTTCAAGACATTTTTTCAAGAGCACAGCCTTACCATCGTCACCTTCGAACCGACGCACCATACTAGTACCTTCGACACTTGGCTTGATATTTGCGCGCTGAGTAACGAGTCGAAGGTCGTTTCGACTGAACAATCGTCAACACCCTTTCTCTCTGGGCATGACCGCATTGCAATCATGTTCGACGTCTCTATCCCTGACTCACCATCCCGGATTTTTCAATACCGTGCTCTAAAAAACATAAGCACCTCTGAGCTCACTGCGCACTTGTCGAGCCTTGACTGGGCTTCCTTTGACGCTTCTACTTGCATTGACGTCAAGCTTAATCTCCTTGGTGCTTCGGTTCGTGAAATAGTAGAAAAGCTTGCGATACTGAAGACAGTTAGTTTATCTCGACCGCCTGCGCCTTGGATTACCTCAGTTATTAGGGCTAGAATGGAGCTGCGAGATCAGACTTATCGCAGGTACCAAAGAAGCAAGAAGCTTGGACCTGGAAACCCCTTACTCTTGTCGGCATACCAACAGCTGAGAAACAGAGTGAAGCTAGCTATCGCCGATGCAAAAAGACAGCATATTACTAATCGAGTAACCTCTTGTCGTGGTTCGCGGCAGGCCTGGGACGAACTTCGACGTCTCGGGCTAGTCCAATCCAAGCGTTCTTCTATGCCCATTGATTTTTCACCGGATGATCTTAATCAGGACTTTTGCTCGGTCTTCATCACCCCTCCTCCTCTCTCAACATCACTCATCTCCAGCATCCCCTACAATCTTCCTGAATTGAACTATAACCGCTTCGCATTTATTGACGCCTCGCCTGCAGACGTTTCCACCGCTCTTTCCCGTTCCCCATCAGCTAATAAAATGGCTCGTCAAAAACAATCTATTGGATCCGCTGCAAGCTGGTTTCCGCAAGAATCACAGCACGCAAACTGCTCTACTCAAGTTCATTGACGACGTTAGACTAGGCATCGACAAACGCTTTCTTACCTTAACAGTTTTCTTTGACTTTAGTAAAGCTTTTGACACGGTCTGCTATCTATCTCTATTGCAGAAGCTTGCTTCCCTTGGTTTTACAGCTGCTGCTCTAAAGTGGTTTACATCGTACCTATGCGGAAGGTTTCAGGCAGTCCATTTACCTGATGGAAGCATGTCAACGTGGGTGTCGGTAGTATCGGGCGTTCCTCAGGGCAGCGTTCTTGGGCCATTACTTTTTAGTCTCTATCTTAGTGATCTGCCTGCGGCCCTCCAAACATGTTCTTATCTCTTGTACGCTGATGACTATTATCAATGTCCGATTGACGATCTTGATGCCTCTGTCGACCTTGTAAACGAAGAAATCAGGAAGATTTACGCCTGGTCTACGCGAAACTCACTGTCTCTTAACCTCTCTAAAACCAAAGCGATGATTCTCGGCTCTGCGCGCTACCTAAACAATTTAGATCTCGCCTGTCTTCCCCACCTGTACGTACTTAACGAGCCTATTGCTTAAGTTACTTCGTTACGATATCTTGGAGTCCTGATAAGCAACTCTCTCAGATGGGATGACCAAGTCTCAGCTATAAGAAAACGCGTTTATGGCTGTCTCGCGCTATTGTTCCGAAGTTCGAAGCTCTTAGACTCTGACACCCGAAAATGGCTCGTGAGGACTCTGATCCTTCCCCACCTTGACTGCTGCTCGGCAGTACTAAGCGATATCCCCGTGGGTCTTAACAACAAGCTACAGCGTGCCTTTAATGCCTCTGTGAGGTTCATCTTGAACATAAGGCGAGTCGAACACATATCTGCGAGCCGGCGCTCACTTGGATATATCACGGTCAGGAACAGGCGGCTATACTTTGTTGGCTGTCTTTTCTACTCCTTGATTCGAAGCGGTACCCCATCTTACCTCACCGGCTCACTTATTCTACGAAATCGCGTTAATCCTCGAGTCATCGAAGGGCGCACTAACACGCTACGAGCGCCGACTGTGCGGACGTCCCTCTACCGAAAATCTTTTCTTGTCCTTGGCACACACTTTTGGAATGCGCTACCCATCAACATTACTAACGCTGTGACGTTTGACTCCTTCAAATCCCGGCTTCTCTGGCACCTCCTTGCGTGCGAACGCCTTGAAGCCCATGGCCCAGCCTAATACGAACCTTACTGTGCTATCTTCTGCTTATATAATTACTATTTAGTTGATGTATTACGGCTCGCTACTAATCACCGCTCTCTGTACTATACATTTAGGGATTTTATTTTCCCTGGATCCAATAATAATATTCTATTCTATTCTATTCTATAGTCAATATATATATATATTGTAATGGAACGTCTCGCGACTGCACCGCTGCAAAAACGCGAGAGTTTTTTTTTTTTGGCAATTTGGAACCAAAAACGATCATAAAGAATAAATAAATTCGTATGATGAGTCCGAATCGCCGCAGAAACGAACTGTCGCGTATTATAAAAGCTGAAAACATAAAATACCTGGAACAGTTTACGCAGTATTCTCTTAATGTACAGCTATATTGCCAATATTGAGAGAATACTGCTCTAAAATAGAGCAAAAGAAAGAAACCACGAAAGGCATGCGTCGTGAACAGACGGCAACCTGTGAGAGAGAGAGAGAGAGAGAAAGGTAGCACCACTCTACATCCAGCACTATAGCCGCGTATTAACACCAGCTATACCTCGACATTCTATTGTGGTACCCCTCGCACCCATAACGAAATCTCATCTGCTTTCTCTCTGAGAAGTTAATTTGCTAATAACTCATCGATTATTCCAGCTAACGAATGGCATGGATACTTAAAATTCAGAGCAGAGAGCAGGGCACCGTTCACGAACCCAACCAACACCTGACTGATAAAACTCGGGAAATATGCGACAATTGAAAATAAAAGGTCAAATTGTTGCATATTTCTAAATTAACAATACATGTGGTATGGATCAAACTAAAAACAGCAAAGAGTTTCCTGAGCGATCAAAATCTCATCTTTTGATTAAGTAAAAAACCATTGCTTAGCCGCAAGACGATTTTCGACCGCCATTTAAGCATTAAACAACACAGGGAAACAAAGGAGAACCTCCTCTCGACCCCTATAGAGCCTCGAAATTCGAGAAACGTGGTCGGTGAGCGTGACGTAGTGAAAATCATCCGAGGGTCACGTGACCGCCACGTCCACCGAATGTGCTGCCACGGGGAAACCAGCAACTATACCATTGCAACCTCCGTCTCTCTAAACGAGCCAGGGTATATAAACAGCGGCACCTGACGGCTCGAGACTCTTCTTTTCGACAAACTCTAAAGTTCGAGACATATACTGCTGCTTTTCAGCACAGTCCATTTTTCGTGTTGTATTGTAAAATTATTGTCGAGTAACGTCCAGATAGGAGTTTGCTCAAAATACTCGGTCCCCTAGCATTGCGACCTTGCTATCGAGTACGAGAGCAAACTTAGGAAATTCGGAATATTGTCGATTCCCTCGCACAGCGCGTAGGCCGTCGCAATATCTCCGCATTAGGGCTATTCCTTCCATCCGTCTCGAAGAATAGAAAAAGGCGTTATTGTACCCCGAGCACTGCGCATCGGCTTGCAATACCTCCCACAGATAGTTCGGCTTTTAGCGTCGCACAATTGACAGATCATACGCACACAGGTGTGAGTACTTAACACACACACAGTTGAAACCCTAAGCTACTCGTGCTGAACACGAGCCTCGCGAAGTTGTGTGTGGGCGTATTATCTGTGAATTCTTGAGCGAGCTCTTCTAGTTGGCGGACCATATGCACACAAGTGTGAGTGCCTAACACACACACACCTGAAACCCTGCGCGAACCTTGCATAACACGAGCCTCGCAAAGTCGTGTGTGTGCGTGTACTCCGCGAACTCCGAGAGCACAGGTGAATTCGCACTTCGTGGCCACCCCGTACACTCGAACGCAAGTACAGTATGTATCATTACTATCCGCTCTATTCAGAGCATCTACTGTAAGTACACTCTGGGCGATTACTAGGCCTCGGGTGAGGCAGTCGGTGGGGGCAGCGAAGGAACACCTGAAGCCGTCATACGTCGGTGTTGAGATAACTAAAGATAGAGATCGCGATACGCACACACAAAGACTGAGTAGGCCTACTCACAATATCAACCAAAGGAGCACATAAAAAAATTGCAACTACATTATCTCTAATGAGTTTATTTACACACTCAGTGCCAGATGATTACAACTACAGATCTCGGAAGAATCTCATGATTTTTCAACGTTTTTCTGTGTATGAGGACACGCATCAGAAATAATCTTGCGAGTTGAATGTAGAGCTCAATACGAAAGTACCTTCGATCGTACGAATTTAAATTCCGTAGAGTATTACATTTTTCAGGAGCAATCCTGCGCACGTAGAATGAAGAGCTTCGTCGCGTAACAATCACGCGATACCACTAAAATTTATTAAGAAATTGAGTGTAGAGCTCCGTGTGGAAGTACCTCCAACCACACGAATTTAAAATCATTTTTCTTTCCTCACATTAATACGGGCATCTCCCGCGTAACGATACCTCGGTTAGGACACGCGAAGGTGGCGGGTAACCCCCTTGCGTCTTGATTGACCTCGCACGAACTCCCACTTCCTTGTCCTAAACCGCCTTCACAAACCGTTCTTTTGAGAGCGCCTGTGATGATGAAGGCAAACTCTCGTCAAAAGACATGAGAGAGAGAAAGACCAAATTTGAGGACCATACAAATAAATGAAATATATAAAACGAACCCAAAATATCCAAAAAACCTCACCCCCTAGATAGTCTCGGTCCAGTACACGAATCCTGAAATCCGCCACGCGGGCGTATCGGAAAAGGACACACAACGCAAGCGTCTCCCCTGCGTTAAATCAAGGAAATTTAGGAAATAACTCCTTCAAGAAACCGCACGGAAATCGCGAAACATTTCAATATATATATTTCACATTTATCACATATACCAATAAATAATTTCAATAACACATAATTCATCAATTGCGATTTATCTTTTATCCGGCATTAATATTCATAAATATAAATTGTCATTTTTTTTGTTTGCGCAATTTCACTTTGCTAATAATTTATTTCTTTTATTTTGCTCATCTCATAAATCATACTTCATTCATTTGTTCATTCCATTCATATATAATTATTTTCTGGACAGCAAATATATATATATATATATAGCTTATTCAACATACACCATCTCAATTAATATAATATTTTAGTACTCATCTTTTGGTTGGTATAATAATCGATGATTCTCACGTCAATATTTTAGTTACAATTTGAAGAATATGAGTTAAGGAGAGTCGAGCGCAAGGCTTGGAGAGGATAGGCTCGGTGGCACGCAAGGTGCGGGGCAGATCGTGTGCGATCGAGAGGTTGGCCATGCTGCCTCTCACTCGCACGTACGAAGCGTGCCGAGATAAAGCTGCAAAGTTCCATGCAATTGCATATTGTTAACTAACGGTGAAAAACGAGTGTCTGCATTTTTGTACAGAGCTTCTTGATAATATTCTTTCAAGTTTTCAATAATTTGTTTCCAACGTTTCCGCATGAACTACCCTAGGAATATTAAAATCCATCGTTCATTTTCAGTATGCCATAAGAATGAATGTCAAGTTCTGCAAATTAGAAAAAATATTCCTAGAAAATGGTGAAGACGAACGGATTCAAATTTTGCAGTAACACTTAGACCATTCATATCAATGCGTCAAAAAAAATCTGCATGTTTTTCTTGATGACATTGTAACGCTCGACCCTCCTTAAACATGAATATCATGTGCGTCCACCCAATATTCGTAGATCCCAATCTCGTTATAGGTGTTCTTCCGTCCAGGGCAAAGTTACTTGAGACTTGGCACGTGCCGGGGCTCGTAGTCTTGAATTCGGGTGATTTCGAAACCATGCCGAAATCATCCGAAATCTTGACCGAGATTCCCGTGCTTCGCTCTACTTTGCTAAGCGGGAATTTCTAAATAAATTTTACTGAAATTTATTACATTACAACTGACACGTGAAAATTACAATACATGCAAAATCGAGGGTTATCATTAGCTGAAAGTTTTCGCGCACTTCTCACGGATCCCACTTGGATTCGTGGTATTTTTTTTTATCGGATAAGTATCGCATCTGCACAGCATCGTCGATAAGAACAAAAATGATAAGAAAAGACAACGAAAGATGAAAGAAAGATGACGATACGAAATTTAAAAAAAACCACCACTGTTAAAAAAGTTTCTTTAACACATGCATGAAATGTGCCGTTTAACGTGCCTCGAAAATGTTGCAGAAATTGCACATTAAGCAGGTGATAATATGTAAATGCCGATCGCACTTCATACGAAAATTTCCTTTACGCACACTTACCCCTGTCAATAATTCTGTTCACGCACACTTTCGACGTGCCACCTAGTGGGACGGAATGTAGGTGGGTATTAGTGTTGCCAACGCCCGAGTCCCGTTAACACCGTAACAGAAGCGCGCCATCAAGACGATGGAGAGAAGTGACGATAACCTTCAAATAACCGATCGCGACGGTACGCCCACGGAAACAAATAAATGTTTCCAGTGCACTCATGAATTTGTTAATTCTTCAATAAATTTGTTTCCCGTCGGAGGGCTTCGCCTCCCCCCCCCCCCCCCCCCACCCGGGCTCCGCCCCTGGACCCCACCAGGCTTTCGCCCTGAACCCAAGCTTCTTGGCTCTACTTTCTAACCATACGAATACAAATGTACATACTTCATGCATTTGTTACAAAAAATAGTATGTGACAGTCGGGCGTGATGGTGAAATCTATACGAAGAGTGCGAAGTTGGCCGCACGAGTGCGACTCTTCGTATGAAGTTCACCATCACGCCCTTGTATCACAATGTACTCTTAATCAACAAGCAAACTGGGTAATCGGAAAACAGTGCATAACGCTCATTTGCATGTGATAGTTGTATGATCAATTCGTCAAGGGTGTAGAAATCTCTTTATTACAATACGCGAATTTTCGTTATTTCATTGTTGATCATCCACCCAATTCTCGAATGCAAACGGGATATTGAAAAAAAGTCTATCAATGTCATACATAGTTATACCCTAATTTCTTCACTGTAGTAGCAATCGTGATAAGAACGTTACGTGTTGTGAATACGCGAGTAGAAACTTTTTTGTTTCTAAACCAGAAAATGTTCAGCATGCAGATAAATTGGAAAGTTCGCCAATCTACGGTTGTTAGATCGTTCTTGAATTTTGTATGCTATTAAATTGGGTCGTATATAGACGTATGAATTTGGGAGTTGTATCCAGGACGTTCTCAGTTAATTACTCTAGAGGAAACGGATGTGGAACGGTGGTCGTATTGGTGCAGTTCGTTGGTTGATTCATCTCTGCACGCTGTCAGCTTTTTTCAACTATTTTCTCACCTGTGCGTACACCTGGCGTGTAGCCGGAACGCACGGAGACATACAAGAGCGCAATCAGCACGAGTGAATAACATATAGGTTCGGTTGCCCGTTCAGTCAGCGACACGCTTGCCCCTATTTCCCTCGAGTGTTCTTTAACTTTTTTTTTCACCGCGTAATTGTTTATCTCACACACGGCTATACCGATGCCCAGACAGGGAAATGAGTCACTTTCACACATATATTACAGTCGGTGGTTGAAATCAGCTGATGCATTAATAGAAAACTTTATTCAAAGTTCTAATAATTTACCTCGTATCAATGATTATTTTTAAAATTTCGTATGTGTGTAACTGGCAGGACGTGCGTTATGGAAAAAAACAAGTTATTTCAGTTTCATTAGAGAATAAAGCAGAATTAAAAGGATTCGCATACTTAAGTAGTAAATGTGAGCAAAATTCTTTTTCTTTACACGTGCATGCAAACTCCAAGTTTGCCCACCGTTTGCAGATAGCCGAAAAAGCTGAATGCCGCACCGATGTGCAAAGCATTTTGCACACCGCGCGAAGCGTTTTGTCAACTGTTTGAGGTTGCTATGGTAACTCCGAGGACTGACCGATTTTTTCAGTACTGTAAACGGCGGACAAACCCGAATTTCGCATTGCACTTGTAAAGAAAAATATAGTTCGATACAAGAGGTCAAACTCGCTTCTTGCGCACTGCTCGTGTATATTCGGCTTCACGCTGCCGACTCGCAGTGCGCAAAACGCTCGTTTGGGCTCTTGTATCGAAATATCCTATTTTCTAATTTAATTATATCTCATTGAAATCACTAAGTTATTTGAACAAAGAAAACATTTTATTTACATACACCAGCATTTTCTGCGACCATTCTCCAATGACAGTGTATAAAGAATACCACGTACCAAACTTTATCGCACACTTAATAAATTCACGTTGATACATGTCTTGCGGGGAACAACGCGTCGCGAAAAAATTTCATCTACCAGAAACTATGAAGAAGCGTCTAATAATAGCAAAGCCAGAGAGGGAATGTCTTCATACTTGAAGATCATGAACTTCAAGGACGTAGAGTGAAAATAGGAGAAAATTTAACATTTCTTTTCGTTAATGCAATTTAAAATAAAAATGAATAAGTATATATACGGAGCGTTCGACGTCAAATCAGCAGGCCATGTCCCTCACCCTCATTGATTTTGTTCATTTTTAGGCACTCACTCTTTAGAGTACCAGAGTGCCTATTAAAATCGCCTTCGAAGGCTCCAGAAACAAAAAATTTGAAAAATAATTGACTTTTTTTTTGGCAAAAAAAAATATATAATTTGCATATTTTTTTTAATAGTCAATTGAACATATTCAACCTAAAAAAAGTAATCTGCATAGTTAGTTTCAACTGCGAAAGGCCTAAACTGATATTTTACTGACCCGGACGTCCGTACGGTCTGGCAACTTTGAAGTTTTAAGTGGAACGCAGCTGAAATTTGCAGCGCAGTCATATTTTATAATTTGCAATATGTCCTGAAAAGTAGAAAGACATTGAAAATCTTTATGCATTACTTTACCTTAAAAAAAACACCTATTTTTAGCCAAAAACTGATCAAACTTTCCGTACGGTGTTAGAACTTTGGTGTTTGTGAACCAAATGTTTTCAAATTTTCAGGAAACTTTTCGAATGTGTACTTGAATATGCCCAGCAAATATGAAGTCCCTTCGAGACCATCTTCCCATCCAACAGTAACAATTTAGCATTTTTATCCGAAAACTCATATAACTATGCGCACACTGTTGAATCTTTGGTTCCTGTCGATGAAATCTTTTCAAAATTTCAGAACAACTTTCAAATGTGTATCCAAACATGCACAGAAAATTTAAAGTCCTTCGAAGACCATCTTCCCATTTCGCACTGAAATTTTGTTGTAATATTATTACAGCGGCAGCTCAGCAATTGCACATTTTCATATCATTCGCTGTAAAGATTAAACCTGAACACTTAACTAATGGATTTGTTTGATAAATTCAATAATTGTGAACTTGCAAAACCTATGCCACACAATTTATTTGCACCAGCTACCAATTATTTATTAAAAGAACTCGATTTAAAGCTGGAGATCATAACCTCAACCTGTCACACACAAAACTGTTCAGAATAGCTAACTTTTCAAAAAATATCCATAATCGGCGTGTTCGTTGGTTTCTTTATTTTGATCGACAACATTTTCACTGCTTATTAATTACAAATTCACCTGTTATTTGTTAAATTACACGCAAATACAAAATGACAGATTGGTATATAAAATGCACTTTTTACACAAATTCACACGCGCATTTACATGATATCACTAACGAAAATTAGTTAATAATTGTGCACAACCACGAATAAACGATTTTCAGCACTGCTATTCCAAAAGAATCAATTGAGAAAATTTGACAAAATACATCGAGGTTCACAGCATCGTCAGCCGACACATTTAACGTATGCTTACCGCGAAATTTAAATATTATTTTTATCATAGCTTGTTATATCAGATTCGAAATGTCGTGTGAAACGGATAAATACAGAATTAAGTGCGCCAGAGTTGGTTGTTTCAAATTTGACACTTTGGATCTATCGTAGTAAAAATTAGCCAAAACTTTGACTGTGTCGCATTTTTAAATAGCTGATCTTGGAGCTTCGAATATTTTATCCCAAATACTTGAATGCCTCGGCTTCAAAATGAACTCAGAGACGAATAAATCCATACATTAGTTGCTGAGTAATAATGTTTTAACTAAAAGCATAAAATAAGCCTGTTTGTATAGGAAAAACGCGAAAATTGAATCGTTTTTCGATTCTCTCGTCTCCAAGACGTCTCTCTGAACCTCATAACGATGCGCAACAGATTCAAGATGTCGTTTGAAACGAATACGCACAGAAATTAGAGCGCCAGAGTTGGTTGTTAGAATTCTCATACTTTCAGTGCGTCGCAGTGAAAATTGAGCAGAATTTCGATAGAGTTGCATTTTCGGTGCTTATTCAATTGCAATTTTCAATTGCTTATCCGTAGCTTCAAATATCTCCCTTATTCTATCATCATTTTACTGACTTTGAGTACGACACTTTTGCAAATCGATTTTTATATAATCTCCAGCAACACCACAACAACAAACAAGATATCGCAGCAGCGTCTGTTTGCCATATTACCGACATGTACTTCGTGTATTTCGGAGCGCGAAGCGCGACGTCCACTCCGTGAGTGCCTCAGAAAATGTCCCGAAGGGACATTTTTCTGGGGGTTTGGGGGGCAGAGCCCCCCGGGCGGGGTTTGGGGGCGCAGCCACCAACAAGCGCCTCTGGCGCTTGTTCAATATGATGTTATTACCGACCCATAAAGGCCTCGGAATTTTTCTCAGATTTTTTTACCACCAGTAACATTTTTCAATCCTCGAAAAAAAACCAATTTAAAAAACGCCGTTTTTGAAAATCTGAAAAAATTCACACTGATTCTATGATATAAAACATGAATTTTGAGCACCATGCGATAATGTGATCTCAATATTTACTATTTTTTCCACATTTTGATTCTTCATAGAGAAAGCTTTGTTGTCGTGAAAAAATTTTTTTTCGAGATTTTCAAGTCCAGATACTTAAAATAATTAGGAACATCGAGAAACATAGTTTTTACGAAAATGCCTGTATGTGCGTGAGTGAGTGCGCGTGCGCGTGCGCGCGCGCGCGTGTGTGTGTGTGTGTGTGTGTGTGTGCAGATTTCTTTGTACACACGATAACTGTCGTAATTTTCTACGGATTTTTTTGCTGATTTGTCACTCGAGTAGGTTATTATATAACAAATATTGGGATTCTATTAGACGCGAATCGGTTGAAAATTTTTAGTGAGTAGAGATACAGTGGGGCTTCTAACTTAAGGGATCGGCACCGACATTTAGCGACCTTATTCAGCCGATGCACAAACCGCTTAGCCTAGAATCGAACCAGGCAGTAGGTGTCAGGTTGATGGGGGGGGGGGGGGGGGACTCGGCGCTGAAGCCAGCGGCTCGAAGTGAAATCTGATATGTTTTGTCTACTTTCTGATAAGGAGGATGCGAATTATACTTTGACGCACCGCTCGAGCTAACGGCTCGCGGTGTGTGTAATGTGATGTTTTGTCTACCTACTATAATAACTATAATAAGGATTCTCTGAAGAGTTTGCCCGTTACAAGGTCCGGCAACATCTCTTGCAACTTTTTCGAGGGTGGAGGGGTTTAGATCAAATTATGGTTGAGTCTACAACAAGTTATGCAGTTGGCAATCATCATTATTTTCTTGAATTAATAGCATCGTGCTGGTGTTACTACTGCTGCTGTTGCGCGGTTTTGGACGCGTGTATGTGTATGTGCGTTAACGTCTCAACATAGTGTTCAATGCCTGTCTACGTGTGCGCGCGCGCGTTCGTGTGTGTGTGTGCGTGCGTGCGTGCGTGCGTGCGTGCGTGCGTGCGTGCGTGCGTGCGTGCGTGCGTGCGTGCGTGCGTGCGTGCGTGCGTGCGTGCGTGCGTGCGTGCGTGCGTGCGTGCGTGCGTGCGTGCGTGCGTGCGTGCGTGCGTGCGTGCGTGCGTGCGTGCGTGCGTGCGTGCGTGCGTGCGTGCGTGTGTGTGTGTGTGTGTGTGTGTGTGTGTGTGTGTGTGTGTGTGTGTGTGTGTGTGTGTGTGTGTGTGTGTGTGTGTGTGTGAAAATGGATAGACAGAAGTGTAAGAAACTTATAACCTTATGGAATGAGCGTTCGCGATTCTAAGTGAAAAATCGGTTACTTCGTCAGATGAGAGGGAGCAATGGATACAATTGGGTAATGAAAATGTAGCGCTGCTAAACAACATTTTAAACGAAGATGAAGGACGCACAGTCCATGATAAAATGCGAATTCAGATGACGATAACAACGCTCATCACGTTGACGAGAAAATTCGAAAAAAGTGGTGCCGATGTCGCGCGTGGGCCATCGAGTGAAGCGGAATGGAGAGATACCGAGACAGCTTTTAAGCGACGTATACAAACTGGATGAGTGATAAATCTCGGTCACAAAGATATCAATGATTTTCTGAATGCCGCTAAAAATTCGATTATTCCTCGATTAATAAAGACAATGCAAGCTAGTGGAAATCTGAAGATTGACGTGATTCTCCCGGCAAAGTTTTTTCTGACGCAAGGTATTGAAATCACTAAAGATGAGAGAACTTCCAATACTGCAAACAAGACGATTCTTTCTACAACAAACCTCGACCAATGGTACAAAAAGTTTGTGAGAGATCCTCTCTTGCGACAAATCGAGGATTACGAGGGGAAGGAATCCGGATGGACCATGAGTGAAATTATAAATCTCATGGTCAACATGAATCGTTGTGCGCCGGTACGTGGAGGATTGTCAACGTTCGTTTCTATGCCTGATGAGATCCGGAAAACGCGTGCTATAGTAAATATTGACAATAATGATGAATATTGCTTTATCTGGTCGGTGACTGCAGCCCTCTCGCCTACAACAGTGAACAGCGAAAGGAAAACGTATCCACACTTTAAAGATGTGTCGAAGTTCGACGGTCTGGAGTTTCCAATGAACCTCAAAAATGTGCCACGATTCACGAAGAAGGAAATTACGATAGAGCCTATATTCTTGAATAAGCATCGCTCCGATCGACCGACCGTTCATTTACTCATGGTAAATACTTACAACGAATTTGACGAAGACTACAATGACACGGCAAGTCATCACTTTGCATGGATTAAAAATCTGTCGCGATTAGTAGGTTCACAAATATCAAAGCACAAAGGAATGAGTTGGATTTGTGATAGATGCTTGTGCCACTTTACAGCAAAAGAAAAACTCTAGACAAACATAGAATCGATTGTATTGAGCATAATAACTGTAGAATGATTCTACCGCGTGATGAATAGTCGACCGTGGAATTCAAGAATTTCGAGAGGAATTCTCAGTACCATTCGCTGTGTACGCCGATTTAGAGTGTCTTTTGGAGCCCCCAGATACGCGATTTGGCGAAAATAGTATGGCTATCAAAATCATGTACCTCATAATGCGCGGCTTTATTTCCACTGCGATGGCTCTGACGCGATCTCTGAGTATCGATCTTTCCGCGGTGAAGAATGTATACAATCATTTGTGAGAGAACTAAAAAAAAATAGCTATCGATGTGAATGCGTGCTTGAAACATGTCCTAAGGATAAAAGAACTCACTGCTTAGATGCAGCAAAACTTTGATTCTGCAACGGTATGTCATATTTGCGAGGGATCGTTTACTCCGCAAAATATTAGAGTACGAGGACATTGTCACTTTACTGGAAAATTTCAAGGTGCTGCCCATCAAGGATGTAATTTAAATCATACAAAGTCACATGGCATACCGGTGATATTCCACAATTTATCCGGTTATGACTCACACTTCTTGATAAAAGCATTGGCAAAAACCTTCAAAGGTTCGGTAGAGTTATTACCCGCAAACAAAGAGAAGTACATATCATTCACTAAATGTGTCGGAGGTACAAAGGTCAAATTCCGAGTCATAGATTCGTTTAGATTCATGCCTGCTAGTATCAACAAACGGCATCATATCTACCCGGTAAGCAGAAACATGTAACGAAAAAGTATTGTAGTAGTCCAATGGAGTTTAATTTGTTGACGCGAGACGGTGTTTTTCCCTACGATTATCTTGATAGTTGGGGTAAACTGGATGACACAGAGTTGCTGACAAAACATAAGTTTTTTTTCGCAGTTAAACGACGAGGAAATAAATGACAAGGATTATGCTCATGCCCAAAAAGTCTGGCAGGCGTTTAATATTAAAACTCTAGGAGACTATTCAGCATTGTGTCCGAAATCAGATGTATTGCTATTGACAGATATTTTCGAAAATTTTCGTCGTACGTGCTCGAGCACGTTCAACCTGTATCCATTGCACTACTACACTGCTCCGGGGTTCGCGTTCGATGCAATGCTCAGATGCACTGGCGTAGAACTCGAATTACTCGAAGATGTCAATATGCTGCTGTTTCTCGAAAAAGGCATTCGAGGCGGAGTTGCGCAATGTGCAAATAGGTATGCGAAAGCAAACAATGGATTTATGCCCGATTATGATCCGACTGTGGATGAATCGTACATTATGTATTACGATGTAAATTATTGGTACGGTGTAGCTATGAGACAGCCTCTTCCTTGCAGTTCTTTCGAGTGACTGGAGGATCCCATGGATTTGGATATTCCGAATATTCCTGATGATTCCCCGACGGGTTATATATTTGAAATAGATTTGGAATACCCGAAAGATCTTCATAAAATACACAAAGATTTGCCTCTATGCTGCGAACACTTTGTTTCGCCAGTCTCTAAATGCGGTGCACCAAAACTAATGACAACTCTGTTGCCCAAACAGAAATATTTAATTCATTGTCGGAATTTGAAGCAGTGTTTGAGCCTCGGTTTAAAACTTACAAAGATTCATAGAACGTTGACATTCAATCAAAAACCTTAGCTGAAAGAATACAATGAATTGAATACAGAAATGCGCAAAAGAGCGATAATTGAATTTAAAAAAAATTTCTTCGAATTGATGAACAATGCCGTTTTCGGGAGAACTATGGAAAACCCTCGGAAACATAGAAATGTAAGACTCGTGACAACGTGGACGGGGCTGTACGGGGCAAGAGCGCTTATCGCAAGGCCGACTTTTCACAGCTGTACCGTTTTCGATGAAGATGTGGTTATCATAGAATCGATGAGATCATCCGTTCAATTCATGAAACCTATTTACGCAAGCTTTTCCATCCTTGATGTATCGAAGATATACATTTATGATTTCCAATATAATTACATAGTAAATGTATTTCAAGATAACGCTCAATTACTGTACAACCACGCCGATAGTCTTATATATCTCTAATCGGAATGTTTTGGAGCAAATGAAGTGCGATATACATAAGTTTGACACCTCCGATTATTCACCGAAAAATCCGTATGGTATGCCGTTGCTAAATAAAAAAGTGTTCGGACTCATGAAAGACGAGAATAACGGAAAAATCATGAGCGAATTCATCGGTCTTCGAGCGAAATTGTACTCGTACACGGTTTTGGGTGAGAATGAGAAAAAGCATGCAAAGGAC
This sequence comes from Tromatobia lineatoria, assembly GCA_949699805.1. Lineage (NCBI taxonomy): Eukaryota > Metazoa > Arthropoda > Insecta > Hymenoptera > Ichneumonidae > Tromatobia > Tromatobia lineatoria. The sequence goes on from OX453034.1 coordinate 8,412,598, forward strand.
GTCAAAACGTCTACGTTGAATGAAATAACCTTCCAAGATTACAAAAAATGTTTGCTGCTACTCACAAATATAAGAAGAGAGCAATGCTTGATACGGAACCGAGAGCATAACGTTGAAAGGATCAAACAGCAAAAATTAGCGTTGAGTTGGAATGGTGATAAAAGAGTCTTGCAACCGGGTCGTACTGACACTGTACCATGGGGATACGAGGAATGATTTTGCCAACAGTAGTCGTAAGGATTCACTACAGCAGCAGTGACAACAGCAGAACGAGTTTTGATAACCTCATCAGCACCAGCGGTGAAGAGGACAAACTTGTCGTCTCGGATGACACAAATGATGATGAATACATTCCATCAAACGCTTCTCGCTCTCAACAGTAAATATCCTTGGCAATTGAGGAAGACTGAATTTGCCATGATTTCGAAGACCGATCTTTTAAAATATTGAGGAAGACTGGGGAAGGAGAAAAATTCACATGTACTGAACATTCAGCAATCTATAAGCATCGATCTGCGAACGATTCAATCGTACTTCAAAAAACAAAATGTGGAAACAGTTCAGCTTACGCGGATCGTACAAGTGGACGGACATTTTGAATAATTTCGTGCTATCCTACAACAACACGATCCATCGCACCATTCGCATGAAACCAAATGATGTTTCAGTCAAGAATGACGAAACTTTGTTGCGCCAAGTATACAAAAAACCAGAAATTAGTCGTATTGTAACAAGAAAGTTCAAAGTCAGCAATAATGTTCGAATCAGCAAGTATAAAAATATTTTTGCCAAAGGACACCCAATTGGACAATGGAAATATGTACAAAAACTTATCCGGTCACATATGAATTGAAGGCTTATCAAAATCAACCAATTGCCGGAGGTTTTTACGAACACGAGCTCCTTAGTGTCAAATGTGGTGATATTTATTTAATCGAAAACGTTCTGGAACAAGAAATCGAAAAATCTATATGTCAAGTGGCTAAGCTTCGACAATTCTTATAATTCATGGATCAATGAATCGGACTTGTGATTTTAATGCTAATATCGCTTAGGGAATGAATATCCATCGAAGAGTGTTCATTAGAAGAAAAAAAAATGAGAAGAAATAATGTGAAGATTTCTTTTTTTTTCAGTTTTCATTTTAATACTCGAAAAGTAATTCTACTGTAATACGAAAATAGATATACTTCATTTTGTTTAAAAACAAGCATGGTAGTAATCGTAGTAGTTATTCATAGTATTAATGTATCCCTGAATTCAATGATTGTTTTTCCTTTTCTTCTCACCAAATTACTGTTATGGTTCATCTTGCTTTCTTCGTTTGTCCTCAGCATCTTTTTCTCTTTCCGCCAAATATTGGTAGAGACAACGTCCATATCCTGTAAAATAAAATTTTTTAATTAATAAACTTGTAACATTATTGCTCACTGGTATTTAATTATTTTATGTTCACCTGAATCATTTGTGTCATCCGAGACGACAAGTTTGTCCTCATCACCGCTGGTGCTGATGAGGTCATCAAAACTCGTTCTGCTGTTGTCACTGCTGCTATAGTGAATCCGTACGACCACCGTTCGCGAAATCATTCCTCGTATCCCCATGGTATAGTGTCAGTACGACCCGGTTGCAAGACTCTTTTATCATCATTCCAACTCAACGCTAATTTTTGCTGTTTGATCCTTTCAACGTTATGCTCTCGGTTACGTATCAAGCATTGCTCTCTCCTTATATTTGTGTGTAGCAGCAAACTTTTTTTGTTGTCTTCGAACGTTATTTCGTTCAACGTAGACGTTTTGACGCCCTTTGCATGCTTTTTCTCATTCTCACCCAAAACCGTGTACGAGTACAATTTCGCTCGAAGACCGATGAATTCGCTCATGATTTTTCCGTTATTCTCGTCTTCCATGAGCCCCAACACTTTTTTATTTAGCAACGGCATACCATACGGATTTTTCGGTGAATAATCGGAGGTGTCAAACTTATGTATATCGCACTTCATTTGCTCAAAAACATTCCGATTGGAGATAAATGAGACTATCGGCGTCAGTGTACAGTAATTGAGCGTTATCTTGAAATACATTTAGATAGATAGATAGATATAGTTTATTTCGTGCTCTGGGGCATAGCCCCCTAAGACCACCGTGCATAATATACATGAGGGCCTCACAAAATATGCCTAGCATATATGGCCGAAGAAACTTAAAACTAACTCACACCTAACGCATCACACACAAATCATACATAATATACAAAATATACGCATACCTCACACAACACGTCGCACTCATGATTCACACACAATCTAACATACTCGCACACCTTACAATTTAGACAGACCTCCACACACGTACATCTCACTCCAAGGATTTTGCTTTAAGCGCACTCTTAAAACGCGACAACGTCTCGCACGCCCTAACCTCATAGCCGAGACTATTCCACAGATAGCTCGCTACAACCACAAACGACTCTTTGTATCGTTCCGTGCGGCACGTCGGAATCACAAAGTCGCAACTCCTCAGTGGCCTGCGTAAATCCAACCCAATACTCGGCACCGGCTTCACCAAGCGTCGCAATAGATACTGGGGCTGCCCACACGCAACCATCGCATAAACAAATACCGCAAGGAGATAATTACGGCGAGCATCTATCTTGAGCTACCGCAGCCACCGATAGTAAGGCGTGATGTGTTCAAATCGCCCGGCCCCAAAAACAAACCGAACACACGCATTTTGTGCTCGCTGAAGAATGTTGTTCAGCTCCTCCGTAATGTCCGTAAGGAGCAAAGAGCAGTAGTCGAAATGCGGCATCACTAATGCTAGCACCAGATTTCTGCGCACCTCCATGGGCAAGCGGCCTCTACATAGCCTCATCTGATAGCAGATGCTGCTCACCTTCCCTACGACCTTTCGTCCATGCTCACGCCAGGACAACGTACGCTCCAGGCACACCCCAAGACACGTTACCGAACGTGACAACGGGACAACTGCCGAATCCACCTTAATCTGAATGTTGTCTACTTCAAGCCGATTTTAGTTACGCGTAGTCCCTATAATTATGGCTTTCGTCTTCGCTGAAGTCAACCTCAAGCCGCACCGCAACGCCCACTCACAAACGGCCGCTATGTCGCTGTTTACGCGCCGAATTCCATCAGGAATATCACCTGGACGGCAATGCAAGTAGATCTGCAAATCGTCGGCATAGAAGCTATACCGACAAAACTTAAGAACATCCTTAAACCTGCGCACGAATATTGAGAAGAGTAGGGGACCGAGACCCTTGAGGGACCCCCGATCGCAGGTGGCCCCAGGAAGACGTTCTCCCCGCACTGTCATAGACAGCTTGAGTGCGCCCACCAAGGTACGACCGGAACCAATCCACAACACTAGGAGAAAGGCCAATGTCCACCAGCTCACTCAGCAGGAGACCATGTGGCACACAGTCAAACGCTTTCGAAAAACCAAAGAGCAAAAACACAGTCACCATATGCTTGTCAATAGCCAAGCGCGCATCGTCTATGACTCGCAGAAGGGTTGACTGCGTGCTGTAATTTGGTCTAAATGCTGACTGATACGGGCCTCTTAAGTCATTTCGATCTAGATAGCGCCCCACTTGATCCGCTACAACTTGCTCAAGCATTTTTGCAAAATTAAATAACAACGAAATCGGACTAAAGCACCAGGACATGTTGGCACTTTCACCTTCGGCACTGGACAAACCAAAGCCCTCCTCCACTCTGCAGGGAACTCGGCATACATCAGCGAATGATTTAGCAAATGGAGCACCGGGTTAGATATAACAGGCCACGCAATCCTAACCATCATCATCGACAGCCCATCGACCCCTGTGGCATTCGCTTTTACGCGAGAAACAATCTTGCACAGCATCTCCGGCGTGATGTGAGCAAAATAGAAGGCCGAATCATCAAACACCGCGTCTCTTAACAATTCAACACCAGCATTCGAAGGTTGAGAGCCAACCGACAAAAATTGCGCATTCAGTTCATCTTATCCCACCCCAAGCTCGGATCCTGCTCTCTTACTCGGCAAAAGCCTCATCCCTCGCACCAGATTCCATTTACTATGTAATTATATTGGAAATCATAAATGTACATCTTCGATACATCAAGGATGGAAAATCCTGCGTAAATGGGTTCCATGAATTTAACGGATGATCTCATCGATTATATGATCACCATATCTTCATCGAAAACGGTACAGCTGTGGAAAGTCGGCTTTGCGATAAGCGCTCTTGCCTTGTACCGCCCCGTCCACTTTGTCACGAGTCTTACATTTCTATGTTTCCGAGGGTTTTCCATAGTTCTCCCGAAAACGGCATTGTTCATCAATTCGAAGAAATTTTTTGAAAATTCATTGATCGCTCTTTTGCGCATTTCTGTATTCAATTCATTGTATTCTTTCAGCCAAGGTTTTTGATTGAATGTCAACGTTCTATGAATCTTTGTAAGTTTTAAACCGAGGCTCAAACACTGCTTCAAATTCCGACAATGAATTAAATATTTCTGTTTGGGCAACAGAGTTGTCATTGGTTTTGGTACATCGCATTTAGAGACTGGCGAAACAAAGTGTTCTGGGCATAGAGCCAAATCTTTGTGTATTTTATGAAGATCTTTCAGGTACTCCAAATCTACTTCAAACATACAACCCGTCGGGGAATCATCAGGAATATTCGGAATATCCAAATCCATGGGATCCTCCAGTCACTCGAAAGAACTGCAAAGAAGAGGCTGACTCATAGCTACACCGTACACATTATTTACATCGTAATACATGATGTACGATTCAGCCACAGTCGGATCAAAATCGGGCATGGATCGATTGTCTGCTTTCGCATACCCATTTGCACATCGCGCAACTCCGCCTCGAATGCCTTTTTCGAGAAACAGCAGCATATCCGCATCTTTGAGTAATTCGAGTTCTACAGCAGTGAATCTGAGCATTGCATCGAACGCGAGCCCCGGAGCAGTGTAGTAGTGCAATGGATCCAAGTTGTACGTGCTCGAGCACGTACGACGAAAATTTTCGAAAATATCTGTCAATAGCAATACATGTGATTTCGGACACAATGCTGAATAGTCTCCTAGAGTTTTAATATTAAACGCCTGCCAGACTTTTTGGGCATGAGCATAATCCTTGTCATTTATTTCCTCGTCGTTTAACTGCGAAAAAAAACTTATGTTTTGTCAGCAACTCTGTGTCATCCAGTTTTCCCCGACTATCAAGATAATCGTAGAAAAAACGCTCTCTCGCGTCAACAAATTAAACTCCATTGGACTACTACAATACTTTTTCGTTACATTTTTCTGCTCATCGGGTAGACATAATGCCAGTTTGTTGATACTAGCAGGCATGAATCTAAACGAGTCTATGACTCGGAATTTGACCGTTGTACCTCCGACACATTTTGTGAATGATATGTGTTACGGCTCGAACAGTCGACACTGGAGCGCTTTAACTATTGTGGGGAACGTTGTTCGATTAATGGTTAAAACCAAAATTGCACATTTACTCGCGTAAGATATGTGTATTTGTTAATACGAATTGAACATTTTAAAACAAAAATTTGATTAGATGAAACTTCTTATTTTGTCATTGTTTATGACAATTATTAGTTGATTATTTAACGAAACTTATACTTTGACGCGGCGCTCAAGCGCCTAAAATATTATATTGAAGACATGTTGGTTGTTTGGAAATTGATTAAAGACTAATGAGAAAATTAATTGAAGGAATGATAAAAGAATAAGTTGAAGTTGGAGTTGGGTTTTATGGGGACCGCGCGACGGCCCCAAGATGCTGACAACGCACGACACGTGTGGTCAGCGAAAATAATATAAGTGCAACGTATGAAGCACGGAGTAGCGGAACGAATTCACATGAGCAGTTATTAAGACCAAAGATTGAAAAGAATGGAACGAAATAATAATCAATTATATCAGGAAAAATAGCTAGGACGTAACAATATGTACTCCTCTTTGTTTACGGGTAATAACTCTACCAAACCTTTGAAGGTTTTTACTAATGCTTTTATCAAGAAGTGTGAGTCATAACCGGATGAATTATGAAATATCACTGGTATGACATGTGACTTTGTGTAATTTAAATTACATCCCTGATGGGCAGCACCTTGAAATTTTCCAGTAAAGTGACAATGGTCCCGTACTCTAATATTTTGCGGAGTAAACGATCCCTCGCAAATATGACACGCCGTTGCAGAATCAAAGTTTCGCTGCATCTCAGCAGTGAGTCCTTTTATCTTTAGGACATGTTTCAAGCACGCATTCACATCGATAGCTATTTTTTTTAGTTCTCTCACGAATGATTGTATACATTCTTCACCGCGGATAGATCGATACTCAGAGATCGCGTCCGAGTCATCGCAGTGGAAGTAAAGTCCCGCACTATGAGGTACATGATTTTGATAAGCCATACTATTTTCGCCAAATCGCGTATTTGGGGCTCCAAACGACACTCTTAATCGGCGTACACAGCGAATGGTATTGATAGCTTCCTCTCGAAATTCTTGAATTCCACGATCGACTATTCATCACGCGGTAGAATCATTCTACAGTTATTGTGCTCAATACAATCGATTCTACATTTGTCTAGAGTTTTTTTTTGCCGTAAAGTGGTAGTGGTAAAGTGATGAATTGCCGTGTCTTCGTAGTCTTCGTCAAATTCGTTGTTAGTATTTACCATGAGTAAATGAATGGTCGGTCGATCGGAGCGATGCTTACTCAAGAATATAGGTTCTATCGTAATTCTCTTTTTCTTTTAATTCGCGATGTCATAAATATTAATCGACAAATCGTTCATCTTTTTGAATCGTGGCACATTTTTGAGGTTCATTGGAAACTCCCGATCGTCGTACTTCAACACATCCTTAAAGTGTGGATATGATGTTTTCCTTTCGCTGTTTACCGTTGTAGGCGAGAGGGCTGCACTCACCGACCAGAGAAAGCAATATTCATCATTATTGTCAATATTTACTATAGCACGCGTTTTCCGGATCTCATCAGGCATAGAAATAAACGTTGACAATCCTCCACGTAGCGGCACATAACGATTCATGTTGACCACGAGATTTCTAATTTCACTCATGGTCCATCTAGATTCCTTCCCCTCGTAATCCTCGATTTGTTGCAAGAGAGGATCTTCCACAAACTCTTTGTACCACTAGTCGAGGTTTGTTGTAGAAAGAATCGTCTTGCTTGCAGTATTGAAAGTTCTATCATCTTCAGTGATTTCAATACCTTGCGTCAGAGAAAACTTTGCTGAGAGAATCACATTAACCTTCAGATTTCTACTAGTTTGCATTGTCTTTATTAATCGAGGAATAATCGAATTTTTAGCAGCATTCAGAAAATCATTGATATCTTTGTGACCGAGATTTATCACTCATCCAGTTCGTATACGTCGCTTAAAAGCTGTCTCGGTATCTCTCCATTCCACTTCACTCGATGCTTCACGCGCGTCACCGGCACCGCTTTTTTCGAATTTTCTCGTCAACGTGATGAGCCTTGTCATCGTTGTCTGAATTCGCATTTCATCATAAACCGTGAGTGCTTCATCTTCGTGCAAAATGTTGCTCTACAGCGCTACATTTTCATTAGCCAATTGTATCCCTTGCTCCCTCTCATCTGACGAAGTAACCGATTTTTCACTTAGAATCGCGAACGCTCGTTCTACGAGGTGTATAAGTTTCTTACACTTCTGTCTATCCATTTACACACACACACACACACACACACACACACACACACACACACACACACACACACACACACACACACACACACACACACACACACACACACACACACACACACACACACACACACACACACACACACACACACACACACACACACACACACACACACACACACACACACACACACACACACACGCACGCACGCACGCACGCACGCACACACACACACACACACACACACACACGCACGCACGCACGCACGCACGCACGCACGCACGCACGCACACACACACACACACACACACACACACACACACACACACACACACACACACACACACACACACACACACACACACACACACACACACACACACACACACACACACACACACGTACACAGACACACGTACACAAGAATTTAACGCTATGTTGAGACGTAATCGCGCAGACACATACACGCGCGCAAAACCGCGCAACAGCAGCAGTAGTAACACCAGCACGATGCTATCGATTCAAGAAGATGATGATGATTGTAAACTGCATCACTTTTTGTAGAGCCGACGATAATATTATTTAAACCCCTCCACTCTCGAAAAAGTTGCAAGAGATGTTGCCGGACATTGTAACGGGCAAACTCTTCAGAGAATCCTTATTATCTGTAGGTAGACGAAACATCACATTACACACACCGCGAGCCGTTAGCTCAAGCAGTGCGTCAAAAAATAATTCGCATCCTCCTTATCAGAAAGTAGACAAATCATATCAGATTTCACCACGAGCCACTGACTCCAGCGTCGAGTCACCCCCCCCCCCCCCCCTCTCAACCTGACACCTACCGCCTGGTTCGAGTCTAGGCTAAGTGGTTTGTGTCTCGGCTAAATAAGGTCTTCATAATCGATTATTTTATAAGAATTCATTGTTAATGTCGATGCATCGAAGGAAAAATAATCGATCTAAAAAAATCGTAAAAGAATCGATTATTCATCTGGAGCGTTAAAAAATGTAATAAAACTAAGAATTTAGGGGAAAATAATCAAAGGCCAAGAAAATACAACTTTCTTCATATCGAAGAGAACTTTTTTTTAATAATACGTAAACTATGAATACTTTTGATATATTTTCTGTGTTTCAATATAATATTGGGATCATTATATTCGATTTTTGATATCTTACTGTGATCTATTTATTATCAACTAGTTCCAGTATCGCTGCGGCAGTGAACCCAGGAATATAATATCCGATGCTCGTTTTGCTGTAAGCCTGCTTTGCTTTGCGCTAACGATATCTTCTGCAGCGCTGAACAATCTTTTGGACGGTACCGACGTTCCTGCTACCACGAAATACTGCACTGCGATATTATAAACATTTGGGTAGACAGCTTTGAGTTGCTGCCAACCTTGCCGGGTCTAACAACGTCGATACAGCGAGGATCGAGTTTTTTTCTATACTGGATGCTTCTGCGTGAAATCTTCGATTAAGTCCCTTCAATATGTTCGTGCGTAGAAACTACGTCACTTCATGCTCGGTCGCTAACTTTTCCAAAGTTCTGGTGAGACAATTAATGATCGGAATGATCTTGTTGCAAGTCACGTGAGACTCTCCGGACATCTATGTCGTAACTTTCTCTACTGGCGATAAGATAGCACAACTTCCTTCAGAATTTGCATTTGCGAATGTGTGAGCATATCTGAAATGTCGTCGTTTTCTTTTGCGTAGGACGCTCAAGAGCACCATGCTCACATGATTGGCAAGCTCCAGAAATCTTTCCAGCATGTAGAACATCGAGTTCCAACAAGTTTCGCACTCCTGCTTCAATTTCAATGGTATTTTCCCTTGAACATCCAACTTTTGTAGCTCCTTGAGGCCATCGGCTACTTTGATGCTTCTCTTACAGTATGTTACCATTGCCTTAACCTTTTTTGCAACTGCCTGGAATGCTGGTGTCCACGCAATAGAATCTTAAACAACCAGATTGAGCGTATGCGCGAAACACGAAAGATGTTTGCGTTGACCGAATGTATCATATACTGCCTTTAGTATATTCGCCGTGTTGTCTGTGATCACTGCAACTACGGCCTCGCGTTCGATGCTCCACTCTTCGCGAATCCCAGTCATAATTTCTGATAGGTGTTTGGCGGTATGGCTGCGTTCTAATTCCTTGATTCCAAGCGAGCTCTCTTCGAGTCGATTATCTTCGTAGTTCACGTAATGCACCGTGACTCCTAGGTAGCTTCGCGTATTGAACGGATCGGTCCATACATCAGTGGTCATCGAGAGATGTTGTATCTTCGAAAGTGTTGCATTGAGATTAGAACTCAGTACTTAAAACTTCTCGTCAGTTCGTGAAGTGAGAGTTTTTTGGCAGGGGATCGTGTAAAGAGGTGCAAGCATACCCAAAAGGTTGCAAAATCCCTTATCTTCGACTATAGAAAAAGGCTGGCGATCAACAGCTATCATATAGACGATCCCGTTAGTAATTTTAGCTGCCGTGCCACCTTCATCTAAGAAAAATATAAGAGTAAACATTTACCTGAGTATGATTTAACTCTCTCGAATGCTTTGTCGATCGAAACCTGTTTGCGCATAGGAGTTGGTGAAGCTGAACTGTGACGAGAAACCGAAGTGTCTGCTCTTTCATCAGATAGGCTTGGTGGTCTAGTAGTTCAAGATCTCGATCTCAGAAATATTTGTGCACGTGACCCCAACTCTGTCGTACTCGTCACTGACGTTGGTGTTGAACGGTGGCCTAATTCCATTATTTCAGGATCATCTTTTTCGGACTCAGGTTTTTCCGCTGACGTTACAGAGACGTGTTATTTTTTGCGCAGGAACTTCTGCACCAAGATGTTGTGGGTGCACTTGTTCAAGATGATTGGTTAAGTTAGTCGTGCTGCCATAATTCTTTATTATTTTGAAGCACCAGCGGCATCTTGAAGACACTGAGTCGTGAGGTGTAAAGTGGTCACGAACCACACTCCATTTTCGTTTTCTTGACGGTTCCTCTGCAGACATGTTGCATGCGGGTTTACTAGAATAACAATACAAAGTAAATCAATCTTGCACACATAAAATGCTATCAAATACTATGGTACTTGAAATATTTCTAGTGGCAGTTAACCCTTCGTGGTCACAGATTTCACCGGGTCAAGTCAATTTCAGGTGGTCGTCGAGTGGATTCTACAAAAAGTGACCACGACGTATTAAGATAACCCAGAACATTACATCACGCAATATTTACCTCTGATTCAGTCGCCTTCAAAGGCTCGTATGCAAATTGCAAAAGTACAACACTGAAGAGTATCGGATGACAGGCTGTCCTTCGTCCTATTTCTAGGTTAGAACGAAGTTTTTCAAAAACCGACGAATTACGCACAGCACGACGCACGTGGAGACAGTCAGATACCTAGTTACTTAATTCTCATCCAGAATCTGGATTCCAGAAACAGTCGATTCTTAACCGACTGCCAAGTCTAAATAATCGATTCGGAAATAATCGAGAAACTCAATAATCGATTAATAATCGTGATTATTCGAGAGAAAATAATCGATTCTCAAATAATCGAATCAGAATTTCCCATCACTAGAGGCAGTCGCGTCGCAGCGAGTAGCGAAGGCAGAGCGAGCGAGAGCGAACTATAGGTGACGTCACGTCTTCGACGTCCCCCTATTGTGAGACATTGGACGGACAGCGAGCCAATTTTCCGACGAAGGTGCAAGCGCTACGCGGGGTAACGTTCGCGAGGGAGTGAGGGGGAGAGGTTTTTGGGGGGCGACTCGTAAGAGAGCGGGGACGTAGCTCGTAAGGGAGCGGGGACGTAGCTCGTAAGAGAGCGGGGACGTAGCTCGTAAGAGAGCGGGGAAGTAGCTCGTAAGAGAGCCGGGGTAGCTCGCAAGAGAGCCGGGGTATAGAGAGAGGGAGAGAGCAAGAGAAAGATAGATAGGGAGAGGGTGAGAGAGAGATTGAAGGGGCGAAAGAAAGAGAATTCGTCGTGCTATACGCAGATTAGCCACCAGGCACAGCGGCTAGCATAGCGAGGTGGGCACAGGTTCAAATTTTATGGCACTTTGAATTATTTCAAAAATCTCGTTCGAGCGCTTGCTCATGCAAATTACTAGGTATCGGGATTAAATTTAGTTTACATATGGACTATCATTACACGATTGTTAGTAACAATTCTACACAAATCGATCAAGTGGTAAAAATTTTACGTCACTTTGAGTTTTTATAAAAATGTCTCCCGAGTATAAACAAGCCTGCAAAGTAGAACCTTGCAAATTGCTTTCTCATTATTTTTCGCTTTCTAAAAAGCTTCCGCTATGAGGAAGCCAAAATTGATGAACATACTAAATGATTAAACGAACTTACATGTAAGTGAAGTTCTATCATGATTGTATGAGCCCCTCTTCCTCGAGATCAAGGTGTAGATGTTTTAAGTAAGTTACGGCAAACAATGATTGGGATATGATTTTTTTTACGTAAAAAGATAAAAACAATCCTTAAATAATAATCGTCACAATAAACAATCTGAACTCAACTATCTAGAACAGCTTTTGCGAACTGGTCCTTCTCTCCTATGACACAACGATCATAGAACTTTGCAAACGACGCAGAGTTCTTCGACCAGCCAGCCGTCTGGCGAATCAAGTTAATATTGACTCCCCTACGCTTAGCCGCTGAGGTTGATGCATGACGCGGACTACGCTGTGAAGGTTGCTATGTTTACGCCGCTCTTAAACAAGGTACTTTTTATCCAGCGACTCAACGTTTGAGACCTAACAACCCCGTGCGGCTTTCTAAATGAAACCAACAATTTTGTTACGGACTTTCACAAATCTTTCGTCATTTTTAAATACGCCTCTAGCACGGATGCAGTGCAGAGTGGCTTATTTTCCGAAAAAACAGGCAATCGCAGTACGGGCTGTCGCTTCTTCGGACTCAACATCTTTATGCGGTCAGGAATCTTTTTCTCAATCCCGTTTCCATCAATCCTTTAAATATTTCTGATGTCAATTAGAGACAGAGTCTGCATACGATGACCAGTGACCAGAGCTAACAATGTAGCGAGCTTTAGCGAGAGTTTCTCGAGAGTCAGTGTTTCGTTCGGGTACCATTTTGACAAATAAGACAAGACGATCCTCGGATCCCAAGTCGAGTCGTATTTACGCTCCGGCGGTCTCAACTTCGAAACGCACGTAAGAAAACGCGATAACAGGTCGTCTTTTCCAATGTCAGGTCCGAGAATTAAGGCCACTGCTGATCTACAACAGTTTAACGAACTGTATGATGCATTGTTCTCGTACTCTCTTGTCAAAAAAACTGAAACGTCGTCCTACGAGCCCTCGAATGGGTTAACTCCCGAGCTTCTGTAGAAATTCCATGACTTATGCAGACTCAAGTTATACTGCCGTATCGATGATTCCGACAGAGATGCCAGCATCATTTCAATGCATTCAGGAGGTGCTTGTCTGCGAAAGAACGCCTTCCAGATAGTCTCCCGGCAACCAGCGTAAGGCTCTTCCAAAGTGGATGAAGTTCCCTGTGTGAAGAACGGAGCAAGTTTATTTCTGGTCTGAATGTGATGAACTCTCCTTTAACCGAAGACAAAAATAGTGGAAACCATGGCTCACTCTCCCAAAAAGGTACAACCATAATGCCTCTTGCCCCTTATCGAGTTATCTTTCTCAAAACCCTCAAAATGCACGAGAAAGGGGGGAAAGCATAAAAATACCAATCTGCCCAGTCTACTGTAAAAGAATCCACTGCAATTGGGTCAGGATCGCTAAACCAAGATATTTACAGCTCGTACTTGGCATTTGCTCGAGAGGCAAACAGGTCAGTCTTTGGTTCGCCAAAGGTTTCGACTATTCTTTCAAAGGCAGTCTTAGAAAGCTCGTACTCAGTTTCCGGCTCTAGTCTCCGCGATTCCTCATCAGTCTCCCTGTCCTCGCTAAATCATATATATGACGCGAATATCCAGATATTCCGGGTTTCGCACCACTGCCAAATGTTCGTTGCGATATCGTTAAGGTCAGCGACTCAGCTTTCACCCATGCAATTTACGTACGCGATCGCAGTTGTATTATCAACTCTCAGTAATATGTTACATCGCTCTTTATCAGTGGCAAAACATTTCAGTACAAAAAATACCACCATTAATTCTAATTTGTTAATGTGGAGCACTGTTTCCTCCGCTTTCCAATGTCCGTGACATCGCCGTCCCTCGCAATACGCCTCCCAACCGGTAGGCGATGCATCGGAAAAAATAACTATGTCGTAGCTACGATCGTTTATCGGCGCGCCCGCCATCGTAACATTTCCTGTTTCCATCAATCGAAATCGGCTTGTAAGTCTTGTGAAATAACCATTCGACTATCGAAATTATTGTTGTTCTTATCAAGAGCAATTAACCGAGCCCTCTCGAAACCCTTGATATACACCCCACCATAAATCATAGTTGGGCATTGCAAAACGAGAGTTCCGATGAAAGCTGCGAAATCGCGTATCCTACAGCTTCGCAACTTACTGAACTCATTTATCAGCTCTAACGTTCGTTGGATCTTGCTTTCTGGAAGCGCTATAACCATCTTTTTTAAATCATATATGAATCGTAGAAATTTACAACACTGAGATAGAGTTTTATAGCTCTTCTCTTCATTGAGCAAAAACCCCAACTCCAGCAGCAATGCACAAGTTTCCTCAACATTTGCCTGAAGTTCGGCAAATGAATCACCATTGATCAACATATCGTCGATATAAATCACGGACGTGTATCCTTTCTTGCGCAAAAAACCTACAATTGGCTTCATAATTTTTGTGAAAACATATGGCGCAGAGCTGAGCCCAAAAGGCAAACAAGTGTACTCGTAACAAACACTCTTAAAAAGGAAGTGCAACAATTCTCTGTGACACGCCGTTATAGGTATGAGATGATAAGCGTCCTTTAAATCGACGGTCGCCATAAAGCTATCTGGTCCTATTAATCTCTTTGCCACCTTCCATTATTTAAGCTTAAAATGCTCGATCTGAACATACGCATTTAAATTCTTTAAAATCAAGATCAATCTTTGTGAACCGTCCGGTTTCGGAACCAGAAATATCTTAGATATCCATTTGCCCTTCTCTCGAGCGCGTCTCTCAATTGCCCCCTTCTCCACGAGAGCTTTGATCTGATTTTCGATCTGCGATTCATAATTTTTATGCCAGCGAGGTTCTACTGGGGCTGATCACTGAATCGGCTAAGATGAGAACGGAATCTTGTACCCCTGAATCCACCCAATGACTAGAGGATCAGACGTGACCTTTGATAAGTTGGGACAGAATAGCTTCAGTCTGCCAGCTGCCACACTTACCGCATTTGTTAACGTCGCCTCTTGTTCTACTCGTTCTTTGGTTGTGTCTTCTTCTTCTCCGAGTTCCTGTAATGATTTGCTGCAAGACTGCTTGTATCCTGATTGACGGGGCGGGTTCTTCGCGTTTTTTGTCGGTTTTTGCTGTTGTGGCTTGGGGGGGTGCTTTTTGAACGTTTAACTCCTTGCTCGTGGGCTCCAACTCCTTCGCGAATTTGAGTCTTCCGTCCAAATCTTCGCCGAAAAGCCACTGATCAGTCGTTGCCCCTGTTATCATCTCCTTCAGTGCAGTATTCAAATTCGATTGGATCAAATGCTTCCTCACTACAGCTTCGTAACGTTGGATGCACGCTAGAAGCTGACCTGCAGCACCCAAATGTTCCAGAATCTTTTTTTTCTGTGCATCCTGAAGTTTCAGTGTGACTGAGATTGGATTTCCAATCCCCGTGAGACAAACAGCAATCCGCTTCTGTCTTTCCACGATGCGATTGTCACGGATAATCGAAGATTCTTGCAATGAGGCTTTTACAGCTAGGTTAAACACAGGAGCGTTGATGCTTAAGCAATTTTCCGGGGACGGATATTTATCGACAAGCTGTGAATATCGTCTGCTGGCAAGCTCTTGCGCAGGATTTATTTCCAGCGAGCTCCTACCTTCCTGTGAATTGCAGGACCGGTCACAGAGTCTGGTTCAAGACGGGGACCCAGCACGCTGAGGATATCTTCTTCCAAATCGACCTCGTGATCTGGCTTCTCCTGTGACACCTCTTCAGCAATCAAGTCCACTGCGGAACCCACCTTGGCCACCAGATCCTCTGCGAAGGGATGAGAGTCATTCGCAGTAGAATCTTGGTTGAGATTTACCTCTGCGGAAGACTGAAAATTCTCTGCAGTGATATTGCCCCCTGCGAATGACTGAGAGTCCTTCGCAGCAGAATCTTAGGTTGGATCAACTTATGCAGAAAACTGGACATTCTCTGCAATGATATTGACCACTGCGAGTGAGTCCTTCTTCGAAGACTGTGGTATGACTACAACTGAATGAATTCTTCCTATATCGTTGACCTCTTCGAGCTCACTTTCATCAGAGGAAGAGCCGTGAAATACAATTCCTCACAGAGGTAGCTTTTTAGAAAGCGAGAAATAATGAGAAAACAATTTGCAAGGTTTTCCTTTTTTTTTCATGTCGCAATTTGATTTTTAATGTTTTAAGTCAGGATAGCTTTCTTAAATATCAATGGATCTCTATTTCTCTGAAGATAGTAGAATTACCAGAATCTCCAAAAAAAACAATATTGCTTGGATTGCGAAATGCATTTTTTTTGTATAATATATGGGTCATTACATACCATTTCAACCTGGGATGGACCCTCGATCTCTCAGATTTGGTCGAAATTTTTTTATATGCTTGGACCAAATTTAAAAAGTACTAGAAAATTGTTTCAGATTTTTTCATTTTAATTTTTTGTGTGATTTTTCAAAGCTGACATATTTTAGCCCAAACTTAAGAATCTGAAAAAATTCTCAAAAATTCTGCATGGAATAACAAAATTTTAAAGCCCAAAACCAAAGTGTGCCTGGTTTCGCTTCTATTTTTTTTCTATGAAAAATTATTCAAAAATTTTGAAACGAAAGCAGAAAAGAACCTATCGGACACACGAATACAGCACGATTGGAAAAGAACAGAAAAAAAAACGTTGTGGAAAACATGAACACAGATCGACTCGATAGGAGGCGATGTATTCAACAAAAGCTATTGAAATGTGGCCGAACAAAATCGATTATTTCGATTTTGGGGAAATGACTTATATTTGTCTATATTGCTCAGCTTTCTTTTGGAACGTTAAATTTTCAAAAAAAAGCTGTTGTCATTTTAGAAAAGTCAAGCTTCCTGCATTAAGTGATTACGATGAACGTTGAAAACAATTATTACTGCACGATCAGAAGTATAGGCAGGTAATAACGTATTATAATAACCGTTTTTCTTTCGCAAGCTTTAATGCTAATGAAGTAAACACATCACAGAAGGGAATTTACAGTTAGAAAATCCAGGGTCAAGTTTGCCATGCAACCCCAAATAGTATTTTTACAAAAGAAAATTTGACTCCAACTGGTGGTCAGATTTATATTTATGATAATTACACAGCAACAAAACAACGATTAAAGGGGGATAATAATTTGTCTAAAAAACATATTAAAATCATAACAAAAGTATTGAATGATAATCCGTATGCGAAAAAATATAAAAATGTGTACGAGATAATAAAAAACGACCCATTATCGGAATATTCTTTGTATTTTGTTCGTGAAATTAGATTAAATAAACACCGTTATAATTTTCCGTCTATCACGGAATGCGCAGCATTGATGGTTTCAAACGATGGAGAAATTCCTCCTTTCGATTTATGTGTGTATCCAAAATATCCGAAAGAAGCAAATTCTCATACGAGCATAAACAAATTACCGTTTCATGTCGACCCTATGACTTTTCCAATAATGTTTCCAAGTGGAGATTTGGAATGGAATCCATCATTCGAAGATTATAATAGTGCAAAACGACTCACGGCTTTACAGTATTATGCATATCGTTTGGCGTACAGACCCGATAATCAATTAAATCCAATTTTATTTTGTGGTCGTTTAAAGTAACAATACGTTATTCAAGCATATATTATCATCGAAAATAACACATTGAATTTCTTTAGACATAATCAGAAGCAATTACGTATTGAATGCTACCAAGGAGTAGTCGATCATGTAGCACGGAATGTTTTGAACAATCCAAATTATAATGATAAGTCAGAGCGTTTAGGTAATATTTTTGTTCTGCCATCTACATATTTGGGTAATCCTAGACATATGCTGTAGAATTATCAGCCATTGTTAGAGCATTTGGTCGCCCGGATTTGTAGATAACAATGACATGTAATCCTAAATGGCCAGAGTTAGAGAAAATATTGAATAAATTTCAACGTGGTACAACATGTAATGACATTCCTAATATCACCGTACGTTTATTCTATGTTAAGCTGCGATCTCTTTTCTTAGATATTATAAAAGGGAAAATGTTTGGAGAAATATTAGCATACATTCACACAATAGAATTTCGAAAACGTGGTCTACCTCATGCACACATGTTGTTTGTGTTAGATTATAAAAACAAATTGAGAACACCGGAAGCTATTGACAAATATATAAGTGCAGAAATCCCGTCGAATAATAGTGAGCTACAAGAATTGGTGATAAAACATATGGTACATGGACCTCATACCGATTAATCTCCGTGTTACGATAAAAGAAAACATGAATGTTCAAACAAATTCCCTAAGTAGTTTTGTGATTACACGCAATTTGAAAAAAAAAAGGATTTCCTAAGTATAGACGTAGGGATAATCGTAATGCTGGACATGTATTGTGATGCGATTGTCCCAAAAAGTGAAAAAAAAATGAAAACGACTACCCGTTTCGCATTCACAAACTTCTTTGATAAATCCCCCCTTCCAAATTTATTTAGGGCGCCAGCCGCTGAAGCGACGATGGAAGGGAGAAGATGTTCAGTTTAATAAAAATGGTCCAAAAAGGAGATGGTTGCCGGCTAGATTGCGAGTCAGTGATCTTACGGTAGAGTGGGCGGTCCGTACTTTGCTCAGTCAATAGAATAATAATTTCACTAAAATAAAAAAACAAAATAAATAATTTAGTTGAAACTTCAAAGTAAGTGGCAATAAATCAGTTCGGCTTATTATTTCTTGGTGGTACCGAACAATAGAAAACACAAAAAAAATAACGTTATTACAAAGAAAATATTTCTCCCTACTAAAATCTACGACGGCTACTATGTCCACCGCCGAGATTTTCTACCACGCAATAACCGCATCGGTACCGAAAGGTCCGAAGCGCTCGAATTTCCCTATTTCCCTGGCTATCTTACAAATATCTCGAAAATATACTCGCGATCGGTCAAAACGGTCAAAATACGGTACCTAGGCCAACGTACCTACCTCCATAATTTTTACTGGACAAAACCGGACCAATACAACACAAATCCACGCGCAACCCGAAAAAAAGAAAATTTATTCTCCTCAATGCTTCGATAATGTACCACAGCCTTAGCTGGACACGAGTCACCCACACGATGATTATAAGACTTAAAAATATTACACGCGAAAATTCGAGCCGTGATGCAGTGCACTTTAGCGTGAGAAGTTGGGGGTGTGAGCACGATTTTCCCCTTCAATTTCGGAACACAATATAATACTTCTTTCACTAATTATTATCTCTGTCAGGTCCCCGAAATTCTCGCACTTGATGTTGACACAACACTGAATATCACGATCTTCGGTACCGCTACTCGAGTTAATTCTTTTTGAAATTTATTCTCGGCCGCAACATGATAAGCAAGGTGCCACAGCCGTAGCTGAGCACACAATACACTCGATTAATGCAGTGCGAATAGTGACCAATGGCCCCTTGAAAAACGCACTGAATCTAAAAATCTAATTATTAAATGGAAGCGAATCTGTCGCGCTTATGCCAGCGGTACCCAAAAATTCCTAACAAGTCGCCCGCCGACACAACTTCGCGGTCGCTCAAGAAACTTGTGAAAATTAGAAAAGTAGCGCGATAAATATTCCGCCGTTCTTTGCGACGGG
The DNA here is from genome assembly GCA_949699805.1 of Tromatobia lineatoria. Classification (NCBI taxonomy): domain Eukaryota; kingdom Metazoa; phylum Arthropoda; class Insecta; order Hymenoptera; family Ichneumonidae; genus Tromatobia; species Tromatobia lineatoria. The sequence continues at coordinate 8,432,334 of OX453034.1, forward strand.
TTCACCGATCGTCTCTCAACATCCCACAGAAGTAATACGCCGGTATTACTCCTCTCACGCATCCGCACTGTTCGACGTCGTACCAAAGACAAAATTTTATTCAGCGATTCGCACGCTCGCGAATCGCGACTTCTCGCATTTCTCGATGTTCGAATTGCCCGCCGCTATTAATTATATTCGCTCCCACCGATAATAATGTCGTGACAAAATTTTTCAGCAGGTAAAATATAAGGTACCTGACTTCTAAAAAAAATATAATAAGAATTCGAGGAAATAATCGGCCTGTCAGCGAATTAAAGGGGAGTAATTCCAATAATAAAAGATGATTATTCGGAGTATTTCGAGGCGTGGAAAATCCGATGCTTGTTCTCTTGGCTGCTGTTGAGTGGTGAGGGTACCCTGTGGGAGTTCCCTGTAGGAATGATTCCTTGCGCGACCATTATTCTCTACTCCGCTTTCCATTATTTGCTACTACGCTCTCCTTTCTCGTTCCCTCGGTGTCAACATACAAAAAAATATTCAAAACAATTCCTAGAGATTAGTACAATATTAATTTCCTATATAATTTGGCCTGGTAAAATGCCTGAATAGCGGTCGAAGAGTGCGCACATGAGTCTGCTCGGACCCTCGGAAAATCTGACTTTTTGGGACGCTAAAAAAAAAAACGCGTCACAGTATACAATAAAAAAATCGATCATAATCCTGTAGCAGTAGATAATTCTATAGTTGTTCCATATAACTCAGAAATTCTTTGTAAATATAAATGTCACTGCAATGTTGAATATTGCGCTTCCATTATGAGTGTCAAATATATTCATGCGTATTTACACAATGGGCTCGATCGACAATATTCAAAAATAAAAAAAAGACAAAAATGGTGATAAGAAAATGTATGATGAAATTTCGGATTACATTGATAGCTTTACCTTAGTCCTATGGAAGCTGCCTGGCGTATAGAAGAACTTCCACTTTCAGATAGATCGCATCCTATTCTTAGATTAGCAGTTCATGTGGAAAACCAACAACATATTATATTTGAAGAGAACAAAGAAAAAGAAGCGTTGATGAACAATCAGACGACCTTCGCTGCGTGGTTCAAGCTCAACAAATTTCATGAGAAAGCACGAAATTTTATTCATGTTAATATTCCAAAACGTTATGTATTAAATTTACAAAAAAAATTTTGGGAAAAGCGTTGTATATTTTTGAAAGCAGTTGGTCGAGTTGTCAGTATCAGTCCAAAGGATGTAGAGCGTTTCCATTGAAAATTAATATTACATCGTGTTTAAGGAGCGACATGTTTTCAGGATTTAAAAACTTATGAAAATGTAATCTACGATACATTTAAAGAAACAGCAATTGCGATGGGATAGTTGAAAGTGCTACTGAAATTTTGAAAATTTTTGAAGAAGCATGTGCTATCATGATGCCGACTGAGTTGCGAAAATTTTTTGCGTGGTTTGTTCTTCCCGATAACTTTTTGTTATAACGTGAAATTTGGTATGAATTTAAAGAATTTTTTTGTGAGGGTTTTTTGAATGATAATGGAAATCGAGCATTGCAAGGAATTAATGAAATTTTTAAGTTAGAGAATATGCGATGCATAGATTTTCAGCTTCCGGGACCAGATATTGATTCAGAAAGTAATATTAATATTATCGAAGAGACAGAAAGAATATTGATTCATACAGATGAACCGAAAAATTACTTGCACCATTGAATACTGATCAAAAGTATATTTTCGATTGTATAACTAAAGGAAGTCATAAAATGATTTATATCGATGGCCCTGGAGGTACAGGGAAAACTTTCCTCTACAAAGCATGATTCGTTTTTCTTTAGGAAAAGGAAAAAAAAAGTATTGGCTTTGGTATGGACAGGCATTGCATCAATACTACTACCAGAGGGAATGACGAGTCACAAAACATTTAAATTGCCTTGAGATTTAACCAATCTAGGAACTTCGTTTTTCAAATTAAATTTAGATAAAAAAAGATTGAGAGGATGCGTTGTTATATTTTGGGGTGAGGCTTCCATGATACCTCAAAAGGCATTAGAGATTGTTAATAGAACTCTTCGCGACTGTTACCATGTCGATCACCTTCCATTTGCAGGAAAGTTATATTGGGTGGTGATTTCCGGCAAATTCTTCCGGTTATTTAAAATGGATCCAAATATAGTACAATTGAAGAAACCGTCGAATTTTCAAACATATGGCATCGATTCGAAATTTTTTAATTAAAAAGAAATATGCGTATGCGTAACGAGAAATTTTCGGTATTGTTGTTAAAAATTGGGAAGGGTAATATAAAATCATTCAAAATTCCTCAAAATTGGAAATCTGAAGACATTTGTACATCCATATATGGTTCAACAATTAACAGTAAAGCTAACTTATCAAATCGTGTTATTTTAGCTTGCCACATAATGACGTTTATCGATTAAATGATAAAATATTAGAAAAAATTGGAAAAAAAAAGTATACTATAGTATTGACAATGCAAACCATATAGGGTTTGATCGAGCTGATATTGATGTTGATTTGAATTATCCTGTAGATTATTTGAATTCGTTGAGATTTCCAGGTTTTCCGGTTCATAAATTAACATTAAAAGTTTTGGGACTATTGTGATACTTATTAGAAATTTGAGTATGAAAGATGGATTATGTAATGGAACTAGAATGAAAATTGTTGCATTGTTTGAATTCGATATAAACGTAAAAATAATCACAGGTACACAAGCAGGCAATTGTGCGTTTATCCCGAGGATAATATTGCATACAGGCGAATTTTCTTCTCTTCCGTTCGTGTTGATCGACGTCAATTCTCTGTTGTTCTATCATTCGCAATCACTATTAATAAATCTCAAGGGCGAAGTTTCGATAAAATTGGTATATATTTTCGAAGGTCTTTGTTTCCTCACAAACAGCTATATGTAGCATTGTCAAGGTGTAAGTAATGATTCAGAAGATTTTGATGAAATCGAGAATGTTTTATGGAAAGAAGTTTTCCCGTGATGAAAATATAAGTATAAATGGGAATGTGAATATGAATGTGAATGTAAGTTTTTCACAATATGATGGCATAGCGCGAATGGCGGCTGAACGTCAATACGAAGATTACAAAGATTATTTGTAATACTGATAGAAACTCATTAGTAAAATCGGTGGCTGTGCGCCAATAACATGGTGGCAGAGCGCCAGTGGTGGCTGAGCCTCATTGGAAAATTTCCGAAATTTTTTAAATTTTCTTTTTGGCCATGGAATTTTGAGCGAGTCGTTTCAACTTGGCCATGGAATTCAATTCAGATTTAGAGTTGAAGTTGAAGTTGGAGGCAATCGAAGAAGTCGGGCCAGTTACGGACAGAGCATGGTTTATCTATAGGAGCAGTATTGCAATTATAGGAGGATTTATATATCGATATTCTTTAATCACAGGATGAACTTTTAATAAATGATGATTAAAAATTAAATTCATTACTCCACTTTTAGGAGTAAAATTAACACTTTTCCCTCAACATCAGGTTAAAACATTAGGTTTATGAGGTATACCACGTAGTTATTCTGATCGTCACATTTCTAGAATGGACAAAAAGAGGGGAGGGGAGCACGTGAAGCGCATGAGGGTGGACGAAGAACGAACAGGGGGGGGGGGGGGGGGGGGAGCGCGCAGGGGGCGAAGCCCCTCTAGTATATATATATATATATACTAGTATAGATAACATCCTAGTATATATATATATATATATACTAGGATGTTATTGTGGTTCGCGCACTGAGCGCGCTTGCTCGGGCTCGGTGATCCATTGAGGGACTTAAAATAATTTGGGCTCGGGGATCCATTGAGGGACTTAGAAGAACCCGGGCCAGGGCCTGTCGTCGGGCTAAGAATAATTCGGGCCAGAGCTTAATGTTGGACTTGGGGTCTCACAGACCCTCGTGAATTTTTCCCGTGTCTTGACCAAAGTCCCTTGATTCTTGACACGGCGGCGGCGGAGAAACTCTTATATAATATAGCAAGATAAAAATATATATTTTTATTTTTTACGATTTTTTGTATTGATTTTCCGAAAATTGGTGATGCATCCTAAATTCGGCATGTGCTCGAATAAACAAGGCACGGTGCTCCGCGGGCTCCTGACGTATCCGTAATGCCGATCCTGACTTATTCGACGCGCTCCGGCTCTGTTAGGGTTTCAAGCCGACGGCTCATCGGGAGTTAGTAGACACAGATGCACATACATACGGCTCATAGTACAGCAACCTATAATTTGTACCACCGAACGTGGCAGATGCGCGCAGTTTCATCTACTCCTATAGACGTTGCTTGCCAACCGTCTCATCCATCGTTAAAATTTATGTTCTCTCTCTCTCATATATATATATATATATATATATAAAGCAGATACGAGCAGATCCTGTCCTATTCGAATTTACATAGTACATTATCGTAGAAAGTAATGGAGTCAGAGAAAGAGCAATACATAGTACACCTTCAGGTACGGGATAACGCGCCTAAGGCCCAGACAAAGGCTTTATAGTTTAGCCCGTCGCGACGATGTGTGGTATGAAGTATCAACATCACCTTCGTATCATATTACCGAAAAACTTTCTTCTTCAAGCTTAGAGTTTATTACCATGGCAGAGTGAGTTATAAGAAAAAAAAAGTAATAGTAATAGTAACAGTCACAGGTTGATTAATGTTGATGTTATCATTTATATTTCTGAATTTGTATACAGTATATTGTAAACATAAAATTATGACCAGAGATTATGAAATTACTAGATGACAACAGAGGATGGTTGAATGTATAGAGGCTTTATAATTCAGCTTCTTACGATGATTTAGGATAGCCAGTATCAACCTCACCTTCATCTCGCAATACCGTGAAATTTTTTTCTTTGAACTCAAAGGTTTGTTGAATTGGACGGTGTTATAATATTAGAATAATAATATTAACAATAATAACAAAAAAAAATTGGAATAACAATCATCATGGTAATAATAATAACGTGATGGGTTGGCAGGTTGAGCAATGCTAATGTTACCATCTCATTTATATCTCTGCTTACAGAATAACTCCCTCATAGGGAGTTATTCTGGGTGAATGATACATTATTCATCGAGAAGCATGTCTCAAGCATTCCACTAGGCGAGCGATGAAGCCTGCTCGATAGAACTCCTGCGAGAGATCTTTAAAAATTGGAGATGCACGCCTGCGGAATACTGCAAGTGGTGGGCCACTTCGGAAACCCCGGTAATCTTAACTAATGTGGGGAATCCTCAGCCCGAAGGTGAACGCATGTTCATCCTCAAGGAGCCCGCTCGCGCTTTTTCACTGGTGACCGGCTCCTGGATAGCGAGTTGCATATTGACGATTTGTAAAGTCTACCAGATGGTGCCATGCCGAAACTCTTTTCGAGATTGAGCAAAAACCAAAAAACTGTCGATTTTCGGGTGAAACGACTAAAAAAGACGACCTCGTTTTGTATATCCAGCACTTGGGAAAATGGGCATTTTGTAGGCTTTACTTGACGAAAAGATACAAAAAAAACAAACATATTTTCCGATTCTTCTCATAAGTCCATTACAGTTTATCAATAATTTCCTAGAATTCTTTCCATTGATACAAAAGTAGTTCTATAGACTGTGACCGAGTGTTTACATTAGGTGTTATTGTATGCGACGATTCGCGGTCGGGTTTTAAATTCGACTGCATTTTTGCGAAGCACATCTCGGGTGTGAGACAGAGATTGCTAGATTCAGACAGCATGAAACTGAAGCCTAATTCAAATTTCACTAATACGAATCCTTTTACAGGTGTCGATTGGAGCTGCTTAATGAATGAATGAATTTTTATCTGGAACAAATTGTGAAAAAAATTGTCCCTTGAATATAGTGAAGACTTCAAAAACATAGTTTTGGAGGTTATATAGATAGAAAAATCACCGACACTAGTGGTTGCGCGGTCGGTGTGCGGCTCTGGCGATCCTCCGAGTTGAGCAGCATTGTTTGCGGCCATAACTTGGATGGATGACCGCTTAGCTGTGCACCGGCTGGCTCATCAGCCGGTGAGCGGGAGGTCAGTTTTCTAAGGCCTCGGTGTATATACTGCAGTGTTATTTCTCTTAAAAACCCCAAAAACAACTACAAGCTTAAGCCCTTGGTTTTTCCCCGTATTTTATTAAGGCACCAGGCGCTTTCGCGCCGGGAAAAACACAAAATAGTATGGGCCGAGCTGCTTTTTCCGGGCTAGCCGCAGCCGTCAAAATTTTGTAGAGTGCCGGGTTTTAAGGCCAGGTTCTTGCACAAAAATAACGTTAAATCAAACTCTATTTACGGGAGTTTTCAAGCAAACCATTTATTCTAAATTATTTTCCAAAATAATCTCCTCAAATTCCCGTAAATTTCCCGCCTCGGGGGAATTATGATTTAAAAAAAAACCCAATAACAGAATAGCCTCGATCGGCCAGCACGCCCTCGCACACACACGGATCTCACACAACAGAGACACGGGTAATTAACCGCAAAGAAAGACAATAATTGCCAAATTCCCGATGATACCCCGCAAATAGATCGCGTGCCTTCCTGCCTCTCTTTTCCAAGGGAAACGGTCTATCTTTCTCTTGTACACGTTTGCGGTGCACGGGAATGTTTTCACACGTCGATATAATTTATACCGATATCTTTACAAATGAGGCGACACTCGACTCTCCCACGGAACGAAACCAGCTACTCGATTCACCGGCATAAAGAAGTTATATCGCGTACACTCGCACTCTTCCTCGCTTTTATTACCTTCCCGCGCACAACACCATTATATTTAAAAAATAATGCTACATTTTTCGAAAATCACTCCCGACGATCCTCTTTACTCTAGGTTAATTCTCGTTTCAATAGATTCCTACGGATTTTACTATCGCATCGACAACGGCCCACCGTAACGTCTCACGGGACTCTCAACAACCGAAATACCCGAACAGTAGAGCTCGCGGACTCAACACACCCGAGATACCGTCGCCGGACACGATTTTTATAATTCAAAATTCGGATAAGAACAAGGCCAAGAGATAGAACTCACCTCGAACGCAGCGTCACACAATATTCTAAAAATCCCGCACCAATATCCTGCCCTCGGTTTATTCTTTCTTTCACACAATTTCCAGAGTGTTTTCGTGGATTCCGAGTCCCTCTAGTGAGCGCTATCCAGAACTCCTCGCAGTGCGACATATCCAGGAAAAATGCCGAGAGACTTGTCACTCACGGAAGCCCGAAGCTTCTTATCCCTACCCTAATTATTTCGCCAGCGATCGGTCAGGCAGCCAACCCTGATTTTTTGCAAGCTATAAATTGTCCTTAATAGTTGGCGCTTCTGGCGCGCGAAGTCCAAATCGGCACCTCGTAGCGCAGCGGACGAGACGACAGCGTAGATCGCCGTTGTCCTACAATCAACTGAAGAGTGGTATATCATTGCCGTTCGGGATGCTCGTAACTCCCGTCGATGTAATTCCCGAAGTACAAAGGAAGTAAGCGCAGTTTTGCAGCTCGTTGATTGTCCATAACTCCCGAGATATCCTCCGAGTGGTGGGGGAACATACCTACGTGTGCTTCGGCGAGCCCCCATCTCTCGGCCTATGTAAAGAAAAATAAATAAAACAAGTGGGAATAAGAAATAGTACTAGAAATATAAAAAGCCCATATGGATCTGTCGAGATTCGTTGCACTGCGAGAAACTATGCTCGAGATTTTACAAGCTTATCTGTGATTATAAATTTTAACACGTTACAATACTTTCCTGGATGCACAGGAAGTCAGAAGAATATACGACCGTCTGTACCGGTACGGGTTTTTCCGCGGTTTCACCCTGCCCATGGCGAATGCCGTATACTAAGCTAGATCGGCTGCGGACGCATTGGTTAGGTTACCATGGAAAAAAGGAAAAATCTTTTAAAAAAATCTTAGATAGAAAAACCACGCATCAGTATTGACTTTTCAGTTGATCAAACTTGTTTTAAAAAATAGTACTGTGAGCCCAAGTAGTTTTCTTTTTAGTTTGTTCCGTTCCAATTCAAAGGTACACCCATGAGGGTTGTTACCTGGCGCCCCCCATAACTTATCTTCCTATCACTCTGTACCCACACTTCGCTAAGCCAAACTAACATCCAATACGTCTGCAGTCGACTTAGCTACACTGTACAGCACTTGCCACGATCACGGGGAAACCGTGAAAAACTCGTACCGGTACAGACGGCCGTATATAAGACATTCTATACCAATTCCGCCAACTCGTTTTTCAAAGTTCCCAAATTTTTTTGTAAATTAGTAATAATATATTCTTTTATAAAGTACGAAATTTTGAGAGCCTACTGTGTGTGTGTGTGTATGTGGCTTCGAGACACCGAAAATTCAATTCACCATAACTCACGAACACAATAGATCGAGCTTAAATTTAGCACGCAACTGCAGTATTCACTCCTCTGTAAGTGACGTGATTCAAATAAATGTATCAATTTATACAGATTTTATAGAATTTTTGCGGGACCGACGCGCGCACATCAAACATCCGATCAAACAATCCAATAACGCGATCCCAACCGCCAGATTCAAATCGAATATATATATATAAACGGCACAAACAACTCTAGAAAATTGACGATTGAAACTTCACGCCAGTAAGAAGTGTGTTGAGTAAGTCGCGTGGTGCGAATACACCAGTAGCAGCCATTCTTCTCTGTTTTTTTGTGTTACCATGTTTCCAGACTTACAGCTTCTGATTACGTACGTACACGGAAAGAAGTAATTGGTTGCCATACCCAACCAATTACTCGTCATAACTAACCACTTGGACGTCATAAAGAACCTATTGAGTGTGACACCCAATAGTTGGTTATAGCAGCCAATTATTTTTCTCCGTGTAGCGCCGGCAGATCTTCGACGAACTAGTAACTAGTGTCTTGTTGACGATATGACGTCAGATTGGAAGGTTAATCCTGACGTGAGATTTTTTTGATACGTTTCGAGGATCGGTGAGTTTTTACCACTTGGCAGCCTGGAATGGTGATGGCTTGAGGGATGATCTCGCCGTTAAATCGATTTGATGACTGTCGATGATCACAGGTTTCACCCCGTTAAAAGTGCATATTGAGATATTTATGTAAAAATATCCGGTGTTAAAAAGTACACCAGGCCGGTGTCTATATAAGTCCACACCCATTTCGATAATAACGAGCAATGTTCAGCGAGCATTGTCAAACAATATCGTGTATTATCAACACCAGCACAGTGTTTATTTTCAACGTCATCACAGTGTTAAAGCTTATCACTGTGTGGGTATTAAAATTTTAACACTACACTGGAGTTAGATGAAAACCTAATTTTAAAAGCATGCGTAAATAAATTCTTCAATTCCAAGTATTTCTAGCATTTTCTAAATTGAAAATATGACATATTTTGGTACGATATACGTATTAATACTGTCGTCCGTTTGATTTAAAACATATGGACATTTATGTTCCAACCCTTCTAGCATCGACGGTACGTGCCGCATAACTTTCAACTTGTGCAGTTTGTCTCGAAATTTCACTTTTTTCATTGTCACATCGAACACTGAATAATAATGATTGCTCGCTTCCATCATTCACATTCATTTCAAATACTAACTTCGAAATAATTCCACGTTCATTTGTGCCGAACAACAATCACACGACGGCGCCCTCACGTTGCGGATTCTAGTTTCGACTGATTCCGAGCACTGTTGTGACTCCTCACCACATACGCACCAGTGACATTGCGGAATAGCAATTCATCACGATCAAGTGTAAAATGACTCTTCGCATAGTGTCAAACCAAAAAACTTCAAAATCACTGTGAAAAATGATATTAACACGCGAATAAATTAACGCAACCACCGGTGATAATTTATACACCGTAATAAGTGTTACTATTAATACGGAAATACGTAACACCAAGAAAAGCTCCCCAGCAGCTGCGTTTAAAACAGTAGATTTTTAACAGTGCAGTAATCGATGGTAATGTTGCAATGAATCAGATCAAATAGGGTAAACGTACCGTTTTTTTTGCCACCTAGGTTCGATTGTGCCCATACATTCGAACGAGTGAAACAAAAAATTCAATCGAATAAAAGAGTAATAGAGTAGATTATTTAATGAGTTAATAATGCTCGGGAAATGCACATGCCGTGATGAGATTATATGCACAACACAAGTGTACTAGGTTCGTTTTCATCTCTAAAATTATATTTATTCGGCGTTCGTTTATGACCAAAAACGTTCCATAGTGCGTGCGCAAGCACCATTGCTCGCCTCACATAAAAGTTTCAGCGATGTCAAGCAAGATGTAAGCTTCGTTTTATGTTACTATATGATTGTACAAAACCAATATGCTCCACCTTTAACAAGCCCTATAATCAATTATTCATATAACCGTATAAAAACTGTCACATTCTTTAGACTGAACGATTTTCTATGATAAAATACCACAGAATCTATAAAACGAAGGATGGATCTTCATATAGAGAATGTTTGTTCGTCAAAAAACCACCTAACCTTCAGGAGTCTACAATCACTTCAGGCCCATGGACTTAGAAAATCCAGTTATTTAAAAGCCTCCACCCACGAGGCTTCCACGTATCGAAATCTATAATAGGGTCCCAGGAAATAGGGTTACCCTTTATCTACCGCACGGGTATACCATTCCCTCGGGATCCTTTTATCTTACGGGTTCTCTTATCCCTTGGGGTCCCCTTATAGCTCGGATTCCCTTATTTCTCGCGTTCTCCTATCCCTCGGGTTCACATATCTTTCGGATCGCCTTATCCCTCGAGTTCTCCTATTCCTCGGATTACCCCACCCAAAAAAAAACACCATGTGTAAAGAAAACTTGAAATAAGTACATTTACATTAGTCGAACCCAATACTTCCCCCGAAAACTGTGTCACAAAAAATTAAGCTATAGACTATGTACGAGAACGAAAAGTCGTGAAATAAATAAACTAAAAATATCTGCAGCATGTTAAGTACATATTGTTCATCATATATATATATATTATCACAGTATTTTTATTCGGTACTAATAAGTTTACAGTCGAAGGGAAAAATTCAAGAAAGGACAAGAAAACCTTGCAGTCGAAATAAAAAAAATATAAACTACAAAATCCGAAAAAAAAATTGGAAAATGATTTAAAAAGATTCATAATGAAAAAAAGAGAATTCAAAGTACTTGACGAGTTTAGATGCTAATATGAACTTTCTATGATGATGGACCATGTGCGATACTTCGCAAACTATATCGATCAATGATGAACAACATGTACTTGACATGCTGCAGATATTTTCAGTTTGTTTATTTCACGACTTTTTGTTCTTATACATAGTTTATAGCTCAATTTTTTAGGACACAGTTTTTGGGGGGAGTATTGGGTTCCACTAACGTAAATGTATTTGTCTCAAGTTTTTTCACACATGGTGTTTTTTTGGGGGGTCTTATTACTTTTTGCAAAGTTTTTGGATAAAATAAAAAAATAAAATCCATTGTACAAAAATTGTTCAAGCTAAACCTTTCTCCTTTCTCATCCGGACTTGGGGCGATGGCAGAGTTTCTTTTACAATTTAATTTTATCAAGCAAAACACATTTTTGGTAAAATCTACGAAAACGTCGACCTGGACAACGAATACTAGGGAGACGTCGACCTGGACAACGAATACTATGGTGAGTTTGACCTGGACAACAAAAACTATGGGGGAAGCGACCTCGACACTCAAAACTATAGAGAGAGTGACCTGGGCATTGAAAACTATGGAGGAACCGACCTGGACACTTAAAACTATAGAGAGATCGACCTGGACATCGAAAACTATAGTCCAACTCTCATTGGCATATAAATAATCATATAATATTATAGTGATTCAATTCAATGAATACCGTAAATTACATTTTATTTCAGACGATCAGCAAATGAATATATATATATACTAGGATGTTATTGGGGCTCGCGCACTTCACGCGCTCGCATTGAGGCACTTTAGAATAATTAGGGCTCGGCGTCTAGGGGTTTGTGAGGACCCACATACCCCTTGGGATCTTACACACCCCTAGACCCCGAGCCCGAATTATTCTAAGTATATAGGTATGTATAGGTATATATAGGTATATGCATAGGTAAATATAGGTGTATATATAGCCCTCCTGACATGGAATGTCTATATCCTACACGGCGGCGGTGGCGGCGGCGGCGAGATCTTTTTATATTATATATATATATATTTACATCGAGATCTTTATATATATATATTGTGACGAGGCGCTAGTACGCGATCGCATAAACGCGCTGGGCCTAAGGTGCTCGAGCACCAAGGGCGCCCGAATACTTGCGTAGCAACCGAATCACTCCCCGCCGTCGAAACTCGTACAGTCTCGAGAACATTTGACTGCCGTGATTATTACTTACAGGATTCTCGGAATTAGAGCAAGGCGCGGGGGGACCCTAGCGACGACGTAGGATGGATGGAAAGAGAGTACGGAACAACGCGACGATCGACGGAGTCGATCGATGACAGGCAGTGACCCCCACCCCGGACGTCCGTAGCCCTTGCGACCCGGCTAAGCGTGCGAGAATTAATAGAAGAGAGAGTATGATTGAGACCGCGCGATCGATTAGTTCGATTTAGAGAGAGAGAGAGAGAGAGTATGATTCAGACCGCGCGATCGATTAGTTCGATTTAGAGAGCGAGAGTTAGTCCGGAAATCCTTACGCATGAGAAGTCAAGTCACGAACTCAACCAAGAGAAGAGCGCTTGAGTAGTCCTCGCGCATCTTTGGCCTTAAATTTAACCGCGTGTGTCGAACCACAGCTACGAGTCTTATTAAGCGATAGACTCGTGCACGAGCATATCGCCGTGAGTTTCTAAGAAAAGGAGCGTTGGGTTAGGACTTCCGCCAAGGATTATCGTGGCTGCAGTAAGGAATCCGACTCGAGGAGCCCGTGTGACTTTGCAGTTTAGCAGTGTAGCCGGCAGCCAAAAGGTAGGTGCACGTGGTGCACCATAAAATTTGTATTGTCCGCGTGCCGCAGAGCAGCCTCTCGTTGCGATCGGCCTCTCCGATAATTAGTAATTACTATTACTTAATCATTATCGTTGCGTGCGGAACCGCGGTAATTGTTGGGACTCGAGTCGTTGTTGTTTTCTATTGATTTATAGCGTTTATCTTTTGGATTATATTGGGAATAAATGATTGGTGTTTTGATAATTTGAGAAAACTAGAGACACGTGTTTGTTTTAATAAGTTTCGCATGCGCCCCGAACTGCACTCCTTTATTTCAGCTAGCTGGTAAAGAATAATAGAAGAAGAGAAACCCTGGCTTTCGGGGAAATAGTAGAGAGCCTGGCGCCCATCGGGAAGACTAAAAATCAAAGTACGGGAAATAATAATTGCGTGGGCGTCGTTATATTTGGTCGGCGCTCCTCGCCAGGTCACCGAAATACTTGTACGAGGGGCTCGTCATAATATATATATATATGTACATATATAATTTTATCATATAATATAAAAAGATCTCGCCGCCGCCGCCACCGCGGCCGTGTAGGATATAGACATTCCATGTCAGGAGGGATATATATACACCTATATTTACCTATCCATATACCTATATATACCTATATATACCTATATATACAATATATCTATATATATATTTATTGTAACGAGAAATTTCGCTGAAAGCGAAATCTCGCTTCAAGCACTGCCCGAGGGCGCACACCACACTCCCGAAAAACATCAACAGACCACAATGCCTTCCTCCTCCCCCCCCCCCCCCCCCCCGCCTATATCAAAATAAGTAGTGCCGAGCATGGGAGAGAGGTGACAAGCGTCGCGGAGTGGGATTGTAGCGCGGATGATGTCATCGCGGAGCCGTTCAACGTAAGGAGGATCGCAAGCCGTCGTTGAGCGAGACGATATCGATCGGTGATTAACGGGACTCCTGCCGCCATCCATCACTCACCTTTCGAACTACCACCCCGCGTTCCAATTACTGCCCGCGGCAGCGTTGATGTCTCTCCCTCTATACTAATCAGGCAATAAGAAAATTAGGAAATTAGGAATAAATTCAAGGAGGAAGACGGAGGATTCTGAGATAATAATTATTCTTTTCCTTGCCTCCGATAACGAGTGAGTTAAAAGTGTTTATTTCGACAACCAAAGATTGTTCTGCTGAGTGCTGTGCTTATTATTTTTTTTAATTTTTTTCAATTTTTTAGATTCGCACTTTCCTCCGTCTGCAGACATCACGCCTATTACAGGGTCGGCCCGGGTCAGTCGCCAGTCCCCCCTGAGGGCCTGGTCCGGATCAGTAACCAGGCCACCATGCAGCCGCATCCGACTTCCCCCTCCAGTACGCATTTGCCATAACATTTCTGCTGAGGGCATAGGAAAACATTGCGGAAAAACCTTATACCGATAAATCCAGTTCATCGAGAATGTAAACACAGACTACAGCTGTATACGTGTAACCCCCACAGTTTCTTGCGTGTGTCTCACGTATACATCTGGAGCTTCATCACGTCCATGTTTTTTATTTTTCGACGAAAATTTTCGACGGCACCGGGAATCGAATCCGCGACCTACCGATGCTCTGGTTTAGAAGCCAGTACTCTAACCACTAGACCATCACTCCGGTTCTGCTGTGCTTATTATATTGGTTTATTTTTTTCTTAATTGTAGGTTTTGAGTCCGTATTTTTATTACGACACCGTGAAAACCCTTGCTACCCCCATTCGCCACAGAAACTCCCTGTAATTAATAAGATAAACCGATAACGAGTGTCCCCTCGTTATCAGCCATCTTGCCACCTGTCATCACTCGTGCAAAGAAGCACCGAAATCTCCAATCTACCCCCCACATTAATTTATTAATACCCGTCACCCTATTCCAAACTGTCCTTCAGACAATTTGGAATTTTTTCTATTAATTTTTCACTCCATCATTTTTTTTTGTCATTATTTGAAAAGTAAAAATTCGTTAATCGTCCTTCGGACTTTTTACGAATTTTCAAGATAAATTCTTCCCCTTTAGCAAATTACCCTTGTTATTTTTCGACCCCAAAACCCTGTTCCTTGCCACCCTGACCAACTTAAACATTAGTGGAGACCAGTGCGGTAAAACCATTGTAAGAGCCGACCGTTAGGCCATTTTCACCCCCCGCCCTGACCTTTGTCACAGGGTTTAATTTTATTATTTTGCGAATTTGCTCTCCCACTTCGTGGTTTGAGGTTTTGTAAGTTTTAATAGTTTTTTTTATTGAATTTTGGAAACGGTGTTGCACCGAATTGCAGCTGGCGCCCCTATTTTTTCATAACATTTTTTATTGCCCTCCGAACCGAGTAATCGGACTTTGTTTCTCGCCATTCTTTTCTTTCTTTTTTCTTCTTCACATTTTTTGTATGTGTTGATTTTTCTTGAATAATTGAAGTAGTTTCTAGCTTTTTAATAAAACTACTGCATCACTTATTCATTTCACCCGTTTTCCCCTCCCACCATTTCAGAAGGAACTTCAGGTATCAAATAGGCGCCCAACGTGGGGCCCGCCTAAAAACCCGAACAACTAACCCCAAAAGTTGTTCCCCATCATGAGAACTCACCCGGTGGTCTGATTAGAGCTTGCCATATCTAAATTTTGCCCCAATTGTTTTATTTACCCCGCTCACCCTACCCCTGCCCAACCTGTAATACCCTCTACTTGTATTGCCTATTTCTATTTTGTTTTTTTTTTGCCTATTGATTGCCTGTGCAAAAATTTTGGTAACCCTGTTTTTTCTACCCTTTGCTATTTTCTTTTTTTCTTGATCATTGCTACGTGCACCCGACCTTTGTTTTTTTTTGTTAAATTTTTTTTTCCAAATATTTTTTTTGTGCTTGGTGTGCTTTGGCCATTTACCCCTTATCTCCCCCCCCCATTGCTGCTCCCGCTCACTCTGCCATTGCCCTACATTTCGGCCCTCCGATTTTTTTTACTGCGAATGGCGCCAGTAGTAAGGTACGGGTATAGGGAGACGACGAGCCCCACCTCTCCCCCATCGGGTGGGTATGGAGGGGGTCTCTGGGGGCTATAGGGAGCCAATCAGAGTGCAGAGAATCTCCCCCACCCCCACCGATTGGGTTTCTAGGGGGTGAGAGTGGGGTGTGTGGCAGGTATAGGGAGCCAATCAGATGTCGGAGAATATTCCCCACCCTCGCACCATGTCTGTTTTCTAGGGGGAGTGGGGTATGTGGCAGATATAGGGAGCTAATGAAAAGTCGGAGATTATGCTAGGGCGTGTGTGTGTGTGTGGATATAGGGAGCCAATCAGAGGGTTAGAAAAATGATATTCGTCGAGGGGGAAAATATCGATCATTCAGCAGTCGGTAAAACAATTGTGTTTGACGGTCGATAATGTCAATTTCTTTGGATCATTTGATTTTATGTCGATAATGTACGATAATAAAAAGAGAAGTATCATTGGTTACATACGTTTATTTATACATACATACTTATGCACATCGTTGGTGAGAAATGGAAAAATGGTAGAACACATGATTTATATTTATATCTAGAGACAATGAGATTGTGACGGTGCTTACGGCGCTTTTCCTTATATCTAGATAAAATAAATGATAAAGTAAAAGTAATTAAGATTAGTATTACGACGATGACGATTACGATATTATATATATATATATATATATATATATATATATGACGTAACCGTTATTGAAGCGGTTATTCCATTTCAATGGCAAGTGCTTTTCTTAATTCATTGGCGATAAAAGAAGAGCACAGTGTGGTTAGCTCTAAGAATACGATACCGAATGTGAGTTGAATAAATGCGGCTTCTAGACGTCATAGTACAGCGCCTTTAAGACTTTTAAAATTATTTTTTCTGAGTTCTCTGACGCGTAGCTCATCGATGTTTTCGAGTGATTCGTCGGCCGGAATATGTAGCAGTAGTTCGGCGCAAAGAACTTCAATGCACTTTTGTACGTGTGTTACATATCGTTGTAGACGTCTAAAACGTTCGTCGGTGCAAGCCATGATGTTGAGTAGTCCCTCGTACGATTGTTTTTGCATTACAACAGCCGGTGAATAATGTTTACGTTTCTTCTTAGTCGGTGGCTCGGCTTCCATCAGCTGGCTCTCGAACGTATCGGCGGGGTCGTCTTCTACAGGTATACGACGATCGAAAACGATAGGTTTCGAGCCGTAGCTCGTAGTGAAGAGAATCTCACAGTCTTCAATTTGTATAGGCGCTGGGGTACGCCAACTTGACCCTTGAATTATGTTCGGTCCATCGTTGAAATACTTTGAAATTGTGGGCAGATGAGTTTGCAGGACGCTCCAAGTCGGTGCCTCGAATACAATACCGCCGGCTATGGCATTGTTCTGAAGTTTTATGATCGGATGGACACTACCATCGATGCGCGGTTGTAGTCCGATGCTAACTTTTTTCGTCTATAAGTGGTTGAGATGGTATGTTGTCCCGAGAATTAGCGGTCCTTCCAGGCGCTTTTTCGCATAGTCCGACAGCACTCGATACATGGTCACTGGCTGAAGGTGACGATCACGTGATTCTTGAACGCCGCTAGCTTGACTCATGTCGAACAATTGGTCGCTAGTACAGTGATAATGTGTTAGACAAAGAAAACCTTGGAGATGTTGAGGTTACAATATTCGGTGAAGTCACGGGCCTGACTGCCGATTTCTCGTATTATGTTTGGGCTTTTATTCTCTTCACGGCAAATGTCTTATACGCCGGAGAGAGTATGGGAGGAGGGAGTGGTTGAACCGGTTCTTAGGATAATATTGGTCACATGTCACGAAGCATTTGTTCTAATGATAGCAGGTGTTCACCCCCTCTGTTGAAATTTTCCTGGACCATTAACATATTTGACGAAAATCAGTGTCAAGAGCGGATACATAAACAAAGATCTTTTCGCGTCGTGGTAAGTTAAGGGTGGCGCCATACAGCAGCTGTTGCGTAAATAAAAAATAAACTTTCCTGGACCACTTAGAGATCGCTGATTGTGGAATGTATGGGAAATAAAATAGATAACTGTCACAACAATCGATGCCGACAATTGTCAGTTTAGGGTTGTCGTTAACCAACCGTTACGGAATAACAGCGGTCCATCGGTTGAAGTTTTCCTATCGTAAACTGGGTAAGTAATATCTGCTAACGAAGGACCATTGATACTTTTCACCCACAGCGTACGACAATAGAATCGGCCCCACCCATTGAGTCAAGCTATTTAGTGGTATCTAAAAAGAGGTAGCATTGTTTTTCAGAGGTCCGAGTTTTTTTTACAAAAGTTAACACAGGCAATGGTCATCCCAATACTTTAGCGAAGTTGTCGCGAGACCTTGGCTAAAAAGATCTCGTGACAACGAGTACAATGTCTTGTAAATTTTCGGTTTTATTGTCAAACATCGCGCCGACACCCCTTAAGATTTTTCTTTACTTTGGAAAAACTGTAGTGGGGGGTGGGGTGTGTTTAAGGCTATATAGTGTTACGTCATGGCTTTCGCATTTGGGACGCAACAAAGTCAAATTTGATTTAAATTTCTCCGTTTTAGGGCGGAATTTGCCGCCTCAGGGGCCGGAGACCAATGTCGATCGGATTTGTTGACTTCTGGCGAGAATTTTATTCCTACCTCGTTCTTAACTTAACATTTATAATAAATTCATGTTCACAACCAAACGTGCGTAGACACTTACCTTTTTAATAGCGGGTAAGGACGTTTCTTCTTTTGGCTTGTCAATACTTTTGTCTTGCCTCTAATGGATGACAAATTTATTTCCTTTATTTGGTAGCTGAATTTCTCTCTCTCTCTCTCTCTCGGACTAAACCCCGTCGTTTTGGAGAAAGGGTTTTGAAATAAAAATTCAGGCGGGGGTTTTTTGCTGTTTACTGAGGCTGTGAAACCCTTTAATTATTCAAAACAAATTCAAAACAAATTTACAAATTTGTCGAAAATCGCTACGACATTAACAATTAAATTTTTGAAAGTACATTTCAAATATATTGCATGTTAAACATTTTTGTTTTGAAATAATTCAATTTACTGCGGGTTTAAACATTTTTTAAAGTTGTAATAAATAAAAGGATTGAATAGTTTAAAAAAGATCGGACCTGACTGTATCTTAAACAAATTCAATTATATCTTTTCGTGTAAAACAATGTAAAAAGGTTAAATGGTGTTTGTTTGGAAGAATAACAATTAAATCGAAGAATAAGCTCGCATAGTTTAAAAGGATCAACTCCGTTTCTGTTTTAAACAATTCAACCACAATGAAAGGTAGTTATTGTGTTAAACAATCTAAACAACAATACAAGTCAAATAGTTTCGTTGTTTGAATGATTCGATTACAATAAATTGAATGGTTTCGGTCAAACCATTTAAACTTGCATAAAAAAAAGGTCGAATAGGTTTCGCTTTAAACAGTTTAAACAACTTAAACCGCAATAAAAATCAAACAGTTTTGGTTTTTCAAATGATTATTTTACAGTAATGTTCGAATAACAATTTAAACTGCGTTAAAAATCAAATGACGATCAAATAGTTATGGTTAAACAATGTAAACTACGAATAAAATCAAATAGTTTTCTTTTTAAATTGTTAAATTGCAATAAAGATCAAACAGTGTTGTTTCAAATGATTAAATCACAATAGAATCGAATAGGTTTTGTTAAACAATTTAAACTACGAATAAAATCAAATAGTTTTCTTTTAAATTGTTAAATTGCAATAAAGATCGAACAGTGTTGTTTTGAATGATTAAATCACAATAGAATCGAATAAGTTTTGTTAAACAAATTGACACTACGAATAAAATCAAATAGTTTTCTTTTTAAATTGTTAAATTGCAATAAAGATCAAACAGTGTTGTTTAAAATGATTAAATCACAATAGAATCGAATAGTTTTTGTTAAACAATTTAAACTACGAATAAAATTAAATAGTTTTCTTTTAAATTGTTAAATTGCAATAAAGATCGAACAGTGTTGTTTTAAATGATTAAATCACAATAGAATCGAATAAGTTTTGTTAAACAAATTTAAACTACGAATAAAATCGAATAGTTTTCTTTTAAATTGTTAAATTGCAATAAAGATCGAACAGTGTTGTTTTAAATGATTAAATCACAATAGAATCGAATAGGTTTTGTTAAACAATATAAACTACGAATAAAATCAAATAGTTTTCTTTTAAATTGTTAAATTGCAATAAAGATCGAACAGTGTTGTTTTAAATGATTAAATCACAATAGAATCGAATAAGTTTTGTTAAACAAATTTAAACTACGAATAAAATCAAATAGTTTTCTTTTAAATTGTTAAATTGCAATAAACATCAAACAATGTGGTTTTAAATGATTAAATCACAATAGAATCGAATAAGTTTTGTTAAACAAATTTAAACTACAAATAAAATCAAAGAGTTTTCTTTTTAAATTGTTAAATTGCAATAAAGATCAAACAGTGTTGTTTAAAATGATTAAATCACAATAGAATCGAATAGTTTTTGTTAAACAATTTAAACTACGAATAAAATTAAATAGTTTTCTTTTAAATTGTTAAATTGCAATAAAGATCGAACAGTGTTGTTTTAAATGATTAAATCACAATAGAATCGAATAAGTTTTGTTAAACAAATTTAAACTACGAATAAAATCAAATAGTTTTCTTTTAAATTGTTAAATTGCAATAAAGATCGAACAGTGTTGTTTTAAATGATTGAATCACAATAGAATCGAATAGGTTTTGTTAAACAATTTAAACTACGAATAAAATCAAATAGTTTTCTTTTAAATTGTTAAATTGCAATAAAGATCGAACAGTGTTGTTTTAAATGATTAAATCACAATAGAATCGAATAAGTTTTGTTAAACAAATTTAAACTACGAATAAAATCAAATAGTTTTCTTTTAAATTGTTAAATTGCAATAAACATCAAACAATGTGGTTTTAAATAATTAAATCACAATAGAATCGAATAAGTTTTGTTAAACGAATTTAAACTACGAATAAAATTAAATAGTTTTCTTTTAAATTGTTAAATTGCAATGAACATCAAACAATGTGGTTTTGAATGATTAAATCACAATAGAATCGAATAAGTTTTGTTAAACAAATTTAAACTACGAATAAAATCAAATAGTTTTCTTTTAAATTGTTAAATTGCAATAAACATCAAACAATGTGGTTTTAAATAATTAAATCACAATAGAATCGAATAAGTTTTGTTAAACGAATTTAAACTACGAATAAAATTAAATAGTTTTCTTTTAAATTGTTAAATTGCAATAAACATCAAACAATGTGGTTTTGAATGATTAAATCACAATAGAATCGAATAAGTTTTGTTAAACAAATTTAAACTACGAATAAAATCAAATAGTTTTCTTTTAAATTGTTAAATTGCAATAAACATCAAACAATGTGGTTTTAAATAATTAAATCACAATAGAATCGAATAAGTTTTGTTAAACAAATTTAAACTACGAATAAAATCAAATAGTTTTCTTTTAAATTGTTAAATTGCAATAAAGATGGAACAGTGTTGTTTTAAATGATTAAATCACAATAGAATCGAATAGGTTTTGTTAAACAATTTAAACTACGAATAAAATCAAATAGTTTTCTTTTAAATTGTTAAATTGCAATAAAGATCGAACAGTGTTGTTTTAAATGATTAAATCACAATAGAATCGAATAAGTTTTGTTAAACAAATTTAAACTACGAATAAAATCAAATAGTTTTCTTTTAAATTGTTAAATTGCAATAAAGATCAAACAGTGTTGTTTTAAATGATTAAATCACAATAGAATCGAATAAGTTTTGTTAAACGAATTTAAACTACGAATAAAATTAAATAGTTTTCTTTTAAATTGTTAAATTGCAATGAACATCAAACAATGTGGTTTTGAATGATTAAATCACAATAGAATCGAATAAGTTTTGTTAAACAAATTTAAACTACGAATAAAATCAAATAGTTTTCTTTTAAATTGTTAAATTGCAATAAACATCAAACAATGTGGTTTTAAATAATTAAATCACAATAGAATCGAATAAGTTTTGTTAAACGAATTTAAACTACGAATAAAATTAAATAGTTTTCTTTTAAATTGTTAAATTGCAATAAACATCAAACAATGTGGTTTTGAATGATTAAATCACAATAGAATCGAATAAGTTTTGTTAAACAAATTTAAACTACGAATAAAATCAAATAGTTTTCTTTTAAATTGTTAAATTGCAATAAACATCAAACAATGTGGTTTTAAATAATTAAATCACAATAGAATCGAATAAGTTTTGTTAAACAAATTTAAACTACGAATAAAATCAAATAGTTTTCTTTTAAATTGTTAAATTGCAATAAAGATGGAACAGTGTTGTTTTAAATGATTAAATCACAATAGAATCGAATAGGTTTTGTTAAACAATTTAAACTACGAATAAAATCAAATAGTTTTCTTTTAAATTGTTAAATTGCAATAAAGATCGAACAGTGTTGTTTTAAATGATTAAATCACAATAGAATCGAATAAGTTTTGTTAAACAAATTTAAACTACGAATAAAATCAAATAGTTTTCTTTTAAATTGTTAAATTGCAATAAAGATCAAACAGTGTTGTTTTAAATGATTAAATCACAATAGAATCGAATAGTTTTTGTTAAACAATTTAAACTACGAAAAAAATTAAATAGTTTTCTTTTAAATTGTTAAATTGCAATAAAGATCAAACAGTGTTGTTTAAAATGATTAAATCACAATAGAATCGAATAGTTTTTGTTAAACAATTTAAACTACGAATAAAATTAAATAGTTTTCTTTTAAATTGTTAAATTGCAATAAAGATCGAACAGTGTTGTTTTAAATGATTAAATCACAATAGAATCGAATAAGTTTTGTTAAACAAATTTAAACTACGAATAAAATCAAATAGTTTTCTTTTCAAATTGTTAAATTGCAATAAAGATCAAACAGTGTTGTTTAAAATGATTAAATCACAATAGAATCGAATAGTTTTTGTTAAACAATTTAAACTACGAAAAAAATTAAATAGTTTTCTTTTAAATTGTTAAATTGCAATAAAGATCAAACAGTGTTGTTTAAAATGATTAAATCACAATAGAATCGAATAAGTTTTGTTAAACAAATTTAAACTACGAATAAAATCAAATAGTTTCCTTTTAAATTGTTAAATTGCAATAAACATCAAACAATGTGGTTTTAAATGATTAAATCACAATAGAATCGAATAAGTTTTGTTAAACAAATTTAAACTACGAATAAAATCAAATAGTTTTCTTTCAAATTGTTAAATTGCAATAAAGATGGAACAGTGTTGTTTTAAATGATTAAATCACAATAGAAACGATAAAATGGTGTAGTAACGAAACGAGTTTGAGACTTACAGTAATTGTTGTGCGTTGAAAATCCCGGTAAGACTTAAGCGTGAGCAATTGCTGGCACGATTGGCACTTAATAAAATCAAATAGTTTTCTTTTCAAATTGTTAAATTGCAATAAAGATCAAACAGTGTTGTTTAAAATGATTAAATCACAATAGAATCGAATAGTTTTTGTTAAACAATTTAAACTACGAAAAAAATTAAATAGTTTTCTTTTAAATTGTTAAATTGCAATAAAGATCAAACAGTGTTGTTTAAAATGATTAAATCACAATAGAATCGAATAAGTTTTGTTAAACAAATTTAAACTACGAATAAAATCAAATAGTTTCCTTTTAAATTGTTAAATTGCAATAAACATCAAACAATGTGGTTTTAAATGATTAAATCACAATAGAATCGAATAAGTTTTGTTAAACAAATTTAAACTACGAATAAAATCAAATAGTTTTCTTTCAAATTGTTAAATTGCAATAAAGATGGAACAGTGTTGTTTTAAATGATTAAATCACAATAGAAACGATAAAATGGTGTAGTAACGAAACGAGTTTGAGACTTACAGTAATTGTTGTGCGTTGAAAATCCCGGTAAGACTTAAGCGTGAGCAATTGCTGGCACGATTGGCACTTTACTTAACATGCACTTTTAACTCGGAGTCCGACTGAAAAAACACACAACACCTTCGTTTTCGCTAGGTGTGAACAGTTTGAAATCGCGTCGTGAACTGAATTTTAATATTATATTATAGGGCCCAGCCTCTATCAATGTTTTGTCTAAGCATTGCTCACGCTTGGGTCTTAGATGCTCGAATGCATCTCGTCGACATATGTGAATGCTTACGCTAGCTTATTTATATTTTCTGCGCAAATGAAGGCTCTTAATGCTTTCGCTTGCAGCAGGTAAATTTTACAAAGTGAATTAAAATGTACCTTAACATGCGTTGAAAAATGTATTCAACGGCTTTCATTGGAAATATAATCATTGTTTTAACAATGATTATATTTCCAATATCAACATTGTTTTAACAATGTATTATAATGGAAAAAATGAAGTAAAATTTTTTTTTTAATGTTCCTTATGAACTATCTTTTAGTTTTGTTGATAAAAATGTAAAAAAAAAATGTATTTATTACACTAAGTAGTGCGTTTTTATGGGGCGTCGAGCCATGACGTAACATTCCCCCCGTTAGCGGAAAGCAGTGTCGTGACTCTGCGTGCGCGAGGCTGCAAGCCGTGCAGAAAGTTAGGGGTCGACGCCATCAAGACGTTCCATCGGGATTTTTAGAGATGAGCTCTTCAGTGGTGTTATCTTCTGTGTCAGAGCTGGGTAGTTTCCTCTTGGTGGTGGTATGGGAAGCTGGCTTTCCCGACCTGCCTCTACATCAGCTGTTTGTTCCTTTTTGCGTTGTTGACCCAGGGTCAATAAAAGTCCGGTCACCGAGCTCCATATTGCGCCCAGTAGATGCAGACTCCAACCGTAAAGTGAATGAATGGCGTAAACTTGGATACAAGTGTCGATTACAAACTTGATCGACCGTAACACTAGAAATACGCCAATTATTCCCGGACTTGCAGAACCAAATTTTATAAAACCATTCCAGAGGCGCGTTGCAGCATTCTCGGCAAGGTGATTTAGAGTCTCTTCATCGAGTTGTCCTTTTATTGAAACGCTTCCCGGAGGTAGTGAGTAACCTGCACTCCCTCGCGCAATGTTGTTGAGTAGGGCTGGTTTTTCTGCCGAAAACATTATCCTCTCGCGGAGCTTGTTCACGTCCTCCTCGGTGTAGATACCACTATTGGCGAGATTTCCTGCTGATTGGTACTTCCAGGTTGGTTTCGACATTGGTTCGAGAGCGCGAGGTGCGAGAATTTCCACTGGTTGAGGAGTAAAACGGTACCACGTTCCCTCGATCTGATACTGAGCTGGTATGATGGGGTCGCAAGTTATTACGGTTGCTGATCTCATCAATGTCCTCGAGGTCGGTGACAAGTAGTAAGATTCGTTGCGATAGGTTACCGGTAGCTCCTGGTAGCATTCTTCCATACGCCTCAATTTACACTCCACAGGGGTACACTTTATAATGTGGGCAACTTCACCGGCAATGACTGACATGTGTCCCGCTCCTTTCATTACCGTATATGCAAATTTTTCAGGCAACAGAGCAGCGGTCGACCAGGCGTTTTGGAGAATTTGACGCTCCATGTTACAGCGTTGAGTCAGTACATCCTTGTACAAACTGGTAATTTGCTTTCTCACATGTTTCTCCACGTATATGAATTTTGAGTTGATATACGTGAAGATATCGAGGTTGTTTACCGAAATCTTCTTGGTTGATGCAAACGATTCGCCTTTTCGTGACTCTAGGATAAATAACTTCGGGTGCTCTGTGGTTATGAGCGAGTAGCCGCAAAAGTTGTACTCCGATCGTTTTGCAAGTGCAAACGTCGTTGACTCGGAAGTTAGTGAATAGACGTCTGGTAAGCGGGAGTCGTCTTCGATAACAGTGAACTTCGACACCATCCCCTCGTATAGCACGTCATACATTTTAAAGTTACACGAATCAACCGGGGCGATGTTCCAAAAAGCACTGTTTCCCTCTATGTCCAGGCAATGTCCTTCAGATAACTCGCACTGCGTGCCTGACATGAGGATTATTTTTCCCGCACGTAAATTCACTACCGCTTGGTGCGTTGAAAGAGTTATTTTCACTGTGGCGTGCACGATCACGTCGCTCCAGGTTCCGAACGGGTCGCTGTATTGTGTACCGCTACATTTTCCGTCCACGGTCGTTGATCCAGCCAGTGTGAGACTTCTGGTAGTTGTCTCGTTTTTCCGCAAACCGATGACCTCCGCCGAATAGCCCAGTTGGATGATCCCCGTTTCTTGCAGTCTTCTACATGTTGGTTCGTCCATTTCCTGGATGTATTCGCGGAGACCGTCGTGAACGATGGAGTTGTGCGAGTGCATTCCACAGTGGTGAATTATGCGCGTTATTTCGATTTTGCATTGTATAACGGCCGTGTTGTCGAAGTCCGATAGTTGAAGAAGCTGGATGTGGACTGGAGTCGGTTCAGGGTCCTTAGGTGGCAGATCACATTCTGCTACTCCTTTCAACGACAATGTTGTTACGTTGAGTGTCGAACCGCTGCAGTCATATCCAACTATTGCTTGGGTTGTGGTAGCCAAAGTCAAGAAGATAAATGCGGTGATCAGTGCAGTGACACCGAGTCCTACTGAGGCCTTCCTGGTGGTGTTGATGAGCCGATCACACATCCTTTTTGAACGCGTGGCGGCGTTCTGCTGAACGTAATCCGCCAAATTTTGTTGCATATATAGATGTATTGAAAAACGGTCCAAGAATTCCTTGTAGTTGCTTCTTGAGAACTGTTCTCCGTTGAACAGGACGAGTTCCACGTCCGCAACACCAATGGTCAACACTTCTCTCGATCCTTGGGGCGAATACAAGAAAGTGTGTTCTTGCCTGTTGAAGAATAGGACCTTTTCGCGTCGACAATGGCCCCATTGGTCACAGAAGAAGATTCGGAAGTCGTCGAATTTCATGCAGCTGCGAGGTAGACGACGATCGCGTTGTCTTTGGAGGTTCAGCCTCGGGCGTTCCATGGTGAACTGTATTTCGCAACTTCCTGCAACATAGGCATTATTATTTTGGTACTTCTTTCGCAATTTATTGCTTACTTATGCGTATTTTGTTTGGATGAATGACTTTCATCTTCCCGCTTAAATTTATTTTGATATTTCCTCCCGTGAGGATCTCCAATACAGGGCAAGGCCCTATGTACTGATCAGCGAAATTGCCTCCTTTTGGTTCTTTGAGGACGTAAACCATGTCCCCGATCTTAAAATTTTGCGGGTTTATTCACTGGTCGTAATACTCTT
Source organism: Tromatobia lineatoria (assembly GCA_949699805.1). Classification (NCBI taxonomy): domain Eukaryota; kingdom Metazoa; phylum Arthropoda; class Insecta; order Hymenoptera; family Ichneumonidae; genus Tromatobia; species Tromatobia lineatoria. The sequence continues at coordinate 8,459,709 of OX453034.1, forward strand.
TTGATTTTTGCTTTGCTTTCTGTAGGCTTTTGGCGGCCATTTCTTGGAGACCGCGAATTTTTCGGAATAGGTTCTCCAAATACTCCACGTAAGTTTGGTCCTGGTTTTCCTCTATTCTGTTGTGATTGGATGGTTGTCTAGCTGCTTTTCCATTTACCAGTTCGTGTGGCGTGAAACCGATACCCTCGTGGCGGCTGGTGTTGTAAGAAAGCATCGCCATTTCCAACAAGTCGTCCCAGTCAGTACGACGGTCTACGAATTGTTTGAGATATTCAGCCAGAACGTGATGCGACCTCTCTATTGAACCGTTGGTCTGTGGATGAAAGGCTGTCGTTCGGTACTGCGTTATGCGAAATTTCCTCGCGACATCCTTCATCAGACTGCTACAGAAGTTCGTCCCTTGATCGGTTAACACGGCTTTGGGCGCTCCGAAACGTGCGATGAAGTTCTTGGTGAAAGCGTTGGCAACATCCATGGCTGTTGTTCTTCGTAGGGGAATAGCAACAGAATATTTTGTAAGAAGGTCCTGGATTGTCAAGATGTTCGTGTGTCCCTCTTCAGTGATGGGGAGTGGTCCCACGATGTCCATAGAAATTTTATCGAAGGCACTACCCGGAGTGTCCGTGATAACCATGGGTTGTTTTGTTTTAACGCGCACTAGCTTTTTGAGTTGGCAATTTCCGCGACGTTGTATAAATTTCTGAATGTGCACTTTCATGTCCTTCCAAAAGTAATTTTCGCGAACACGCCAGTAGGTTTTGTTTACGCCTTTGTGGCCGCCCACCAAAGAAGCATGACACTCGCGGATAATCGCATTTTGTTCGTCGACGGGGGGAATACGCACTAATTGTTTACATACAGTGATCCTTAAAGGTAAATCTCCGAGATCGTTGCGCAGCATAGTCGAGATCTCGTTCCAAGACATATCATCAAGCTTCTCGGTTTTAGCGATACTAAATGAGCATAATCGGAGCTCTATTACTGCGTCTCTTAAGGATTGCAGTGACTCAGTAAAGTCGTCTACATGAGTGCCTACTCGCAAGTCACCTTTTATCGGGAGTGCCAGATATATCTTGGAGCGTACTCGATTTACCCCCACTCTCGAAAGTGCGAGGCGATCGTTGGGAGGCATATTTCCCGTATTCGCAAGATCCTGCGCACCGTCGTCTATCGGAAGATTATTCGTCGTTACAAAATAAACTAAGTTGTTGATGCGCATGCTTAATTTATCACGCGTTTCGGTTACAATGTACTCTGTCGGTCTTTCGTCTTCGACAGGTCCTCATCGTCTGACGACGAGGCGGTCGTGTCGCTCAGCGTATCGTCGTTTTCTACGTCTTGCACTACGGCGTTACCTATACCTGCAGAGCCGGGGGAGTGCGTAGCACCGGTACTTAGTTGACTTGTGTCTCCAGTTTCTGGAGTTTCCGCCGAGGTATCTCTATCAGTGTCAGGTATTTCATTTATTGGCTCGAGTTTTGAAGGTCCAGCAACCGGATCGGGCTCGGCATCCCCCAGGCCATCCAGTTCTAGCTTCCGTCTCTTGGAGCGCGTCGTTACACCTTCGTCCTGGACACTGTCTCCAGGTCCGTCAGGATCGTCTCGGCGCCTGATGGGCCTGACTAAGAGAACAGTTGTAACGTTTTCGGGTGGGTTACGCGACAGCGCGTCAGCGTTGCTGTTAGCTGTCCCGGGTTTGTACAGAATTTTGAAATCGTAGTTCCGAAGTTTGAAGCGCCAGCCATACAAACGGTTCAAAGGATCCTTCATCGAGTTCAGCCAGACAAGCGGCTTGTGATCGGTAACTAGGACAAATTCTCTACCATAAACATAGTGCCTAAAGCTATCTACGGCGTATATTATACCTAAACATTCCTTTTCGATTACAGAATAATTTATTTCGGCTGGCGATAACGTACGGGAAGCATAGGCAATCGGTCTGTCCTTCCCTATCTCGCCTTGGCTGATTACTCCGCTGATCGCTAGTGCGGATGCATCGGTAGTAATAATGAATGGTTTCGTAAAATCGGGATGTTGCAACACCGGTGCTTTGCAAAGCATCTCGCAAAGATCTTTAAACGCTTTTTCTTGACTATCAGTCCACTTGAATGGAGCTCCCTTTTTTAAAAGCAGGGTGAGTGGTTTAGCCAGACCTGAAAAGTTTTCGACGAATCGTCGGTAGTAACCAGCCAAGCCGAGAAATTGTTTAATTTTAGTTGGGCTTGTCGGCCTGGGGTAGTTTCTAATTGATTCTAGTTTTTTAGGATCCGGTCTAATACCGTCTTCGCTGATTATGTGGCCCAAGTAGCCTACTTCTTTCCGAAGGAACTCACATTTGTCTGGCTGGAGCTTCAAGTTCGCTTTGCGCAGCCGGTCTGCTAATCTTTTGAATTTCAGCTCGTGCTCGTGAAGCGTATTCGCGTACAAAACTATATCGTCGAGATATACAAATAGCTCGACTCCCTGCAAGCCGCACAGTACTCGATCCATTAACCGTTGGAACGTGGCGGGGGCATTTTTGAGCCCAAACGGCATACGCGGAAATTGATAATGCCCAAAGGGCGTAGAGAATGCGGTTTTGTGCGCGTCCGCTGGATCCAACGGGATCTGGTGAAAGCCACTCGCTAGGTCGAATACAGAAAAATACTTGGCGTTGCCAAGTTGATCGAGAATTTCCACGATGTTTGGAAGTGGATATGCGTCTCCTACTGTTTTTTCATTGAGGTGTCTGTAATCGATGACCATTCTCCATCTCTGCCTCCCGTGTGAATCGGGTTTTTTAGACACGATCCACAAGGGCGAACTGTATGGGGACTCGGAAGGCTCGATTACTTTACCGTCGATTAACTCATGCACCTGGCGCGTAATCTCGTCTTTGTGGGCCGGTGGAAAACGATATTGCCTCTTGAAAACTGGTTGGTCGTCAGTTGTAATTATTTTATGCTTTATAGCGTCTGTAGTGCCAAGGTAATCGCCTGGGTATTGAAAAAGGTCCATAGATTCTTTTAGCGTTTGACTTACACTGGCTACCTCTTCCTCGTTAAGATGGTCGAGGCGGAGCAAAGATTTTAATGCGTTGTATCGCGTCTCTTTATCTGCCGGGTTTGCGGTGACGGTGTGGACACCCCGGACGTGCTTACGGCAATCTCCACGTGACCTGTCCTGGGACTTTTGCGAATATAATTCGTCAATTCCGGCAGGATCAGCATCACTTGCCGGATCTTGGGACTGGATTTGCTCGAATTTCTGTAGCGAAACTAAAGGAACCGTGAGCTCCGCGTCCTCCTCGGTTGTGTTGAATGCTCGCAAATAAGCTATGCCGTTTGTGTTTGTCACTACCGCTTCACCAATAAAAATACCTTCAGTGGCGTTGAGACGAGGTATATATCCTTCTTTGACATGAGAGTTTCTAACGTGAATATGGTAGACAATGCTAGAACGACTAGGTAGTAAGACCATTGCTTATGTTTTGAATGGCAAAACCTGACTTTTCCAACTGACGACCTCCCTGTCCCAATCAATCGCGGCTCGGTTCTGACCGTGGAATTCCGCACCCAAAATCGCACCCTGATCTATAGGAAACGCATTATCTACCACATGAAATTCTGAGTTCGTCCCTAGTATTTCTATTTCCGTAGATCCCTGCGTATAAACAGGCCCCTCACCGATTCCCTGTAGCTTCAAAATATCTAACTCATTTACTACAACGTCAGGTTTTAGTAATTGGCGCTTTACGAAGTTCGGGTCTATCTAATCTACCGAGGGCACGAACGAATGCGTTTTTAATCGGACATTTGCTGTGCGGACTCGTCGTTCACACTGATTACGCGGACTGGGCGGTCTCTTAGTGCTCCCGAGTGGTTCACGCCCGTGTTCGCCATGGGAGCATTCCCGTTTCCCTGATGCTTCTCGTCAGCTATTCTGGCCCGACTATCAGCTGCGTTATGTCGCGGTTTATTACAGTAAGAACAGACCAGGTTTGCCGTCGCCGTGGCAGTCGCACCTTCGCCGGGTTTGTTCTTAGAAGAGTTAGCCGGCCTCTTTTCTGGAAATTTTTTTCAACAATTTTCGGAAGGATGACCGGGATGACTGCAATGTTCGCATTTTGCAACGTTCGACTGTGTGATTTTAGGTTGCTGTTGAGTAGAGGATTGCTGCGGTATTGAACTTGTAGTTCTGTTCGAGAACTGTTTAGCGTCGCGATCTAATTCTTTTTCTACTGCGATAGCCCTTGAATACGCGCCTGCGAGACCATCGTAACCTTCGTAACGCAATCTGAGGCGGAAATCTGGGGGTAGTCCCAACAAAAAGCACTCTAGCGTATCGTCCTCGAGATTTTTCAGTTGTTTTGAAGACATCAGCCCGCAGTTTGACGCTTCGCCTTCTACGATTACCGCGTGGAGGTCTTTCACGCGACTTATATAATCAAGGACGTGCTCGTTCCTGCCTTTGACAATGCTACCCAGCTCGCCTTTGTACTGATTGATAGTTTTGTTGGCGCCAAAAATTTCTTTCAATCGATCAGTGAATGCTTTTACTGAAGAGAAACAGTCGTCTTCTACCGCAGTGTATGCACGGCCGCGTAACTTATTTCGCAGAAGGCGAGCAAACGTGGCTTCATGGCTGATAGGCAGCAGTTCTCGTGCCCTACTGCACGCGCGACTAAATTTTAGTATTGATGGAGTATCCCCGTTAAAGATCGGAACGGATTCGAGCACATCCTTGAAAGATAAACGCGCCTGGATACCTTCGTTGAGCGACTCGTCGTCGGTTCGAACCTCTTCGCCCGGAGGATTGAACGTTACTGAGCGTTGTTTTCTAAGTCTGTCTAGTTCCTTTCTTAGGTCTTGAATTTCGCTACGTACATCCGGACAGTTACTGGAGTCTTTTCCAGTGGCGGTTTTCGCAAAACCCTTCTTCCAATCAAACTCAGACCCCAAGTACGCATCAAGGCCGCTGGTCTGAGTTTCTTTTGCAAAACGAGGTTTGCGGTCCGCCGGACTTGTCGCAGCGGGATTTAGTACTAGATCGCCCGCCTGGGCGTACCCGGGATTCGCTAGGAGCGACGCGTTTTCTACAAAGTCGAGTTCGCGATTTGTTACGTCGGTTTCGCGCTTTTGGACCATATTTCCGCGCTGTAACAGTTCGTTTTCGCGAGTCGTAAGGTCGTTTTCCCGCGAAATGATATCGCTCTCACGTGATTGTTGTTGTTTTTGAATTTCAAGAAGTTGATTTTGCAAAGCTATGAGTTCCTCCTCCGTGAGGGAACCCAATTTGTCTTTTCCGTCCATAGTAAAAAGTTTCGTCGATCGTTACGGAACCGAGCGTTTATTTCTGTGGTCGGTACTTAGCCGATACGATTTTTCGGTCTATTGTTGCTTAAGGCTAACATGCACCTAAAATGGGTTAGTAGCAACAACGTCCGTTAACCTGGCAACCGTTTTATCATGTTATTAAGATGACAAAGAAGAGTACTTACCACAAACACCCTGCAAGATTATGAAATTGGCATGCGTAGTTTGCGACAAGAAAGTTACCTGTGCATCATTCTAACAAATGGATACACTGTTTCGACAATTCTTACACAAATTACCTTTTTGAATTGAACGTATTTAGTCGGAAGGTTTATGAAACACATCTAAGCTTGATCGAGCACTTAGTGCAAATCTTTGCAAGTGCATTAAATAAACAATGTTGGAACAGCGCTCACTCAATTACAATTTAATGATACGCGAGTAATAAATCTTTTTAATAAACAAAGGTGAGATAGAGTCTAATTGGGCAACAAATACCAATACAAGTGTCTCATAGACAAACAGTTCTCGTGTATACAATTTTAATTAGCAAAATTATATCAGAGTTTAATTGATTAAAATACGCAATACTCGTGTAGGCAATTTTAAATTAACAAAATTGAAACAGAGCTTAGTGGATTGCATCAAAACAATACGCGTGTAATCAATCTCTAATAAACAAAATTTTTGAAACGGCAAATAATTGTGATTAAACAGTGGTCAAATAATTCGATTCGCATCAATTGAGCAATTTCTGATGCTCAATTAATTGCGATTGACCAAATATTAAATAGTTCTGTGCAAAATAATTCATTTGACAGGGAATGAATGATTTTTCCAAACGATTTATGATTAGACTGTGACCGAATATTTACTGTGAAGTGGAGTCAATCCACTTTCTTTGCAGTATTCTATCACTGGTCCAGGCTAGGGACGCTGTTGCCACTAATACCTAAGACTCGCAAAAGCATCGTTTCGACAATGGTAAATCCCACCGCTGCCACCAACAAAATAACCTGTTACGTCATGGCTTTCGCGTTTGGGACGCAACAAAGTCAAATTTGATTCAATGGGGTGCACGTCTGGCTGACTCGTCGAGCAAGAGGGAGGCCGATGATGACGACATTGGGGCGGAAAATATAATTTTTTTTGCCAATGACGACGACGACGACGACGAAGCCGTCGTTAACGATAATATTGACGCCGAGAATATTCAGGGTCAATGGGGTAATGGTC
>OX453034.1:8466438-8707661 GCA_949699805.1 Tromatobia lineatoria
TAATATCGCTCTATTTAATGCAAATTCGCTGCTTGCGCATATCGATTTTGTACGCGTGCACTGCCTTCCAAATCAATATCATATTATATCCGTAACAGAGACGTGGTTGCATGCTCATATCTCTGACGAGCTCATCAATATTAGCAACTATTTTGTAATACGAAATGATCGAGAGGGAAAGGAGGGGGGAGGCGTGGCGTGTTATATTCATCGATCTCTTAAAGTGAAAGTTTTGGCTTCTTCTCCCAGCGTCTTCTCTAATTCACCCGAATATCTTCTACTCGATATTCGCTCCGCCACTTCGCCTCCGCTTCTGTTTGCGACAATTTATCGCCGTCCTAAAGGGCTTTTATTTGATATTTTCACTGATGCATTAAACCGCTTTTCTTATGCTTATTCCAATATCATCATTTCTGGTGATCTCAACTGCAACCTTGTTAGTGAAAACTTCGAATCGGTCTACCTGCGGAACTGGGCGCGCTCTCTTTCTCTGCACATAGTTGACTCACCGCCTACTTTTCACACCGCGTCATCTGACTCTACGCTCGATGTTTTTATTATTGACGATTGTGACAAATTATTATCGGCTAACAAGTCCGATGGACCGTTCATCGCGGGCCATGATCTTCTCTCCATTTCGTATGCATTTGACGAGTCTCTCATCGAGCCGCGAGTGATCAAAAGAAGGAACATCCGCAATTTTTCTCTCGAGCAGTATCGCGCGACCTTGAGAAACGATCTACCGCTTATCACTACAGCGAATCCGATCACCTCAGCGCATGACGTCGATGCGCGTACTACCCAGTTAACGCAGTCCCTTAGTAGAGCCTTTGACATTCACGCTCCGGTGAGATCATTTGTGGCTTCATCGCCGCCCGTTCCGTGGCTGTCACCAGAGCTTATCTCACGAATCCGAAATCGAAACGCGCTGTATAGTCAGGCCAAACGCACCAATAGCCTCCTCGGCTTTGAAATCTATAGGCATACTCGTGACGTACTCGATCTTGACATAAAGAAGGCGAAGAGTGACTACCAATTCGATCTGCTCAGTGCGATTCATGAGCCTAACGCGATGTGGAAGGAATTAGCTCGACTCGGTTTAGTCAAGAATAATCTCTTGTCTCCACTGCAATTGTTCGAAGCTGATGAACTTAACAGCTTTTATGCGTCGGTGGTCAACGCTACACCACCTTGCTCTCCCCAAGATTTATGCGATGTGCTAACTTCTGGTCCGCAAGTCCAGCCATCGTTCGCTCTCTCCGAGATCACGCACAGTGATCTCTCGAATGCGTTCTCCCTTGCATCCGGCACTTCTCTCTCGAGTGATTCAGACGACATCTCTCTCTTCTGCATCAATCACAGCCTTCCTTGTATCTCTGCTGATCTTCTTCTTCTCTTCAATAGCTCGTTCCAATTTTCTCATTTCCCCACTATGTGGAAGCAGGCCTATATTCGCCCTATCTCTAAAATCAAGACGCCACTTTCGCCCTCTGACACGCGGCCGATAGCGAATCTCCCCGAGCTGTCCAAAATCCTCGAACGTCTGGTTCATAAACAAGTTTTTCGCTTCATCTTGTCTAATAACCTCCTCGATCCCAGGCAGTCGGGCTATCGACCAGGCCACAGTACACAGTCTGCACTGCTCAGAGTCGGCGACGATATTCGCAAAGGCATTGAAGCCAAAGAGGTCACTATTCTGATCCACTTTGACTTTAGTAAAGCCTTCGACACCATCTCACATGTGCGGCTCTTAACCAAGTTAAAAGCGCTCGGATTCACTGATCAAGCAGTTACATGGTTCCACTCGTATCTGACTGGGCGTACACAAGCGGTCGTTGATGAGCATAATCACTGCTCTCAATGAAAGCCGGTTACCTCGGGAGTACCCCAAGGCTCGGTTCTTGGTCCTCTGCTCTTTTCCCTGTTCATCAATGATATCGGCTTGTCTCTTCGTTTCTCTGATCACATGATCTTCGCCGATGACACGCAGATTTACCTGCGCTGTCCCCCGCAGCTGCTTAACCAAGGCCTCGCAAAAATCTCCGCCGACGCAGCGGCTATCTTTGACTACGCGACTTCCAGTGGCCTTAAGCTGAACTTAACTAAATCTAAAGTTATGATCCTTGGCAGTGACGCGTATGTTCGCTCACTTAATTCCGAAGAATTACCGCCGGTACTAGCAAACTCGACCGCTCTTCCCTATGTCTCTGAAGCGCGTAACCTCGGAGTGACCATGAGCGCTAATCTTTCCTGGACCAGTCACGTCTCTTCAATCTCTCAGAAGGTCCACTACACGATTCATAAACTAAAATACCATAGGCGCTCTCTCTCGCAACAGCTCAGAATCAAACTCGTCTCAACACTGATTTTTCCCCATATCGACTACTGCTGTTTAGTCTATCATAGCCTTACAAGCGAGCTTGACACGAAAATACAGAGACTAGTGAACTGCGCGATTAGATTCATCTTTGATCTCCAGCGTGACGTACACATCACCCTCTATAGGCATCGACTGGGTTGGCTCTCTGTATCTAACCGCAGACTTTACTTTCTCGGAGCGTACATGCACCGTATTCGTTTTGGTGGTGGTGTGAGCTACCTTGACGAGCTTTTCTCCGAGAGAAATCCCGACGTTCGACGCTCCGAAAGGCTGCCTCCCTGCGAGATCTTTCACGTTCCTCCCCATAGGACCGTGACTTACAGGAACTCGTTCCACCTGTCAGCTGTGTATTTTTGGCATTCTCTCCCTCTCAACATCTCTTCAGAATCGTCTATGCCCCTCTTTAAAAATCTTCTGCATGCTCACCTGTTGTCTACGGAGATTGCCACTTATAGCGATCCTACTTAGTGCTCAGCGTCTTAGTATTACTTATAGGCATAATTGAATCGAATTTATTTTTGTTGTTTCTATCTTATTTTATGTTGCGTTATCTAGTTTATACTCACAAACATCTTACTTTTATTTCTATTTTTGTTTTTATATTCTTTATTTACCTATTCAACTGTTTTTTCTAGATTTTTTTTTTTTTTTTTTTTTTTTTTTTTTTATATTTAGTCGTTCTACTATGTACACTACTGTTTCGCTTTTGCCCCATAGTATTCTAGGGCATGAATAAACCATCATCAATCAATCAATGAATCTCTCTCTCTCTCTCTCTCTCTCTCTCTCTCTCTCTCTCTCTCTCTCTCTCTCTCTCTCTCTCTCTCTCTAACAAAGCCGTCTTCCAGTCTTTTCGAGATGTCCTGGAATGGGTACTCGCCGCAAGCCCAGACAGCGGCTTTGCCCGCTTTATCCACTACCCAGGAGGGGTGGTCGAGGTTTCTATATGGCTCCGATATGATCGCCACATCAACCTTGTGCTCCCGCACGGTCTGCATCAGCAGATCCTGTGCCGCTTCACAATGATTGAGGTTCACTTGTAGCACCCTCATTCTCGTTTTCGGATGAGCGTCTGGTAGGCCTTCTTATATACTGGGCATTTGAAGCTTCCTGCAGCATGCATGCATGCCTCGTTTTCCTCTTTTTCGCTACACAGAGCACAACGGGGCTCTGCTGCGCACTTTTCGGCTTTGTGGCCTTCGCCGCCACATTTAATGCAGCATTTCGATCTGTCCACCGTGCTTTTGCAACTGTTGGACAGATGCCCATAGTGCCAACACTTGAAGCACTTTGTCGGCCTCACTATCTCTCGGATTCGACAGACTGCCCAGCCAACTCGAACTTTCCCCATACTGGTAGCCTTTATTGCCACCGAGGCAGGTAGTGTCACCACTGCTGACAAGGTGCCACTGTATGCTTTCCGGATAGATTTGACAGCATCCACTCCCACCAAGGCGTTCTCGCCGAGGACGTCCTGGAGGGCTTCGCAGATCTCCTGCTTCGTTGTGTCTTCGGCAAGGTCTTTGATTTCAATCGAAGTGAGTTGCACCCTGCTTTTTATTGCAGCTTCATCGCCGAGGACCGTCTCGATAGCCGTAGAGAACTCGGCGGTTTTGTCTTGGCTTGCTTTATCGAAGACGAGGATGATGTCACCCCCCATCGATCGACGTATTTTCGAGACGCTTTGTCCCACCTCCTTTAACTTATCGTCCTTCTTCATCCTGCTCAGGATCTCGGCGTAGCTGAGCTGTCCTTTCCGCTCGATGATCAGGGCATTAGGGAGTGCAGGCTCCTTGCGCTGTTTCCTTCGCCGTTTAGGTCGCACTTCCTTCCAGTCAGCATTGGCGGCCTTCTTAGTCAAGTTGACGTTGTCTTGACGTGCCTCCGGAGGGGGTTCCTCTCGTGCTTTCTTCTTTTTCTTGGGCTTGCGGACTTCTGCCGAAGCGGAGTGCGCTTCTTCTTTTTCTCGTTTTCCGGGCGTTGCCGGGTTCGTGGCGTGGACACCACGTCTGCAAAAGTTTTCGGTGTCGTCTGTGTCGAGACAGCATTTTTTGGTGCCAGGGCAATGCCCGCCGCCGTCTTGTCTGCTTCTTTCTCGAGACTGAGTACCCGGTTGTACGAAGTGTTCATGGAGCTGGCGAGCTTTCGGATTTCACCGTGGACGTTTGACTTGCCCTTGATGAAATCCAGGAGGCTAGTGATTTGGCAGCCTAGCCTACGGAGCTCCTCTCTCCACCTCTCTTCCTTTTCTTCACTTGTAGCATGGTGTGCCATGGGGGCCAAGTGGTCAACCTCCATGGTACTGCGGTCGTTCGATGACGACGCCTGGGAGCCCGCTCGCTCACTCCCTGGAAGCGCCGGTACTGGGGTTCCGTGCCCCTGCACCCTAATCGGTACATCCTTTAATGGACTTCCCATGGTGATTTGTTGGCGAGGTTTCTTCCCCGTGTCTGTTTGGTCCACGGGAGGTATTTTAATTGCCTCCTACCCTCTATATGTATACAGATACCTCCATCTACACAGAGATATCTCCATCTATATAGAGTATATCTCTATGCATATCCATATCCATATCTATACAGAGGGCCTCCCCCTATCCGCCACCTGGGGACGCGCCACGTTGGGGTTGCAGACCTCCCCCTGCGGTGTGTGTGTGTGTGTGTGTGTGTGTGTGTGTGTGTGTGTGTGTGTGTGTGTGTGTGTGTGTGTGTGTGTGTGTGCGTGCGTGCGTGCGTGCGTGCGTGCGTGTGTGTGTGTGTGTGTGTGTGTGTGTGTGTGTGTGTGTGTGTGTGTGTGTGTTTTTTTTTTATAGAGAGAAGGGAAATGCTTTATGCACCGTAGGTTACTTACACAACCCGTGTGTCGGACTCTACCGACTAAAACCCTCATCCTCTAATCATCATTGACCATGTTCGCCCCCCGCGGCACCGCCGCTAAGCACTACTTCGCGGGGGTGGTCATAGCCGTAGCTTTTCTACTATTCGCGGGCCTGTTTTTCCTCGCATTAATCATTTTCCACCTGGTTTATCGCCTTCCTTCTGCCTTTCTCCTTTCCTGCTCTTCGCTGCGCAGCGCCTTCAGTACTGCTGTTGCGAAGATGCAGGTTGCGTTCCAGCTTCGTTCTGGTGACACCATGTGCCGTACAATGTTGTCTGGTGTTGGGATTTCGCCCAGTTCTTCTTCCAGCTTTTCCCGGTCTGCCCTGAATCGTGAGCATTGGAAGAATGCGTGTTCTGCGTTCTCCACTGCTCCGCATCCTGCAGGACAGTCCGGGGACTCTTCATACCCATACTTGTGGAGGTATGCCCTGTAACAGCCGTGGCCTGATAGCACTTGCGTTACGTAGTAATTTACTTCTCCGTGTTTTCGATATGTCCAGTCGCTGACCCTAGGGATTAGGCGATGTGTCCACCTGCCTTTCGTAGATGTATCCCACTCCGCCTGCCATTGCAGCAGGCTGGTTTGCCTCGCCTCGTCTCGCTGTTGCTCGCGAGCCTCCGTTACTGTGTTTCTTGCCTCATATATACCTTTTCGCTCCTCAGCCAGTATCTTCATCGGTATCATTCCTGCTATGACGCACACCGCATCATCGGACACGGTGCGGAAAGCACAGCAGACTCTCAATGCGCTAAGCCTATATGCGGCGGTTACTTTCCTCCGGTATTCTTCGACTTTTAGTACGTTTCCCCAGATGGCTATTCCGTACGTCAAGACTGAAGTCACCACTGTAGTTAGCAGCTTCCTTCTTTCTTGTCTCGGACCACCGATATTCGGCATGAGGCGCGCCAACGCCGCAGCTACCTTAGCTGCCTTTTCCGCAGCATATTCCGCCTGCTGCTTGAAGCACAGTCTGGCATCGAGCTGCACTCCAAGGTACCTAATGTACGGTCTGGAGATGATGGTGCAGCCACCGACTTTGAGGTCGATGGTCTCTGGTTGCTTCCTGCTGGTGATTAACACGGCTTCTGTCTTGTGTTCTGCCAGTTTCAAGCCGACCGAGCTCATCCAACGTTGGATCTGGTCGTACGTCTTCTCAAAGATGCAGTGGATTTCTTCCACATATTTAGCGACTATGACAACCGCTACGTCATCGGCGAAGACCGTTAACTCAGCGCCCTCTGGTCTCAGCTTCAACAGTCCATCGTACATAATGTTCCATAGGAGTGGTCCGAGTACTGAGCCCTGTGGTACTCCCCCCGTGACCTTGTACTCTTGCGGGCCATCTTCCGTGTCGTACATGAGCGATCTATTACTGAGATAGCTTTTAACCATCCTCTTAAGGTAGGGCGGTGTCCCCAACCTGTCTAATGCCAGGCAGACGTGTTCCCATCTCGCTGAATTGAATGCGTTTTTTATATCCAGAGCAGCTACTAGGCAGTACTTCTTCGTCCCTCCTTTCCACCTTGTGCCGGAGATTGCCTCTTTTGCCGTGCTCACTACGCGACTTATCGCGTCCAGAGTTGATCTTGCCTTCCTAAACCCATACTGATTTTCTGCTAGTGCGTTCCCAATTGCGTTTTCGATTCGGTTATGGACGATTCTCTCGAGAACCTTACCCGCTGTGTCCAGCATGCACAAAGGACGGTATGCTGACGGGTCATCGGGTGGCTGCTTTCCCTTGGGCAGGAGGACGAGTCTTTGCCACTTCCATCTCTTCGGGAAGGTGCCTACTTCAGACACTCATTGTACATATCCACAAATATCGCGGGCGCTGCTTTTATGGCTGCCTTGAGCGCCACGTTTGGTATGTTGTCCATCCCCGGTGCTTTATTATTACCCACTTTACTGCAGGCTCGGAGTACTTCGTCTTGCGTGACGGGTGGTATAAGCTCTCCATCTTCTTGCCTCGCTTGGTAGCCGACCTCTTGCTGTTCTGGGAACAGCGTTGTCACTATTTCCTTGAGCTGTTCCGGGCATGTAGGTTGCTGGTTTGTCCGACTCTTTAGCCGTGACATAACTACCCTATATGGTACCCCACGGGTCTCCATTTACTTCACTTATTAGTTCGATAACGCTCCGTCTCTTACTTTGCTTGATGGCCCTGGTCAGTTTTGCACAACATGTCTTGTATTTTGCATACAAGGCCATCCTTGTGCGCGCTTTTTCCTCTTGCTCGTTGCGCAATCCTCTTGGCTCGGTTGCTGTCCCTTCTGAGTCTGGCTATCTCCTCATTCCACCAGTAAACTGGGGCATGAGGGTTTCCAGTACCTCTTTTTGGCATGGTGGCATCGCAGGCTGTTGTCACCCTCTTCATCACTTCGCTTACTTTGGTTTCGGCGTCGTTTGCTATCAGTTCACTATTTGTCATTGCCACGCAGTACACCTCGTTGTCAAAAGCGTTCACTTTCCATCCTGTCCTTCTTGACCTACTATGTTGTTGCGGGTCACGTCGCTTCTGTCGCGTTATTTCCCACATTATGGCAAAATGATCACTCTGAGTATGGATATCCGTCACCCGCCAGTGCGTATCGCCTTTTGCAAGGCCACTACTGACGAAGGTGAGATCTATCATTGAACTAGCTTCCCCTCTGTAAAAGGTTGGTAATTTGCCGTCATTTAACTGTACTGGGTTGAGGATTGAGAAGGCTTCCAGGAGTGCCTGTCCTCTCTGGTCCGTTCTTCTACTACCCCACTCCACTGCCCAGGCATTAAAGTCGCCTGCTATTGCCCACGGGATTCGGTCCTTGGCATCAGTGGCTAGTTGGTCCACGACTCTCCCGAAAGTCTCCAGAGTCATACTGGGTGGGGTATAGCAGCTGTATAGGTACACGCCGTTTAATTTGGCTCTGACGAATCCCTCCTCCTGTCTGTGCATCACCGCTTGGAAGGGATGCCTGCCACAGGCTCAGACAACGGCCTTGCCCGTAGTGTCTGTTTGCCACGTTTGGCTGTCGAGTTTCCTATATGGTTCCGCAACGATCGCCACGTCAATTTTGTTTTCCCGCACTGTCTGCATTAGCAAATCCTGTGCTGCTTCGCAATGATTCAAGTTTACTTGCAGTATTCTCATCTTCGGTTCTGGACGGCCTCTTGGTACGCTTTTCTGTAGGCTGGGCATTTACTGCTTCCAGCTATGTGGTTGCCCGCTTCGTTGCTGTCACCTCCCTTGCACAGCGAGCAGCTCGGCTCTGCCCTGCACTCGCCTGCTTTATGGCCGTCCGCGCCGCATTTGAAGCAGCACTTTGACCTATCTGCCGTGTTCTTGCAGTTCGATGCCAAATGACCATATTGCCAGAACTTATAGCACTTGGTCGGCTTCACTACTTCACGTACTCGACAGTTTACCCATCCTACTCGCATCTTGCCTGCCTCCGTGAGTTTTTTCGCTGCCTGCGTTGGGAGTTTGACAACGGCTGTCTGCGTATCTCCATAGGCTTTGCGGATCGAGCG
Source organism: Tromatobia lineatoria (assembly GCA_949699805.1). Taxonomy (NCBI): domain Eukaryota; kingdom Metazoa; phylum Arthropoda; class Insecta; order Hymenoptera; family Ichneumonidae; genus Tromatobia; species Tromatobia lineatoria. The sequence continues at coordinate 8,475,209 of OX453034.1, forward strand.
GACACAGTCCTCCCCTCCAACAGTTTCATCGCTTAATGCGGTCACGAGCGCCTCGTAGACCTCTTGCTTCGTGGTTATCTCATCGAGGTCTTTAATCTCGATTGTGGCTTCTTGCACTCTGTTCTTTATCGACGCCTCTTCTCCAAGTGCCGTCTCTATCGCTGCACTTAGCTGCGCAGCCTTCTCTTGACTGGTTCCTTCCATTACGAGAATGAGGTCGCCTGTCCCAGTTCTGCGTATTTTGGTGACACTACGGCCCACCTCCTGCAAGGCGGCATCCCTTTTGACCTTGCTTAGGATCTCGGAGTAGCTCAATTGGCCCTTCCTCTGAATGATCACCGCATTGGGCAGTACTGGTGTGGCACGTGGCTTTCGCGGCTTCCTAGTCCGAGCAGTTTCCCATCTCGCTGTCTCATCCTCTGGTGGTTTCGTGTGACGCACTGGGGGGTCGGGTGCCCCTGTTCTGCGTTTCCTCTTTTCCGGCTCTTTGCTGGTGTCAGCTGATGGCGGGGTACGCTTCTTCCGGCTTATGCGTTGCTCGGTCTGCTCGTGTCTCGGTGTCCCTAGTGTGTTACCGAAGACGTTTGGTGACGTCTGGGTTGTCATCGTCGTTGTTAGAGGACGTTGTTTGTTCCTCACGCCGTCCTTATCTGCCTCTTCCGATTTCAGCACCCTGTTGTAAGAGGTACTGATTGAGCTCACCAGTCTTCGAATTTCGCCATGGACATTCGATTTGCCCTTGATAAATTCCATCAGCTTAGTGATGTTATATCCAAGACGGTGGAACTCTTTGTTCCTCTTCGTTTCTTGTTCTTGGTCGTGAGTTTGGCTCCCCCCAAAATCCATGGAGCCGGCACCAACCACCGGGGCTTCCACCCGGTCGGAGTTGGCGGCGAGATTTGCCATGAAGGGCTTGCTCGCTTGGGGTAAGTTACGTTGAGACTCACTTTCCATTTTTTGGTTTGTCTTCGGGGTACCTTCCCCTAGGTTTTTTGTAGCGGTATCCTTCCCCTACGCACCACCTTTGGTCCGCGAGGGCTATTTTATTTCACCCCAGTCCGCCAGTCGCTTCGAGAGGGTCGATGCTTCTGGTGAGGACTTCCCCTATCCGCCACTCGGGGACGCGCTCCAGTCGGAGTTGGGTCTCTCCGCGAAGGGGACATCCTGTAGGGGACATCACCTCCCTGAAGTGTGTGTGTGTGTGTGTCAGTGCGTGCGTGCGTGCGTGCGTGCGTGCGTGCGTGCGTGCGTGCGTGCGTGCGTGCGTGCGTGCGTGCGTGCGTGCGTGCGTGCGTGCGTGCGTGCGTGCGTGCGTGCGTGCGTGCGTGCGTGCGGTGGTGCGTGCGTGCGTGCGTGCGTGCGTGCGTGCGTGCGTGCGTGCGTGCGTGCGTGCGTGCGTGCGTGCGTGCGTGCGTGCGTGCGTGCGTGCGTGCGTGCGTGCGTGCGTGCGTGCGTGCGTGCGTGCGTGCGTGCGTGTGTGTGTGTGTGTGTGTGCGTGTGTGTGTGTGTGTGTGTGTATGATTATTGTAAATTGTACGTTTTTTATTGTTATAAATAAATTTTTAATATATGAAAAAGACTTGTTCCTTTACCGGATATTTTTTTATCCTCTCAAGTCGCTTGTAATGATTCATAGTATTTTTCATTATCGTAAATTAATTTAAAAAAAAAAAAAAAAGATTTTCCACCAGTTTACCAACATTTTCCCCCTCCCATGTATATCGCTTCTGTATGTTGATTTAAGAATAAATAAAAAATTAAAAAATATTTTTGCACTCCTGTGTCAAATTTATTCAATATAATTATAAGCTTCAAGCCAATCATAATAATAAGCGTTAGCACATGCACCTCACAAGCTTGTGTAGGATGGCTCATATGTAGGAATAAAAGCTAATTACCGCGTTTGCCCGCACATAAGCTGATTGAGCGAGCGATCGAGGCCCTCGCGCATCGGGAAGCTAGAACACCGCGCCGCACGTCGCGTCAGCTCATAGCGACGTGTTCCCGCCGCGTCGCCGCCGACGCCGCCACCGAGAAGCTCGTAAAGGAAAGGCCAAGCTCACACACACACACAAACACACACACACACACACACACACACACACACACACACACACACACGCGCGCGCGCGCGCGCGCGCGCGCACGCCGGGTGATGCTATGTCACGACTCGATGCCGAACTTACCAATATTCTTCGCTGGAATGAGTATCGCGATGATGCAAAAAAATGGAAACAGTATCGCAAGTATTACAACGATATTTATTTCTCGTTGAAGCACGACATGTTGGGTCTAGACATTGTCCTATGGAAGCACCAATACAAGGTGTCATGCATGAAGTGAAAATCAACGATGTAAGACTACTTGTACGACGAGCAAAAATTAGTCCTGGTGTGCTCATAGCACATGCTTTTTGCCGTTGGCTAAAACTACAGCAAAGTATCCCATAACACGAGTGGAAGTGAAATCATTCACTATGCATAGTGGAATAATCGGTGATACTCTGGATAATGTTATTCTTCGACAATTACCAAAACGAATAATACTCGGTTTTGTCTACAACAAAGTCTTCAATGGTGACAAAACCCTGAATCCCTTCAATTTCCAACATCACTCGATAAACTTTCTTTCGCTCTATGTGGACGGTCAACAGATACCTGGAAAACCGCTACAACCTGAGTTTGGGGGTAAAGAAACTTGGGTTCATAGTTACGTTACACTCTTTTCCGGCACAGGTATACACTTTCAAAACGATGTATCGACATTTCATGCAGCGCCTACGCTGAAGGCTATTGTCTATTTGCCTTTGACCTAACCCCCGATTTATCGGCAGATTGTTACACACACTGGAATCTCGTGAAACACGGTAGTGTGAGAATTGAAGTACACTTCACCAAACCGCTAAGTAGCACAATAAATTACATTGTTTATGCTGAATACAATAATGTTATCGAGATAGACTCGGCTCGTCAAGTTATAATCGATTTTAGTGCCTGAACTACAAAATGCTTTTCTCTCCCCCTCCTGCCCCGCCACTACAATGCATCACATGTGTCACGGAGAGGGCGTTTACAGCTCTTGAGCGTATTTAAACCCTACTGACTGAGGGTATTCGACAACAGTTTATCTGAAACCTCGAGCATTGACGCTATCGTGGATATTCAAGCCCTATACGGCAAACACGGCGAATTCCTACCTGAGGAAGTTGCCGTGACAACATGACAAGGTGATAATATCGGTCATCGGGTTATCGATGCACCATACGACTTTGGTAATTTACCTCAAAAAATCCGCGGCAGCAGTAATCAACTAACGTGTTTTCATCATGGCATTGGTGGGTTGACGGCGATACACCATTATGGAAAGTATACGTTAATCTGAGAAGCATGTGCCGTTACGCACTTCGTATATACACACATGGTGCACAAAAAGCTTAAATTCTACGTAGTATACTGGGTCGAGACATTGTGAATCTAGAAGACTATGGAAGACCCAGATTCAAGAATATGCCACCCTACGACACAAGGTGTATTTATCACGGTGTTGCGAGGGAAGATACCGCAAAATGTGTATTAAATAATGTGGTAAAAATTAAACGTTTTCTTGAAACACAACTGTTGGACTCGAAAAATCCCATTTATTCGGAACCGGTTGGCGCAGTAGCTCAGAAAAATCGACCACTCGAAAACGTGAGAAAATCCCTTTACACCGAGATCTCAAGCGATAACAATCGGCCAACGTCCGAACAGATGTATATAGACGAGGTACCTGTAACAGGTACCACCAGTGCCTCATTGAACACCTGCAATACCACGACACCTGCCGAAGACATAGTCACTCTTTACAGGACCAAGGAACTATCTCCACCACCGAGAGCACAACGCACACCAACATCTAATACACCTCGTAGCAGTTTAAATCACCACCACCACCACCATCAGCATCAACGGAGACGTCGCCCCCCTTCTGGACAGGAGAACCTATATAATGAACAGTCTGGAAGTACTAGAAGCACTGCAACATGTACGAGCCCAGACGCGAGGAGTCTTCCTAGCCGATCGTATCCCAAGTCGCTGGTCTAGACCCACGGCAATCGTCGCCAACACCGACGATCACACGAAACCTGGAACACACTGGGTTGCCTTCTACGTTGACATCAATGGCCGAAGTGTCTTTTTCGACAGCTACGGGATGCCACCGATTGTCAACAGACACCGTAACCGTTTACGTCGAAACACCACATCCTACATGCGGAACACTAAACCACTACAATCGATCAAGAATAAAGTTTGTGGAGAATATTGCATCATGTTTCTTGATTATATGTCTCGTGGCTTTAGCATTGCTGATTTTTCTCAGCTATTCTCGTCAAATAAAATGAAAAACGATAATATTGTGCGACGATATTACCGAAAATTAATACATGTAAACCGTAAAAAGTATTATGTAAAAAAACAACGGCCTAGCGTACTTAAGGGGTCCGGCAATACATGTAATACATCCTGTATACAAACATGCACAGCCCGTTTCGGCTGCCATCTGTAAATAAATGAACGAATAAAAATTTACATCCTGTTATTATTATTATTATTCCCCCACCATTACCACTACCGACTCCATCATCGTCACCCCACCTCCAACGTCTTTAAAAAGTATAAAAGCTAAAACCCATAGCTTGATCCAACACACTTGTGGACAAAACGTTGAAGATCCAACAATCAAGTAAAATGGAGATCATCAACGGTATACTCGTCATCGACTGTGGTAAAGATCCATGGGAACTCACCGAAGAGGAACTCGAATATATTCCTAAACCTCTACTACTGAGATACTGGGGTGATTCCATTCATTATATTTGGAATAAACTACCAGAACATATTCGAAATGATCCCGAAATTGAATCTTGTCAACTCTGCAAAGTACACTGGACTTCACCGGATCTCTACTCACCACTCGAAGGATATCCACCTACCAAAAGGGACTGTACCGACTGCCAGATACGAGAAAATTTCGGAGGTCACTATACAAATATAAAACCACCTTCACCACCACCACCAGCAACACCACCGAAAATTTCTTTAACCATTACCAAATCCACAACGAAAAATATTAAAAAACAATAAAAATGTATATTTTGTCAATAAATTTTTTTCTTTTCGATAATTTGGTCTTTTTTATTTTCACGATGTTAGAACTAAGCAACCTTACCGACTACAGGCGAACGATCACATTAAAGATATTGACATTATCGACCGTCGAACAAAATTGTTTTACTGACTGCCGAATGATCGATATTCCCCCTCCCCCTTACCGCTCGATGAATATCATTTTTCTAACCCTCTGATTGGCTCCCTATATCCACACACACACCCCCTAGCATATTCTCTGACTTTTTATTGGCTCCCCATATCTGCCACACACCCCCACTCCCCCGTGAAACCAGACATGGGGCGAGGGTTGGGGTCGTCGTCTCCCTATACCTTACTAACTGCATCTCCTTTTTCCCCTCTTTTTCTATTTTATTAATTTTTCACCTCCCAATTCTATTTTATTTTTTATATATTTCTATTTCCTGAAATATTAAAATGGACCCAATTACAACCGGGATGCCAGCCACCACGAGGACGACCAGTGTCAGCTTCTGGCAACCACACTCATTCCAGCCCGTCCGTTCTGCCCTCTTTACCCCCCCCCCCCCCCCCTTCTCCAGTCGTCCCCCCTGAGGTAATAACGCAAATAGCCACAGATCTACGTCACCCGAAACAGCTACCTAACGTCACTGACATCATACGTTTGTGTGATCATGCCGAGCTGAACACAGATGGTTCGCTCGATGACCTAATTGACTGATCTTGGCGTTACGATGTTTGCCGTAAGTTCCCCATGGTCCCTACCCAATGGGACCCCACAGTCGATCAGCGTGGTCGCGGATTGCCGTTCACGTATACGGCAGTAGTTCGTGAACCCGCCTTCGAAGACTCCCATGTCTCGATCCCGTTGAACCTCCAAGTATTTAGTCACCCCCCTCGGCATCATGACACTACTTCATCTCCTCATGCTGTATTGGCAACCGGTCAAACCCAAGGCCCCTACCAGGATCCGATAAGTTTTAGTGAGACGGGTGACATGCGCCGTATGGAGGAGTCATTCCGCTGCTCAACCCCCGCCTTTACAGCCCACAAGGTGCCCGTCCATGATCTTTGCCCCTCCTTCCCAAGCCCAAGAAAATCCTGAGAATTTTCAGGAACGTCCAGAACCAAGCTCAGCGCCCCGTTTTACCAGCTTGGCCGCTCAGAGCGCCGCCGGAAATTATTCTGAAGCCCTTGCCTCCCCTAAACCCCTCCTTAGACCCTCAGCACTACCCACGAGTTATAATTCAGTACGTCCGACCTACCCCGCTTTGCAATAGCCCCTCCGCGGGAATTGGAACTCGTCCAATTCCCTTCCCAGACCCTCGGCAGCCCCCACGCCTCGTACCAACCCTTCGTTGCCTGGTTTGTATGCTCTTACGGGCCAAGACATCACCTACAAGCTTCCTGCACCCCCGCAAAGACCCCAATACCGAAGTAATGGACTCCGACACCCAAGCCAAGTCAGGTATACTTCCGCGAACGCCCTGTTTAATATTCCACCCTCCATGTACCACCATACGGAGTCCAGCGCAATAAGGGACAACCGTAACGTGGACTATTTTCGCCGAAACGGTCGCAAATTCGTCGGCCTACCCGGCAAGAATGGTGAAGAGTTTTTGTTACAACTATACGAGTTTTGCTCGAGTCGTGGCTTCGGTGAGGATGATCTTTTGCGGATCTTCGCCGAATCCTTCACGCACGATGTCCTAATGTGGTAACGGGTAGAGCAATCCTCGTGGAGCACGTACGAGGAACTCATTTATTCCTTCCGCGCGCGTTTCGGTCATTCAGACCTCCAAAAACGACTCCATCGGGAAGTAGAGTTGCGCACACAAAGCCCCGGCGAGCCCAGCGGGGAATAGAATGCGTACAAGAATGCGTAGCTACTTCAGTTTCTTGTCTCCCCTCTTCCTTTAGAGGCCCAGCTCGATCTGTGTTATGATAACCTGCACCCTCACCTGGCCTTGTATATCGATCGCGGAAGAGTAAACACTTTCACCCAGCACCGTTACCGACGAGTAGAAGCGATGCGAGAGCGAGCACGCAACTACCGTTATCCACCGCCGCCCTCTCAATCCATCCTTCCCAGTGCCGCTTATCAGCCACAGGGGGAAGGAGGTAAAGAGACAAAGTAGCAGCCTTGAGTCCAATTAATCAGTCCCCTAAAGTCCCTCCACCGGCCCAGTCTATACCCTCCGTGCGCCCCACCGTCCCGAAAGCCACGCTGACCGCTCCCATAAACCCGCCCTTTGCCAGACCCTCTGTTGTCCCCACGGCAAATAATTCCTACAATCCCCCCTCGTTAATGGCCCTGCCAGTCCCCAGACCGCCAACTGTGCCAACGTCCAAGGCACAACAGTCCTCCAGAGTCTGCTGCTACAATTGCAGGGCGCCCAACCACACTTGGAGAGAATGTCAGCAATCGCAAGGATTCTTCTGCGAAATCTGCGGCACGCCGGGCCACGATCAGAATTCGTGCCCGACTTGCCGTCGAATGCGCAAGGGAAACGCTGCGGGAAAAGTGCAGTAAAAAGTGCCTCCCCCGATTCGATCGAATACTCCGTCACGACAACAGAATCCGTAAAAGATCACCCCACAACTGACCCAACCCCGGACATTTGTACTGCCATAGACTCGGTTAATTCCCTAGAAGAAGACACCCGACATTTTCTTTGCGTCAAATTCTTCGGTCGTATCACCGACGCCCTTGTCGACCCCGGTGCTACTCGTTCATACCTTGGAGAAGAGGTAGTGAATTCCATGAATTTACAACTCCGACCTGCAACAGGAGGTGTTAGAGTAGCTAATAATACCATTGTTCCCGTTCTTGGAAAGATTCCCATGCAGTTTAACATCGCTGGAACGCTAAATACCCTTGAAATGCGTGCCGCACCCTAGGGTATGATAGCATATTAAGAATTGATTTCTGCCATGTCGGAATCACCATTGATTACGACAACGACACCTGGTCCCTCCCGAACGGAATCCCTCGTAAATTTGACGGGCTACGTGAAACTCCCTTGTTTGTCAGCGCTCATCCTACTTTCGCCGGTTTGTCTGAAATGCCAGCCCCCGTTACCGAACAACTAAATGCCCTTTTAGATCGTTTGGTAAAAGACAATACCTCCGGAATTCTCAGCGCGACCACAAGCATTTGCCATTCAATCAATGTGAATAATCACTTGCCTATTCGCTGAAGCCCTCGTACCATTTCCCCGTATTTACTCCGAATTGCTCAAGCCAAAGTGGATAAAATGATCCAAGAAGGAGTGATCGAGCCATCCAATAGCGGTTGGCTGAGTAACCCCGTTATCGTCCCCAAGCCCAATGGAAAACACCGATTCTGCATTGACTTCCGAGATGTGAACAAAGTCACACAGAAAGACGCCTACCCTTTGCCTAACACGGATAGGATACTTGACAGTTTGCGAGTGGCCCAATACATCTCCAAACTCTATTTGAGCCAAGCCTACTTCCAGGTTCCCCTTGATGTTGCCAGTAGACCCATTACCGCCTTTGCTGTCCCCGGCAGAGAACTTTTCCATTTTACCCGCATGCCCTTTGGACTCTCCAATGCCCCCGCCACTTTCCAACGATTAATGGACCGATTAATAAAGCCTGAATGGGAACCCCATGTCTTCGCGTATCTCGACGATGTTGATATTGCCACAGTAAGCGCGAATCAACATCACGAATACTTAGAACGGGTTCTCAAACAATTCCAAGAAGCTGGCTTAGGAATTAATTGAGAAAAAAGCGCATTCTTCTGCTCCGAGATGAAGTATCTAGGATACCTAATCACCTCAGAAGGATTGAAAACCGACCCAGATAAAATTGAACCAATCCTGAGCTACCCACCTCCCAAGACCCTGAAGCAACTCCGACGATTCCTCGGAATGGTCGGATGGTACGCTCGCTTCATAGGGGACATCTCCGTGTTAAAAATTCCCCTAGTAAAACTTTTAGAAAAGAACACTAAGTAGCATTGGGGTGACGAACAGCAGACTGCGTTCGAAGCCCGGCGCCAAGCATTGACCACCGCCCCTGTTCTTGCCCGTCCAGACTTCACCCAGCCCTTTACCGTGCACACAGACGCAAGCGATTACGCTATCGGCGCTGTGCTGACACAAGAAATTAACCAAGTAGAACAGCCCATTGTCTTTTGTTCCCGAGTAATGACCCGAGCAGAGCGCAAGTACAGTGTGACGGAGAAAGAGTGCCTTGCCGTGTTATAGGCAGCGCGAAAACCACGCCCATACATCGAGGGCACGTCTTTCCGAGTCATCACTGACCACAGTAGCTTGCGTTGGCTCCGAAACCTGCGTGACCCCTCCGGCCGATTAGCTCGATGGGCCTTGTCCATGCAAGCCCTCGATATGGAAATTGTCCACCGCAAAGGCACCCTAAATGTAGTCCCCGATGCCCTTTCTCGCATGTTCGAAGATACGGACGCCGCCCTTTGTGCCCTGGGCGACGCACAAGATTCCTGGTATCTCCAACAAATGCGCAATGTCCATGAATTCCCCGAAAATACCCGGATTGGAAGATAGAAGACAGTCGTTTGTACCACCACCACCCTCACCCGATTATTGAACCCGCCTTAGCTGACTGAGACGCTTGGAAACTCGTCCTCCCTGTTGAAGCCCGGCTAAAGGGTTCGCAAGACGCCCACGACGCTCCCCAAGCCGGACATTTAGGAGTCGACAAAACGTACCACTGAATGCTCCAAAATTCTTTCTGGCCCAGTATGTTTGCCGATGTCGCTCAGTTCGTCAGACAATGCCGGGTCTGTCAACTAAATGAGACCTCACAAGCTCCCCCAGGGGGGTTAATGAGAAAGAGAACCACCGAAGGACCATGGACTGTCGTAGCAGCCGCCGTCATGGGCCCTTTCCCGCCCAGTGAGAACCGCAATAAGTACGTAGTAGTTTTCCAGGACCTCTTCACAGAATATGTAGAAGCGAAGCCCTTAAGAACTGCTACCGGCCCAATTATGCCCATCATCTTCGCCCTCCAGTCTCTCGTCCTGAATCACTGAGGGTGCCCGCGATATCTTCTGATGGACAATGGGACCGAATTTGTAAACAGACATATGACCACCCAGCTTTCCCACTATGGAATCCGACAAACCACCATTCCCCCGTATCACGCCCAAGCTAATCTCCTTGAACGAGTCGATAGAACATTGAAAACGATGATTATCTCGTACGTCGGTGACGATCACCAACTATGGGATATTCATCTTCCGGAATTGTGCTTTGCCCTTAATACTGCCGTCCAGTCCTCCACAAATATGACCCCTGCCTTTTTAAACTTGGGAAGAAACCCAACCCCTGCCAAAAGCATTAAAAAATAAATTCCACCTCCCAATGTAATCGACAGAACCGACCCTGTAGTTTGGAGAGACCGAATGGAGCGGTTGCCTCTTCTCTAGGATTGGGTTAAACAAAACCTCTCCTAAGCTGCATGACGCCAATCTAGTTATTGCAACCGAGGGCGCGTGGAAAAACAGTTTGAAGTAGGAGATCTGGTCCTACGGAAAAACCGAGTATTGTCCTCCGCCGCGCAGAACTTCGCAGCAAAACTAGCCCCTAAATACCGTGGCCCGTATGTTATTACGAAGAAGATTTTCCCCGTTATATACGAAATCCATGTCCCGATGAAAAAAAAGTGGCCAAAGATACACGTGAAGGACCTGAAATTGTACCAGGAACCCCGTGACGATTCAATCCAAGGCCCAGAACCCACCAGTAATGCGAGTGTCTCCCAGTCTCCTCGTAATGAACTCCCGCGATTACGAGTAACCCCCGACATGTCACTAATCACCAACGATGCGTCCACCTCGTACAAAGAGACCGCCCAACCCCCTGTCCCCGAACGACCCCTCTCAGTTTCCTCAGGCCGTCCCCAGAATCCTCCAGGCCCCCGCAAAAGAGGTCGCCCACGAGGTAAAATGGCGCCGCGACTTCCTCCAAGCCCACGGGCTGACCCGGGTCAATACAACCTCCGGAAGCGACGAGGAAGAAGAACGACCCCCGGATAAATCCCGTTTTTGTTCGGAAATGCATCCCTGCCATGCCACTCGATTCCCCCCAATTGACCAACTTTCTGCTCAAGCCATCTCAGCAATACAGGACCCAAGATGACCAGCAACCGTGCCGATGGACCCCCAAAATAAAAACGCTTCGGCCTTCCCTCTACTTATTTTTTGTTCCTTTTTACCCGCCGTATTTTGCCCCCATTCCCCACTGAAACCCTGTTTAGCCCCGGTAAGTGTTAACCAACCGTCCCTTGCTTAAGTGTAGTCAAGAGACTAACTTTCGTTTCACCCCGGGGGAGTTTGTAACGAGAAATTTCGCTGAAAGCGAAATCTCGCTACAAGCACTGCCGGAGCGCGCACACCACACTCCCGAAAAACAACAACAGACCACAATGCCTCCCCCCCCCCCCCGCCTATATCAAAATAAGTAGTGCCGAGCATGGGAGAGGCAACCAACGTCGCGGAGTGGGATTGTAGCGTGGATGACGTCATCGCGGAGCCGCTCAAGGTAAGGAGGATCGCAAGCCGTCGTTGAACGAGATGATATCGATCGGTGATTAACGGGACTCCTGCCGCCATCCATCACTCACCTTTCGAACTACCGCCCCGCCTTACAATTACTGCCTGTGGCAGCGTTGATGTATCTCTCTATGCTAATAGGCCAATAGGAAAATTAGAAAATTAGGAATAAATTCGAGGAAGAAGACAGAGGATTCTGAGCCATTATTATTCTTTTCCTTGCCTCCGATAACGAGTGAGTTAAAAGTGTTTATTTCGACAACCAAGATTGTTCTGCTGAGTGCTGTGCTCATTATATTGGATTATTTTTCAAAAAATTGTAAGTTTTGAACCCGTATTTTTATTACGACCCCGTAAAAACCCTTATTACCCCCAGTCGCCACAGAAACTCCTTGTAATTAATACGATAAAACGATAACGAGTGTCCCCTCATTATCAGCCATCTTGCTACCTGTCATTACTCGTGCAGAGAAGCATCAAAATCCACAATCTACCCTCCACAATTATTTATTAATACCCGTCACCCATTTCGAATTGTCCTTCAGAAAATTGGGGATTTTTTCTATTAATTATTCCCTCCATAATTCGTTTTTTTGTCATTGTTTTGAAAGTAAAAATTCGTGAATCGTCCTTCGGACTTTTTACGAATTTTCTAGATAAATTCTTCCCCCCCTTTTTTTGTTTCCCCTTTAGCAAATTACCCTTGTTATTTTTCGACTCCAAAACCCCGTTTTTTGCCACCCTGACCAACTTGAACATTAGTGGAGACCACCGCGGTAAAACCATTGTAAGAGCCGTTAGGCCATTTTTCTTCCCCGCCCTAACCTTTGTCTCAGCCCTACCCTACAGCTAAAAGCCTGGTTTTAATTATTTTGCGTATTTGCTCTCCCACTTCGTGGTTTAAGGTTTTGTAAGTCTTAATAGTTTTTTTCAAATTGAATTTCGGAAACGGTGTTGCACCGAATTGCAACTAGCGCCCCTATTTTTTTCTGATATTTTATATTGCCCTCCGAACCGAGTAATCGAACTTTGTTTCTCGCAATTTTTTTCTTTTTTTTCATATTTTCTATATTTGTTGATTTTCCTTGAATGATTAAAGTAGTTTCTAGTTTTTTAGTAAAACTACTGCATTACTTATTAATTTCACCCGTTTTACCCTCCCACCATTTCAAAAGGAACTTTGGGTCACAATATATTCCTAGCTATTTCGAGATACAAATTACGATATCAGTGCACTAGGGAAAGCCGCGGAGGTCGTTTTGGTGTCAAATGAAATGTTTTTGTATGTAGTTATTCATTAATCCTGGAAAAAGCTTGAAAACGCTATCATTTCGTTGATATAACGTATTAACCTGGAAAAAAGGGGCTAAAATGTGTTGCTCGGAGTAAGAGATACTGCGGCAGCGTCTTGTCGGTCGATAAAGAAAATGTCGGTCGGTAAGAAAAGAGAGGTAAATGTACTTGTCTCAAGACGCTGCCACGTCTCTTGATACCTCGAGTTTGGTTAGGCCCATGGATGCCCTTTTTCATGGAGCGCACGTCGTAACTTTTGGGGTTTCGTTGTCAATTTAGCGTGACTTAAAATAATCTGCGCCCAGGAAAGTTCCTAAGGAACTTAGAATCAGATTTAGATCACGGTTGACTTCCATTTCCCTCGCACTTCGGGGCAATTATATTATCATTGTTGGAAGCGTCAAAACAATAGTGAAATAAAGTTGCTACTGGCGTATTCGTAACATGCCACTTTCTGCGTAAGGTGATATGATACGATGCGTGAATGAGTGTTTACAGTTTCATCTTCATGAGTGTGAATAACCTTAAATCTGTTTTGTTCATACAATTCTCAAATGTAACATTTCAGTTCATCACACAAGATTATTGATAGTTATTTTGTTTAAGTCGCAAGCTGATAGAAAAGTTATTATGTTTCCATTTGATGCATGGGGAAGACTGGGGTACAATCGGCCGTAGGCAACAGTGAGCAACGTCGTCTATCGGAGAACACAGATCGCCGAAAATTCTAGTTTTTCGAGAATAAAACTTTGAGTTAAATTGGCTGTTACTCTTTCAAGTTAATTTTTAGTTACCTTATCCCTGAAAACACAAAAATTGATAAAACATTTTGGCCGTTTGAAAATAAAAATGTTATCCTTCACAAAAGTTTTATATCTAAGCTTAATTTTGTTAATCCCTAATTCCGCTCGACTTACATGATTCATTACAGCTTTCTGTATCGCTGTGTGCCCATTTTACATTAGTTTTACATAGTGATGCATGAGTTTTTTATAACGAATGTTTTCGAGTGTTAGTAGGGAATAATGAGCCAACCTTGTAGATTTGGTCTAGATAATTTCAACCTCCAAGTTCAATTATGGTGTATTTTAAAATTTATTTTTTCAAGATAAGATTGAGTAAGAGTGAATATAACATAAAGCAGTAAGAGAACAACTGCAAGAGAGATGGTGAAAAAATCAGCGATAAAAGGAGGGACGTAGTCTGAATAGTGGTCAGTTTGAAGACATTTTAGTGTTGACAGTTTCATAATATATATATATATATCTATAGATTAAGTGGCATGTCCTCTAATAATTTAATAATATACAAATAAAAGAAAAATTCAGAATTTTTCCCATTCGCTCTATCTCCTCTATGTTTTTTGGGTATTAGGTCATACAAGTAAGTGGGGCACAATGAGCTATCTTCATATAGATTTTCAAACTAAGTTTTTATACATCCTTGATCATTTGAAAGTTATCCTTGCAGGCTTAGTGTGTTGCCAAAAGTTAAATAGAGTCGATGTAACGATTATCCTGTCATACCGTGCCTTTAATAACAATACAGACAAATCTAAGTGAAAAGTGGCGCACTGTTGCCCCCTTTCACCTACGGATCGAATTACCAACAAATGCCAATAAACAAAAATATGTGATGCAGTGCGGTGAAGATTCTATTAGTGGCAATTCTGTGATTGACAAGAAATTTATAAAATTATCAATTGTTAAAACAATATATATTGGGTGAAACATAGATTATATTATAGGTCTACTATATTAGTACACAATCCATACTTCACAAAATAGACTTTTTCTATGATGATGGATGGTTTTAAGAATCTTGCGCAAGTGACCGAAAAAACGGTCTGTATGTATCAGACCGAAGCAGAGTAAATTCTATATTCGTATTCGGTCCTAAAATGAATGAAACATATTATTTGATTTTTTTTATATTACAGGTATACAGGTAAACATTAAAAAGTGTAAAGATTTCAATACCAAAACCATTACGATTTAAATGCGAAAAGTTTATACCAGACTTTATTGCAGTCCATAGATTTTTGAAAAAGTTATTGTATTTTCGGACATACAGACGCCACACAGACGCTAGACACACCCACGGACAGAAATGAGTGAATTAGTTTTTTGCAATCTGGTACATTCAAAACATGTATTTCCATCAGAATGTGGGAGCCGATTTTTTTACTTCAATAATTTCTCTTTTTACATACTTCGTATGTGATTAGAAAATAAAAAGTAAATAACTTTGAATGCCTCAGTCCGGAGGCGTTTGCGCGATCTATAAAATTTGTAGCATCGTGCTTTAAGTTTTTCCACTCTGTGTAGAGCTCTGATGGGATCTGTATTGACACTTATTGAATGGACTGTAGCTTAATCGGATTGCTTTGAAGACTGCAACGTCGGTTCGTATCAGTGCGATATCGATATCAGGTCGGCGCCCCGGAACGCTTTGAACTACAATTCACTTTCTAATAGAATTCAACATGATATTTTTAGTATAAACATCGTATCTCTTGATTAATATCACAGACAATAATTTTATTTAAAAAATATCATTTGATTGATTCAGTCTTTTGTTATCGTTCGAAAATGTTCGCAAATAAGTAAATTTCGTTACAATGCTACCAACATTCCGAAAATTATCAATAATACACTCGCGGTTACGGTATCCGGTATTCCATTGGCTTCTCCGGATTCGGACGATGAGTCCCAGGTAACTTTGATAATCCAGTCGACCATTTCCGGTAATCTGGCGTAAGCGGTCGGGTACATGTAAGCGCACGATCGACTCCAGGAGGCTACACCTGTGATAACACGAAATCCCGCACTGTTACTATACAATAGCCAAGACTCTCTCTCTCTCTCTCTCTCTCGATATACATATATATAGTCAAGATCAATGCTCCGTGTGTGTTCCAGTACACACAACTTAACGCCAGTACCCAAAACGTGCCTTAACAGTGGAGCGCTGATTAAGCGGGAATTATTGCTCTTAAGACAATGGCACGCATATTAGAGCTTTGGAAATGTAATGATGATGAGAGTAACGAGTAGTTCTTTTTCCGTTATTACCAATCAAGACACCGTTCATAGTCCCAGGTGATCCTGTATCACCAATGCATGCCCCATTTGCGCCGTCGAAAACGCAAAACATTCGATCCGTCACTGAATTTTCACCGTAAACCACTTTACAGTCCTCCTGACTAATTGTTGGAACAGTGTTATTATTGATCTTGTCTGACGGCCATCCAAGAAGCTGCAATAAAAATTGTTTCCAATTTGTTATCAATTGAGGAGAGTAAATTAACTATGAATATGTTTATATTTTTTAGCTGAATTAGCTATGACTCGGTTTATATTCTACACTTTTCGTAGTATTTCAAATACGACTGAAACAAGTTGGTCGTGCAATGTCTATGACATGATAATACTTCAGGAGGTCAAACCGAAACAAAAATTTCAGGTAGCTGATATTTTCTGGCCCCAGTTAATTTACAATTGATAAACTTGAGTTGAATATATTCTTCAAGGACTAGAGAAAAAAATTTTATGTCATTTATAAAAGTCAGTTACATCCGCTAGCTTGATAATGAATCAGATTCAGGATTTCCCAGCTCTACACATGATCGAGAATGAACTATTCCTATGGTTGTTTCCCATGGTGTTTTATTTTTCTTGCAACATCTAAGATGTCTAAAACTGGATTAGGACGTAATTATTGATAACTTTTCTTTTCTCTCTTTTGCAGAAGATATATTCAATGTAAACTCAACAATCGACTGAGAAGAGTGCAGTCAACTAATTTTTGTTTTCTATTTTAGCTTCTTTAAGGAAAATAACCATAACATTTGAAATCTTTGAACACATGTTTTGTGTATTTACCGATTTTTGATACCACTAGTTTGATAAATGTACTACGTTCATTTTTTAGCTAATAAGATAGTAGTTAGTAGTTAACTTATTGCTAATGAGTACATACCTCAGTTGCTCCCCAGCCAGCAATATCCAAAATGGTGCCAGCTTCAATCTGTCGACCTGCTTTTGGCAATTCTACGGGCTGTGCTTTCTCGTTGAAGATTATGCTCTCACTCAGCTGAAATGAACCGACAGATGGGATAAAAAACTTAAAACGGAAAAAGCCCGAAGACTCGTAGATGGGAGTTGGAAACTTTAGTCGTTACTGTTAATGTAATAAACATTTCCGCGTTGGAAAAACGAAGCGTCAGCCAATGATAGAGTCTGCAATTTTTTTCTACCGTCGTCCTTTCCAGCTTAATACAAGGGCAAAGTAAGACTTGCTCATTGTAATTTTCTCATTTTTACATTCACCTTCAAGAGCCCCACGTCGTAATCCGACGTTATTTCGTCGTATTTCGGATGAATCTCGATACTCTCGATTTCGTGAATGCGACCACCCTCGTAGTACAAATCCGAGCTAACCCGCACGTGAAATTGATTCGGTTTTTTCCTGGGGATAAAGAAAAAGTTTCATTAAACATCCTAATCCTCTCGGCTGCAGAATTATACTTGCATTATTTATTTCCATTCCCGCGTAAAAATAATGCGTCCAGGAAGAAGTCTGGGCAGTCCGGGACGGAGTCCGGATGGTCCAGAATCAAGAATGGGACTTAATCCGATATCATTGTGCGTCTCGGACTCTGTCCTGGACTGCCCAGACACCATCCTGGATTGTCCAGATGACACAGCCCAGAGTCCATCCTGGATTCCATCCTGGTCACCACATCTTTTTTATGCAGGTTATTTTATATGTGACCAGAAAACGTGTACCCGTAGCAGCATTTGCCAGCAGTGAGAATCCACTTTTCATTGATAATATTACCAACGCAGAAATGCTCGAAGTCGTGGCCATAAAACGTACCATTTTCTTGAAGTGACACCTAATTGAAATAAAGTATGAAATTAAAATATAAAAAATGAAAGCAATTTCTTCATGTATGAAATAAAAATTATTTCCAGGTACTTACGACGTATGGAAATTTCTTTATGTTTGTAGCTTCACCTCCAATTATTCTTGAAGATCGAAAATTTGATATCAAAGGTGAATTTTTCATCTCATAATTCTTCTCATTTCTTGCAGCATCTGAGGACACGTAAGACACAAATTTCGTTAATGTGTTTTACGAGACAAAAATTTATTATTCGCAATGCTTATTTGCTTGATTAGAAAGTCAATTTGAACTACTTTGCTCGATCAATATAGAGTGACACCCGACCAAGTGGCAAACGAATGCAAACACGAGTTGACGGCCCATCATCCTGAAAATTTCTGTGGTTCTGCACTCGAAACCATCAATATTTATAGAAGGGAAGAAAATATTATCGCCTTAACGATAATTGTGATGATGCATTTATCCAGTCATGTCTAATACCTCCATTGTTTATCGTTATTGTAAAATTATCTCGTGCCCAGATCTCGACGCTTTTCTCGAGAAAAACGGTAAAGGGATTAACGTATCATAGTTATCAAGCGCAGTCAGACGTCTTCGGGTCACAAACTCGTCTGGTATTGCGGAAAAATGTCAACGACTGAAAAAAATTAACGTCAAGTTCTCGACACATTGCTGTCACCTGTGTCAGAATAAATTATTAAGCTTTTTAAATACTTTATTCAGTAAATTTATATTTAGCGATGATAAACAAAATATGAAATTCAAATTAAATACGAATGTTAAGATTCTTATTTTCACCTCGATTTTTAGTGAATTTAGGCTTCTAGTGCCATTTCTTTATAGATTGTCACATTTTTTCTAGTAGCGATCCACAAGTTAGAAAATTTGTATTTTTTTTAGAAAATATATATCACCCTAATTCGAGGATTTATAGCTACATATTTGGTTGTATTCCTGTTATAAATATTTACGCAGTCTATTCTTAATAAAATAAATCCTCAATTGCTTCATCAATTTCAGAGTGTCATAATTATATGGGTCAATCTACCCCACTTCGACTAGGATTTGCCCTCGTTCTTTCTGTTTTGGCTCGTAATCTTTTCTAGGCTTACTTGGCCCCTCAAATGTAGCAGATTTTTTTTTCTATGGCAATTTTTTTGTATGTATTTGAGAGGCGAAATATCAATATAATAATTGTGTAACCCATAGCAAAAGTGGGCAAGATTTTTCTTATTGTTTTGGCGCTTTATTTTATTATAACAATTATTGAAAAAATTAATTGCTATTGGTAAAATGTTTATTTGTGTACAACCGGATTTTCCAGAATCTTTTCAGATTTTTCCGAACCATGCAAAATTTCATTTTAAGTGATATATCGAATACAATTATCTAAGAATCTGCAAAATTTCTGAAAAATGCTCTGTTGAATATGAAAAGTTTCTACCTTACGGCCAAAGTGGATAAGATTTTTCTTCTCATAGCTCTTGAGATTTTACGATAAAATAAATAATTTTTGATATACAAAAAGCTCAAAAACTATAAGAAGAAGAATCTTGCCCATTTTAGCAATAAGCTAAAAAATGTAGATATCCAACGGAGTATTTTTCAGGATTTTTGCAAATCTTTAAATAATGGCATTCAATAGATCTCTATAAAAAAATAGAAAATAAAAATTTGCATTGTTCGGAAAAATGTGAATTAAAAAAAAAATCTGGTCCCACAAATATAAGCATATGATGAAACACCTGAAAAAGTATTTTTTTTTATTTTCAAACAATTTCTTCAATAAAAAGAAGCTTGAATACTATAAGATGGGAATTATTTACCACACTGAATATTAGCTAGAAAATTTCGATATTCAACGAAGATTTTTGCGGAATTTTTTCAGATTTTTTTATTATGGCGTCCGATATGTCATTCAACAATATATATATATATATTTAAATTGCCATAGAAAAAAATAAAATAAATATGGTGCATTTGAGGGTCCAACTAAGGTTACAAAGAATTACGAGCCTAATCGGAAAGGTCAATGTCAAATCCTGGTCGAAACGGGGTGGATTGCCCCATATCCTCTTGTGGAATTGCCTCAAGTAGTGAGTATACATGCATTATGCCACGAGAATTAGCAAATGGTTCATTTTTACCTAATACAATGGTTATTTTGTATATAAAAAGGGGGGGAAATAGAATGTTGAGGAATGACCGATGCAGAGATGATGCCCTAGAAAAATAATGTGCGAATGTTGACGTGAATATGGAAATGAAGGTTGATACCACTCGACGTAAGTTATGCATTGAAAAATGCCGGTGCCTATAAAATGCGCCGATGGTGGGGTTGAAAAATATTATTCGAGCTGATGCTGTCGGTTGCTATGTGTACCCGTTAACTCATAGTTAGCATATAAATGTGGTAACCCCTTCAACGGAAAGGTTTATTACCATAACGGAAAATATATCTCCCAGTCACTGGATGGATATCCTACATGCGAAAAGAAAATCAAGTCGAACCTTCGTGTTCTCTGCAGATCTTTTTTTTTGTAAGACGTCTTATCATTATGGATCATCCTCGTAGAAAGTCTGGTCCTTAGATCCTCTTCAGGTTCAACAAAATAACTCGCTCACCGAAAACTAGTTGCTGCTGTGCAGATAAATTCGATCGATCGGTCAGAAGACGGTGGCAGAGAAGGAAGCTACAGCAATACGTAGCAAATACGTCACAGTATCCTCTGTATACTTCACATGAATCGAATGTTTTTTCTCGGGTCCAAAACGTCAGTAATCCCCTCGTAAATCCGAATAGAAAGTTGTTTTCCACTCGATCGGCGCAACTTCTTCGGCAATATTTTTCACTCGCTTGTTCAAATGACTCATAGCCTTAAGCTGTGCCTCGAGAAGGTGCTATTACACCTTATCGCTTATTGATGAAAGGTTCGATGAACGGTATCGAATGTACGCCATGTGGTTCCCACGACGATGATTGTCGCGGGCGTTATCTTTGCATTTCATCGAGAATATTTTAATTTATTTTCCACGTTCTGTCGAAATCAATGCATTTTGTAAACTTCATTTATCAAAAAAGATAATTGTTTCCATTTATGAGCCATTGTCCCACGTTCAAACAGTAATTTCTTCTTGTTCACCCTTCTAGGTACTTTTTATTTTATTGTTAATCTCATATGATACAAAGTGATATGTACAGAAACTACAAAAAAATTGCAGGATTGGCAGAATTCTCTTCGGTCGATCAAAGAAACAATCTTAAAATTACAGCGGCTGTACTAAGAAATAATTACTGATAAAATCAATAACTGCATATCCTGTAAACTATTGTACGATTAAAAAAACTAGAAGGATTTATGAGGATCATCTTCAAATATCACTGATTAAAACCAAGTACAGAACTTTTTTTTTTTATAATTACAACTTCAAGAACCAATCGTCATGCAAGTTCAATTCGATCATCACTTTTTATCGAATAGATCATTCTTTCAATCGGCCTATATACAATTCAATATATTGTAATGGTTTCCCAATGATTCAACTTTTTAATTGCCACCAATGGTTCATTTTAATAAGTAGAACAAATGCAGGCAAAGTATCATTGTTTCGCACACTCTACAATTGTACACCAAAAGTTCCCGAGAAATTGGCTTCTCTTTGGCTCGAGTCTCTGGCGCTGCCTTCGTCCCGCCTCAAGTAAAGGTGTCGAGTGCATAGTATACTGCACCGAGTGACAATGGTGCAGTAGTAAATATATGTATTCGGTAAGCTGAAATACTCCTATGCCGGGAAACACTATTGTATTGCAAGTTTCGAATTTTGAACAGATTACAACGAATTAACTGAAGGAAAGTTTGTAAGCAGGTCTGGGCAGCTACATCACGAGATCGGGGCTGGGTTTGTATTTGTATATGTATGCGTTTTAACCGCATGCCTTGTAGTTAAGCATTGCCGAGACTCTTACCCTGTTGTCGTACTTTACAATACCTAGAAATTCAAGGTGTGTGCGTGGGACGCAGTTCTAAGGTTCCCGGAGAATAGATGGAATCCTTGGAATGCATGTTTGTAAGGAGAACATTAATTTGTTGACTTCACTAAATTCCATACTGAAATTAGCCGTAGGTGACTGAAACGTTTGGGGTCAATCAATTAATTAGTCCGCCACAAAATATTCGTTTGTTAACCAATAACCTTTTATTGATAAAAGGTTATTGATGAAAGGTCATTAGTTAACAAATGAATATTTTTTGGCGGACTCATTAATTGATTGACCCCAAACGTTTCAATCACCTACGGGTAATATCAGTATGGAATTTAGTGAAGTCAACAAATTAATGTTCTCCTTACAAACGTGCATTCTAAGGATTCCAGCTATTCTCCGGGAACCTCAGAACTGCGTCCCGCGCACACACTCTGAATTTCTAGGTATTTCAAAGTACGACAACAGGGTAAGAGTCTCGGCAATGCTCAACTACTAGGCATGCGGTTAAAACGCATACATATACAAATACAAACCGAGCCCCGATCTCGTGATGTAGCTGCCCAGACCTGCTTACAAACTTACTAAAAAAAGTCATAAGGAAAAAAATTCTTTAGATGATACCTTTCCTTTAATTAATCTTACATTTAATCCTCATCGAATGCATACCAAGTATCAGAATTCGCCAATCTTGTATCGACATACAGTGCATCAGGTAAAAAGTAAGATTTTTACGTGTAATAGTGTACACAGACCAAACCGGTGAACATATTTTAGTGTTTGATATCTTGTTTGTTTCTATCAAGTCCATTCTAGAATCGAGTTTTTAGAAATTCTCATTTTAGGCCTTAATAACAAAACTATAATTTTGAATGATAAATAAAATGCTTCTGCCTTCAAAACTTACTTAATAATTGGTTACACTAAATCCAATTTCGACTTTATTTAGGATTGCTATATTTATACCGCAATGCACTCTTTGACAGCTAAAATAATACATTGTACACTAAAATTTGATCATCAGTGTGGTCTGAAAACTATGTCAAGTTAAACATTTTAATTATTACCACACAATTTTCGTGCACTGTATGTCTTTACAAAATTATTATGCTTGATATGTCCTTAGTCAACATTAAAGTAAGATTTTTAAAGAGAAGGGTATCATCTACAGAATTGATATAATGCTCGATATGACCTTAATCAAGATCAAATGTAAGATTTTCGAAGAGAAAGGTGTCATCTACGAAATTCATTGTCTTATAACTTTCTTTCAGATGACTTGGCCCCTTGAGGGAAATGAGGTAACTAAAATCATGGAAACTAAATAGTCTGCGAATGTAAAACTAGTTCAATAAGTAGAAAAACGCTAGTGAGCGAGCATAAAAGGGAAACGTTTTCATAAGTAATTATCGTTCCCCCGTGCGATTATATTTGCGGTTTAGAACAACTATAGAAAGTATAGTAGTTGAGTATGTTCCAGATAAATATTTGCTCATTCCAATAAGCGAATCTCACATTCACAACAGTAATTGGTTGTGACACTAAGATAAATACACCCCCTTAATATATAGAATGGATGAGAGCCGCCAGGTCTTTTCTCAACAAAACGTATAACAGGAACAAAAGTTTTCTTGGATCAAGAAAATCTCTTTGATATTTCAGCCTATGAAACATTTCTTTGTCAGCGATGAAATTACACGTTAGAGCTACTATTACCTCTTCATTAAATGATCTGAAATTCAATAAAATTCGAAGACATTTAGCGAATAAAAATTTTTCATGAAACTGTTGCACTAATTTTGGTTAGTTTCCGATTCGTGTAAGCGGCACAAATCAACCATATCTGCTTCGCTTTGGGTTTTCGTTCTGTCCAAATCAGCCATTTTAGATTGGTAGTGTCAGTTTTCAGTGATTATTTACGGTGCTCAATTATTTATTCCATTGTGCGAACCAATTTAAAAAAAATCTGATGTAGTTTGAATTATTGTTTGCGAAAACGACAGCATAAACAGAAAACAGTTCATGCGTGCTGCGCATTTTACACTGATCCGTTTCTTGCTTGAACGATTGCGAGAACCCTCTAGCAATATTCGCTCCGCATTGGATCCGGCTCCTACAATCTGGTGCATAGAGAATTTGCTATAGCCGAGCTTAGCTGCGAAATCCTTCGCACGTGAATTAGTGGGGAATGCGCTTGTGCTATACATATTAAGATGCAATGCAGAATTGCGGATTTAACTGAATTGTCCTATCCTTTGCAATTATAGTAAAGTTCTTTCATGAAACTGACCTCGGTTTACATACTAAACTGCTTCTGAGACGGATGCGCCATTGAAGCTGATTGTGCAGAGAAGCAGCAAGATTCACTTCACTGATCAGTGAGGTCAGCGGCTCGGTTGTTGGCCTAATTGAGTGATTAGCAGTCTCCGAAGTGATTTGTATGCAAAATCGAAGGAGATACGGGTAAATTAGGAATTGTTGGCTCAGGCGCAAATTCGGTAAAGCCAACTTAAGCTTTAATCGTTGGAGACAGCCCATGACCTAAAGGATATCGTACGTTTCAAAGTATGTAGATGGATGGAGAATGGATGATCTGTGATTCATTCAATACAAAATTAGGTACTTAGTGATAATGAATTACTTTACCAGAGATATTGATAGGCTTGATTCTATTGCGACTCACGCATGATTTTAAAGGGCATATTTTTCGAACATAATCGAAATTATAAAGATGACAATGATGTTACACGGAAGGAAGAAATAGCTGCACAGAACAATAACTTAGTCGAAAAGAATATTTGCTACTCTGGACGAATACCGACATTGCGACAATTTTATTCATTTGTAGTCTGCGAACTATGAAAAAAAATCGACATACCGTGAAATTTTATTAGGATTATATCATACATTGAGAAATCATAATTTAAATACGGAGATAAACGCCAGAACGTGCATTTTTAAAAATTACTTCTTCTCCGAGTATTTTGAGGCCGAAAAATGCCGAACATTCGAGATTTTTTCTTCAATCGAACTCTTAAATACAGCAACCACTTTTGTTTCTCAGTGTCATCATTGATAAATCAGAAACTTTCCACCATAGCATCTATGCGAGACACTTTATTTTGAATTATTTTACCGGGCATATAACTGTTCAGTTCACAAGACTGAGAGTATACATATATCTACTATCTCGATGCATTAGCTGTTTTGCACCACCCCTTTCACCTCATCGGCTTGCACGATTAAGACGTTTCGGTTAAAGCAGCCGTGAGCTCGCGTTATCTACTTCTGCTAACGTTCGAGCATTAATCCTGCTCGTCGGTGTATGCTTCGCTCTTATCACCACGATAGACGATACCCACACATAGCCCCGAAACCCCCGCAAGTTCTCAACCGAGTGTGTTCCTCACATCACATCTCTTCTACCGAGTCAGCCAATGCGCACATACGAACAGATGTGCTTTGGGCTATCAGCCCAAAAGTTACCATGCCTGTTCTTTCGTTCTCTAATCTCTCTACCATTCTTTTCTTCCTCCTCATCTCTCTCTCTCTCTCTCTCTTTCCCTCTGACTCTCTCACGCTATCACTTTTTCCTTCCTTCTCCTTCTCTTTCTCCCTCCCACAGTCTTTTTTCTCCTCCTATTTTCCTCTCGCTCTTTCCATCATATTTTTCTCTGTCACGCCCTCCATTGCAATTTTTTTTCTCTTTTTGTCGACCTACTGATACGACCATCAAACGAATTTTTCGATTCGGTGAATACTGGAATTTCCGAAAAAAGAGAAACGCTTGATATCGATGTGCCGATGCTCCGGAACGAAATTCTCGAATAAAGTATTTCCATCGCCCGAACTCGGTCGGAGTGGTACAAAGGTAGTTGTGCGTGAATATTCCATGGGAATGATGGATGTTTAAATTATCGCCTTTTCTCACAATAGAGCGGATTATATGGTATTATAATATTTCAGATACATGGGAAATATTTTAAATTATGCAATAAAGAATGCATTTTTAATCTGAATTTCAAATCAACGAATACTTCAAACGATTGTAATTATATTAAGCAATCCTTTCAGTTATAGAAATAGTTATGAAATGCTCGTGGGTTCAGTATACACTCCTAGCCAGATTGTCGTTTTTTTCCGATTTCAGTTACTTTAACTACGAAAAAGAATTTTTTTTTTATTATCGAGACTGTTGGAAATACTAAGAACATAGATTTCGAGTACAAATAAAGAAATTTATTGAGATATTGATAAATTATTTTTACGTTAACAAGCTTCATATTTCGTCAAATTTCCGAGTCTCAAGTAGAATTGAGACTACCGTTTTTCCGTGAAATGATAAGTTTGCTTCATGAAAATAGTTCATCAACGGACATTGACAAAGTTGATCTTGATATTAATTTTCCTCTTGTTACAAAGTTCTCAAATTTTGATACAATGTAAATTTTCATCAGTTTCTTGAAATTAGAAGACGGGCGAAGTTAGTTTTAAATTTTCTTTATTTTCTACTGCCTAATATTAGAGAATTATATTACGAGCTGCCAATCGTGTGATCTGATTTACGTGACGAAGCTTCGGAATTTATGCAATTCCATTGCCACCGCCGCTAATTACGTGGATTACTATTTAAAAATATGGATGGACCTCGCGAATGTCGCATAATCACGATAGCTGAAAATTCTTGAAGCGTGCGAATCCAATTCTGGCTGTCGTAGGAACGATGAGAAAAGCGATTGCACCAGATGAGTTCAGAGTCGAGCTATCCCATTCTTAATTGAAATTCCTGCTAATGAACGCTCGATCGTTCGATTCATCCTCCAGAATCTATTCGCATAGCAATAATTTGAATTGTTAAGTAGTATTATCACAATCGAGATTTCGATTGCATCGAATTCCAATCGATCCCAGTTGTTAAAAGTTGAATATGGGAAAATGATTTATTTATTTTCACTCAAGCTGATTTATCTGCATTGAACAAAAAACAAACAAAACGATTTTCTCTCGATTATTGTCTCCTAAGCTCCTTGTCTCCGACGTCGATTTTTAAATGGTTTAATGCTATTTAAAGCCATGTTGTTTTGATAGTGTTTTCATTTCCGGTTGACATTATCTATAAGTTCTTATTACAATCATTGGAAGTTTATGTACTATTAAAGCACAATTATTCAAATGAAGTCATGAGCGATATAAAGTGGTTCGGGAGATTTAACTCTTGCCGTGGTGAACGAAATCTATGTTTATTTAATTTCGAATGTGTACCTCCTCAAAGGTCTGTATATATTGACTGAACCATAGGAGGCGTCAAAGATTTACTCAGCAGGTACTTCGGAACCAATGGATTCTTCTCCATTCCGTAGATTATTTATCTCATACGAAGTAATTAATGTTTGTCCTCGCACTTTCACGTCCTACGTTGTGGGACGAGTGACATGTGTAAGTCGTCACACAGTGAACGCACTAACCACTTGATAAATATTTCGATCGTACTGGCACCACCCAACCCTCGTATCTACCTTCATCTATCATTGTGAAAATATTTGTTTGAATGATGCATCGACTTTAATTATTCATCCATGTTGGCAGATGCCTGTCCGACTTCGTTCTATCATTTTCCACTTACCAAAACTGTGAATACGCCATAGAAATTGATCCTCCTATTTCACTTTTTCAAAGCAGTCAATTCGTTTTGATAGTCGAATAAATACTTTTATTTTCGGGTAGACTGTAAAATAAGACTTGAAATTTAATGTACTTAGGCTCATAACATTTACATATTTTTTACTCGAAATTGTGATTCAAATACGGAATACTGTAAATTTAAAATTCTTTTGTGAAATTGATGTACTTAACTGTAAATTTGAACAATGTTTATGGTAATTTTCCAGATCATGTCATATAATCGCTCAAATCTATTGCAGTTACTTACAAATTGTCACAATAAACGGAAATCTAATAGGAAAGTTTGTTGAAAGCCCCAGGGGTATAAGCGTGGTAAATCGGCCCCAAAAAGATTTTCAAATGATACATAGAGGATATGTAAGTACTAATAAAACAATAAGACTCTGAAAGTTGGAGATCGCTTATTCAATTAGTTTTCGTGAAAAAAAACAAAATATGTAAAGAACCGAAAAAAATATTTTTCTCAATATTGACTGAACCGATTGATCTAAATTTTTTATATATTTCGGACGCTGATAAGAGCTCCTCGAGAAAAAATATCAATGTCGGATGTACCCAATACTCAGTGTGATTATGCATATACATTTATTTTATTAAGCTAAGGAAAGCTTCGTTAAATACACATGTGACACCCGGAAAGAACGACTCCGTTACAGGTACGAAAAAAATAGTTGGACCCAACCAAATGACTTAGTGCTCTGAGAGACAGACGATTATTTGGTTAAATCAACTATTGTCAGGTGGTTGGCTCTGATCATTGCTTGAACTAAATAGTTAGTTGGGTCAACTACTATTTTGGCCACAACTATCTTATTTAGATGGATCACAAATTAAATTCGTCGTGTGATCTATTTAATCTACTAAGTCGGAATGGTGAATGTGACTAATATCAGGCCGTTACACCGACTATCCGGATGGTTCTGGCAATGAATTTTCACTCAATTAATAAATAGTTAGTTGGCCGAAAGAAGCCGTTTTTTTTTCGTGCAGCCTTTGTGCTTGCTGTTAGACTTGCAGGCCGGCGCTTCTAGCGACAATTTTTTGAAAAATCTTCGAATGCTTGATTTTTTTTCGAAAAGATCCTCTATAATACCCGAAAAATAAGACAAATGTTCTTGACTTTCATTAATTTGATAATTTTCGGTTATATGTATGTCTCAGCTCTATTAAAGTTATCGAGTTTTAGATATACAAAATAAAATTAATAAAATAGTAAAAAATGTATATCTGTAGATAGTGCAGGTTATATGAAGCTTACATGTAGAATTGATGTAAGTATTTTAATCAATGTTAAAAAAAATGGCAACATCAGGATTCGAACCAGAAAGTTAACGATTATGAGCAAGGTGCGTTATGCATTATGTTCATTCAAAAAAATTTCCGAACACACTTCGCGTTCTGATTACCATTAATTGTGTACGTCCATGATAAGTACGGCTAAGAACTTTCATTTCCGAGCAGATTTTTTTTACAGTCGACATATATATCGACATTATTTTTATAATTTTAGCCATTATCTACCGTAATAATTTTATTATTGTCTCATAATAAAAGAAACTATTGTTCGGGAGAATTCAATTTAAGAATTATGCTTCCTTCCATTGTGAGGTATTCCCGAATATAGATGATCAATAAAAGAACAAATATCATGCCAATAACATTAGGGACTTTAATAGTTAACATTTTTGGACATATACATATAAAACGTTCATAAGATCAATATTCCCTCTGTTTGTTTATAATTTTATACTCAACTTTTATCCGTAGTGAATAGGTAACCGGCAGATATAATTTTCTCTTTACCCCCTGTCGTATTGTTCTAAGAACAAAAAAATGTACTGTAATAATATGTATAATATACTATTATAATGTTTGAAGCTCTGGCACGTCTGTTCGGTACGATGGTCAATCAAGGAGAGCCTCTGCTCCTCTTTCCTGTAGAGATCATATGTACCTTTTTTATGTTATCTATACTAACTTTCGACATATTTACGTTCGGTATGGACAGTGGACAGCGAACGCTCTCTATCGTCTTACGCGCTCTTTCTCTTTAAATTTGAAAAATAAGACATTACACCACACGCTTAAGAACCCTCCTAAAAAGTACTCTGCGTTGCCACTCTCTCAAATACAGACAGCCGATCTGGGGATACAATTAATGTTTATTATCGACTTCAATATTGTATTGAAGATTTTAACTCAACGGAAATTATTCGCAGACTTTGAATGTAAATGAGCTTTAGTGTAAATCTTAACCGATCATGGTATAAATGTAACAATTGTCAAATAAATAATACTTTTCCGGCTCTTTTTATAAAAAATGTAACATCTTGTTTAAATTAATAATAAATTTGTATTCAGCCACTGAAAATACATTGATATAACGTATGACAAATAAGAAAACTTATATGTTTATAATTTCACTTATATGTTTATAATTTGGATCGAGCAACACTCGCCGAATAGAGCGAATGCACCAGTAATTCAAATCAATCACCGGGGAATATAAAACAGCTTCTTGAGAGTTGATGAGAAACTTTTTTCGACTCAAAGTATAGATTGCATTCGCCTGTTCACTTACTGGTGTTTTCGGAATTTTGGTACCTACTATTTATTTTTATATTTGCAATGGAACGAAGAAAAAAAATTTCTCGTCGTCTGCTAAAATTTCCAGCGATCATCTGGAATATAACATTTTACAAAAACGCATGATAAACAAATCGTTCTGCCCAACTGTTCATTTACCGATGATTTGACCCTACATGTCTACATGTGTGCCGTAGAATTCGACGATTAATTACCGGTTTTGCGACGAGTAAACAATTAAGGCTTATTTGCGATCGGAAGTACGTCACGGTTCTGAGCGTATACTTGTCAACTCTCGTCAACACGTCAAACATAGACCGGTGCAGACAGGCGGCTACACCGGTTAGGAGTAATGCGTATAGGACCACCAGCCATAGTTAGCTTATTGCGTAATTCGTTATGTCAGTCTGGAATCCAGTAACATGCAAACGGAATATAGTCGATGACGTTTTGCACGTAGGTATTCTACCAATAGTAGTGCCAATTATCGATTGGAAGAGTCGCCAGTACATTTAACGTTATCGCAATAACGTCAGAAGACTACAGATGCTACGTGGCCCGTCAACGAAATTCGTAGCAGACACATATGCCGGTGAACCGGCCTCCACTATGACCCGTATATGATTTATCGTGCGTTAAATTGTTTGTCGAGTGACGTTCTCCTCGACTTTTGATTTATCTTTAGTGTTATTTATTTTTTGCCCAGTTTCGTTCAATTTGGAGGATCGCACAGTTTAAGCCTGGGGCTATATGCTATTCCCTGGCAGTGGATTCTAGTATATGAGAAACGTATACCTAGTGAAACTTATATAAAGCGTATATCACTGACTTATTTTTTATTGAATTATTCGGGAAATGGGTCATAGTATCTAGACGATATTTTATGACGTTGCTCGGATATCAGAGGCTTGAGCAAAAGGCGCTAGCGTCTCCCGGGCTTGTCACAAATGCTTGGTCATCTGTAACGCGTTAATGACCGTGTACGATCAGCAACTGTGATTACAATGTCTCCGAAACTATGTTAACGATTTCTTAATGCGCGAGTGAGTGCAAACGAAACGAATTTACGCTGCACGCCGTAGACTGCGTCTTGCGTTGAGAACGTTAGCCTTGAACGCATAACACAGAAAGTGTAATAAGAGCATTAGGCAATTTCCAGCGTTGCTGGAGTACTTAGCCTGTCTGTCTGACCACACGTGGTCTAATCTACTGCTCGACCATTTCCAGTCCAAAGGGATCCCTGCAACTTCACCATACACTCTAATTGGCCTTAAATAATTACTCTGTTCTATTAACCCATTAACTGGCGAGACATTAACAATAAAAAAACTCACTATGAGATGTTGAACATATTTTTAAATCGCATTACTGGAAAAAAGATATGAACTGAAATTCACAAAATCTATTTTCATTCGTAGACACGTTTTTATTTCATGAAATTACAATCTTGATTAAACTCCACGGGGTGATAAGTTCCTTTTTGGATTGATGTTTTAGAATAGTAGTAGTAGTAACAAGATATTTATTGGCAATATGTTTACAGGCGTTTCGATATTTAAGGACATAACAATTATTTTACAGGTTTTGAACTTGACGTAACATTTATTGCCAAAGAGCCATCGACCGGAGTCCTTTAGCCTTTAAAATATTTCATTAAATATCATAATTTTTTCGTTTTATTTGTTAGACCAAGTAACTTATTGGTTGACCAACCAAGTTATTGGTTGACCAATCAAATTATTGTTTGACCAACCAAAGTATTGATTGAGCAACCAAATTATTGGTTGACTTACTAAGGTATCCGTTGACTAACCAAGTATATTTAGTTGGTGTAATTAATAGTTTGATTCGCCAACCAATAACTTAGTTCACGCATATATAATTAAGTACTCTAGTTGATTCACTCATGCTCCATTTCCGGAGGATTTCGCAAATATTTTACTTTATCAATTAAAAAGAGAAAACGTAGATACTTTCAGCACACCCTAGGAGAGAAATGTTGGTTAACTTGTGTTAGGTGACTGTGAAAGAAATCAGCTTAATACCCGCAAGAAATTGTTGGTTGAAGCGTTGAAGATTTATTAGCTACGTACATATGCATAAACCACCAGACGTGTTAGCAACAAGATCGATAATCTTAAGTAATATGGAGAATGTTGTCTAGTAGTTCAGTACCGTGCACACAATGTCTGCGCTGTGCTAACGTCAGCTCCTTCTATGACAACAATGAATTATGTACAGACTCCCCTGCAGTACATATATGCATCAGACAAGCATGTCCCAAATTCCATACGTGGATTTCGAACCAACGAACGGAAATTCCAATTAGTGGGAACCGGATCCTCGATCTCATCTGGATTGTTTTTGACACTTTTTACTTTCTCATCACATACAAAGTATGTAAAAGAGAAAGTATTGCAATCCAAAAAAAATTCGACTCTGAGATTTTGATGGAAATACATGTTTTGAGTGTTCTAGATTCCAAAAAACACATTAACTCATTTCTGTCTGTCTGTTCGTCTGGCGTCTGTACGTGCCGTCCGGAAACACAATAACTTTTGAAAACAGCTGTGGACCGCAAAAAAAGTTGGTGTGGACTTTCTGCATCCGAATCCTAGTTTTAGTATTGAAATCCAATCCAAAATCTTTACTATTTCTGACACTTTACCTGAAATGTGAAAAATAATAAATAAAATATTTTACACATTTTTGGTCTGCAGGCTGATATAAAATTTATTCTTCTTCGGTCTCATACATACAGATAGACATACCAACAAATAAGCAGTAAACAACAAGTGATTCAATATAGTGAAGACTTTATTGTCTTTTTAGTTACTCACATGACATTTCTGAAACCATCCTCAATCAGAAATTTCTATTGTGAAATATGGATTGCCTTACAGGTCTAATAGAAAAAGGGTGCTATCAATGATCTTGAGTAGTTTACAGTGAGAAATACACTATAAATATTCACGTAAAATATTATATACAGAAAAGTGCACAGACAGAAAAAATTCAAGGTTAAGTTAACACTCATGATGTTAGACTATAAACACTGATACATCCATAGTTTTTATCACTCGCATAGCATTTCATATGAATTCTAAATCCTGTGGCAGCCTCATATACGCCATAATATGAGAAACCTTTGGAATATCAATAACTCAAATATAAACCGACTTGTCAAACTATTGCAGCGCTGACAAGAACACCAACAAAATAAAGAGGGATGTGACGTGAAGGCGCGATCATAGCGCGCACGTCTACGAGAGGGCGGATCGTAGGTTGAATTTGAATTGAAAAATGCGTTCTTAACAAATTATAGCGCGAAACGTAGATTACAATTAACGAGCGAAGTTTTTGAAGTTCTATTTGTGTAGTTTATGCCCCAATAAATTCACATAAAAAATTTCACGCCAGTGAGAAATGTTTCTAAATGGTATCTAAATGGTATTTATGAAGCAATCTAATAAAAACAATAAAAATACAAATAAAAATAAAAATTGGAAAACAATAAAAATAAAAATAAAAATTGAAAAACAATTAAATAAAAATTAAAAAACAATTAAATAAAAATTGAAAAACAATTAAATTGAAAGTTAAAAAACATTTTTAGGTAAAGAAACAATCTATTGTCTCAAATTCATGCAATTACAAAAACAAACAAACGAACATTACAACCTAATTTCACAAACTATCTTCACGACAGTAACATGACGCCAGCAGCAATCGAGATGAGAAAGTCACGTGTTGCGTCACGCTAGTAGCAATTTTTTCTTTATAACACTAGCTTTCGATATACTTCTTGAATGTCGTTTTGATGATACAAATTGAGGGGTGAAATTTTTGTATGTTTATGAATTTTTTAAATGTTCAATTTGCCAAGTTTAAGTATAAAGTCCTCGGCTCAACCTCTCTTTTAATTTCACATATATTAGGATAAAATACTCTAGAATCTCGGTGAATGTTCACGAAAATTGGAAGATGTTCACTTACTTAATTGAACATCGTTACTCTGGACGAACGCTTCTAGGATTACTCTTGCTTTCTTTTCTAATTTCCCCCATTGTGCAAAATTGCAATGACGACCTTGGGACTACAGCGAGACCTCCTTGGAATTGGTACATAGCCGAGCCCAACACTGAAGCCACTGGGTTGATCCACAGTCTTATCTTCCTACGTAGAATCTTCTTCTGCCTTCCCAACAGAAGCGAAGGCCGATAGGGCGACCTGAATATTAGAATAAAAGAGAAGCCGTTCGAACGCCTCGACTCACAGTCCTTTCGGAGACTTGAGAATGCAGGGTTCCAATAACGTTGTATTTGTTCTCGCTGCGTTGGTTGTAATTCGAGTAGCTGTGTTCGGTCAGAGTCCTCAAAGTACGTATTTTATTAAAAGTTTTATATAGAAATCCGTTCTATGCATATATTTCCAGCCGTTGCCTCTTGTTTCTTCCTCATTAATTTCCTTTCTTTTCTACTCTTCAACCCAATTAATATTCCTATCAACAACGTAGTCGAGTGTAAACCATTGATTTTCTTTTTCAATTCTCATTCCGTAATGCACTTTAATTGGATACTACAGACGACGCTCGTATAGTTGGAGGCGAACCAACCAGCATCGAGTACCATCCTCATCAGGCAAGTTGCTTCTCGTATTTCAACGCTACCGCGGAATCCCCAGTTTGCTGTCTCATTTTTCTCGTCTAACCAGCGTAGAATCCCCGAGCGAACGTCAGACCAGAACGCAGCGTGGCGATAAAATCAATTATCTGTCGTATTGATCGATCGATTCATCATTTTTTATTTCTAGGTTTCTTTGCGGAGAAACAATCGGCACATATGCGGTGGATCTATTATCAGCGAATCGTGGATCATAACGGCTGCTCACTGTGTCACTCGGTACTGCTCATTTTCTCGTTATCTGCTTATCAGCTCGTTTCTAGATCTCGCATAAAATTGTGCTCCATCGAGTAGAACGCTTTGTAATTATTCTGCTTCCTCACAGAGGAAACTTTGTTTTCAAGAACCTTTTTTTTCTTTTTTTTTTGCGATTTTTTTGTGTCTGTAACTCCAGACAACTATGATGGAAAACGAATATCGGGTGCTTGTAAGGTATGTGAGTGTGTATGCGCACCGTGAATCTGTAAAGCTCTTATATCCTGAGAACCACTTGAACTATTGGACTGAAATTCGGTATGTTAGTAAAACCGGCATTTCTTTCATGCGTTATTTTTAATTTATTTCTATATAAGACGGTTAACTACAGTTTGCAATGGCTACAATGAAATATACAAGTACTAATTTCACGATAACAAACGGAAAGTTATTATAAAATTATTTTTGTCTGGGAATAAGATACTTGTTATTGAAACTAAGTTTGCATAGTCATGTGCATTCTCATTATTTTCCTCTTCTCATTCTATAATGAAAAAAAAGATCTGAATACTTCTTTACATGAAAATTTAAGAATGATGAGAAAGCATTTTGTTTTTTTACTATTGAGATTTGATAAGCACATAGTATATTACGATAAAATAGAGATAAAATTTGTCCTAGCGAGTGTGAGTATGATAACACGAGTTGCAAGTGAACGTTGCAATCCTACGAGTAAGTTAAAGGTGTTGAAGCGTATATTATACAAGATTTCACTTCACAAGGTAAGAAAATGGTGCTTTTATGCACGTGAGGCGCGCGTAAAATGTGCATTATCGCACCGAATGTAGTAACATTTTGTATAGTATCCATGATTCCTGTAAAGCTTCAGCAGAAAAAAAAAATTAAGTAGAAATTTGCAATAGTTGGCGAGCCTGATTGATGGCATTAGATTTTATAAAAACTATGATAGAAATATGATATTATAGTACTTTTGACAAATATTATTGACAAAGTAGTATCGAGATGATCTCAGAATTTTTGAAAATAATGTCTTAATTTTACAGAACGTTTCCGAGTTCGATTACAGTGGAAGCAGGCACATCGAGACTAAGTAAAAGTGGAACAGTTGTCAAGGTAAAGGACATCACTGTCCACGATGATTATTCCAAACTTTCGTCCGACTATGACATTGCTGTGATTGAGGTGATGAGTTAAGCAGTACAGTGATCGATAATACGCCCATAAAAATGTTCTATGTTTTCGAATTTTATGTGTAATTTTGACAGTTGGAGGAACCACTGGAATTTTCGAGAAATATCCAGCCGATCAACCTCGCATCATCTAAAGATGAATACAGAGCAGGTTCTTATGCAACGGTCACAGGTTGGGGGCTCCGACACATGAAGGGCTCGATATCGGATCAGCTGCAAGAAGTCGATGTTCCGGTAGTATCAGATTCCGAGTGCGCGGAAATCTACCGCAAGAAACGTAGAATAACCGACAGAATGCTGTGCGCCGGTTGGATTGGCAAGGGTGGCAGGGATGCTTGTTTTGTGAGTTACTTTACAATCATAGCAATTGTACAATATAGTAAAAGCATTCTTTCTCAATTACCCTAAAAAGATCACATTCCATACATGCAATGCAGGGGGAAAGTTGGCGATTCTTGGCCGACCCTACAAAAAGTGAAGCAGTGGTAAGAAAAGTGCTGCAACAAGCGCAGAAGTGTACTTTTCTGTGTAGTAATGGAAATCGTACACCAGATTCGCTAAGAAAAATCAATCCTTCCGTTCTTGTTGCACGTACGGAATACG
Organism: Tromatobia lineatoria; assembly: GCA_949699805.1. Classification (NCBI taxonomy): domain Eukaryota; kingdom Metazoa; phylum Arthropoda; class Insecta; order Hymenoptera; family Ichneumonidae; genus Tromatobia; species Tromatobia lineatoria. Next base: position 8,512,046 of record OX453034.1, read on the forward strand.
GCCATTTCAGTGGAATCGGTGAAAAATATCGTATGCTACTTGGGAGCGAGCGCGTTTCTTACCTCGATTTCACTCACACTTCGCTCCACAACAAACTTCGCCTCTGGCAAAAATCACGCACTTCCCTTATTTGTAGCATTATATACTATTTTATTCGATATCTATATAACAGTAAAAATATTGATGTTTTTTTTTCAAATCCGACACCCGAAAACTCGTTGCTTAGTATCTCTCGAAAGTACTCACCAAGTATTAGCTCTCAATATTAATGGCAAGATTATGCTCATCATCGATTTGCATTTTCAATTCAGTCTTATATTGGAATTATCATATCTTATCACTAACAGACTATAATACCAGTACCATCGTTTATATTTATAGAAGATTGAACGCTCTACAACAATGGTGTCTTATACTTTTATGATTGATCTAACCATTCAAAAACTAACAGGTCAAATATCGAAGGATATTCAAAGTAACTTTTTGTTAGGAATTTTGTAACTTACTGGAAAATAATTATTGACTTCCTATTATTCCTATAGGAAATAAAGAGTTCTACAAAAAAGGTCTCTGGTGGTTTATCGATTACTTCAACCGTTTAGAAGATATTCACATTGGAATATCAATGCAAACTGCTATTCATAGTTTTTTAACGATTATTTTCAATTAATCCGTTTAATTTATACATCTTTAGATAATTTCCGTTCCGTTTCAGTTTCCAAGTTATGTCTCATCTTTTGTTGGATAATATATTTCTTTGAATCAATGTTTTAACAATATTTTCTTTCTATAATTTTACTCTTATCACAGTTTAGGATCGTTATTTAATATTTTTCAACAGATTTATTCAAAATGTGACTCAGCAATGTAGGAATATAGGAGAAAACATTTAAAACTAAATCCCCAGACAGAAAATAGTTGATTATAAATTTTGTAGATAATAAAGGAATATGAGTTACATTTAAAATAAATCCGTTAAAAAATATTAAATAACGATCTTAAACTGTGATAAGAGTAAAATTATAGACAGAAAATATTGTTAAAAAATTGATTTAAAGAAATATGTTCTCAAACAAAAGATGAGGCATAACTTGGAAACTGACATTCCATCAAGATAAACTTAAAATTCTATAAATTATCTCAAAATTTATAAATTAGACGGATTAATTGAAAATAATCGTTGAAAAACTATGAATAGCATTACGGTTAAAGTAATCGGTAAACGACCATAGACCTTTTTTGTAGAACGTTTAATTCCCTATAGGAATAATAGAAACTCAATTATCAATAATTATTTCTCAGTAAGTTACGAAATTCCAAACAAAAAGTTACTTTTAAAATCCTTTAATATTTGACCTTGAACTGTACTGGTTGAATTTGTACTAGTTTTATGGTCTGTTCGTGATAAGATATGACCATTTTTATGAGACCAAATTGAAAATGCAAATCGATGATAAGCATAATCTACTCACTAATATTAACAGCTCATACTTGGTGAGTACTTTCTAGAGATACTAAGCAACTAGTTTTCGTGTGTCGGATTTGAAAAAAAAATATCAATTTTTATTTCAAATCCAAATTATATAGTATTTACTACAAATAATTATAGTAATTTATGATCCGTCTACAGTTCATATTCAATTGAAATTCTGCTCGTATCTACGGTTGACCACTTTTTATAGGGAATGAAATTCAGGTTTCCATACTATCCATTTAAATGAATACTCACAAAATAATTGGCCGTAGAAAGTTAAAGGAGAATAGCAACATGGCAATCGATCTAGAAAAAATGAATGTTTATCTTGGATCACTTGCGTGGGTATTTGGATTACAATTGGCTTTACTCCTGATCCACTGGTTGAAAAAAAGGCAAGAAGCGTGCGTAGGTAGAACATTTATAAAAACTGAAGAACGTATAATCGATGGTTGCGGCGCAAAAGCACCGGGCACCCATGCAATAGAACCTAACGCTGTGAATAGAAATATCTCGATATTCAGGATCGCTTTCCATGAGAGCGCTCGAGTTTGCATGTGTGCGTGTGTTGTGTTCTCGCGTCAGAGTAAATCCCCGGGGAAGTTCTGCTTCCGACGTAATATTTCCATTATCTCTTGTACGAGGGGCGAGAAGCGATATCCCTGTGGCACGCTGGATGTGTTTTTCTCTTTTCACATCTACGCGAGAGAGTTTTCGCTCACTCGTTCGCCCTCGGTATCCACAGGGGTTTCCATTGTTTTCTCTTCTGTTCAAGGGTGACAGCGGTGGGCCTTTAGTGCAGAACGGCCAAGTGATCGGAATAGTATCCTGGGGATACGGATGCGCGCATCCAACCTACCCTGGGGTTTACACTCGCATCACAGCCCTACGTACCTGGATTACCGATCAGACTGGCATGTGAAAGGCCCATCGATTCTTCAACGTGGTCTACACTCGGACCACTTTTCCTTTGTTATATGCGACATCCAATACTTCAGAAATTATTTTTGGAGAATTAATTATAAATTTTATTATTTCATAAACACCATATTTTCTTATACAAACATATTTGTCTCCACATATAAAGCATTCTCCGAATGCAGCCACTTTTTTTGTTGATCTGGTCGAAAATAAAGTGGATGCTGCATAATTGGTCACATCAGAATTCCACTAAAAAGACCGGTATGTGATTTTTTTCACATTTGTTAATCCAATATTGGAAGAAAACGCCGTTTTATTTCAAGTAAACGTATCTCGGATACTTGAAGTTTAAAAAAATGATCCTACGTAGAAATTTGAGTATTAGCTTGTGAATGCAACATTCAAAAAAAAATGGAGTTCTCGTACGACTGTTTGTTTGTCGATTTACTAGGGGGTTCTTTTTTCTATTAAGAGATGGTATACTTTTTCGGCTAAAAAAGATGAAAACAAAATATAAGATTTTAAATATGAAATATAAGACTGCAACATTTTTTACACGGTTTTACTCAAGTAATTGAGACGCAATTATATTTTCCTGAATTTTCGCTCCCTGAGTTTCACGAAATTGTTGATTTTCCGTGAGAGAAATGTTCTTAAAACGCTTTAATGAAAACTCCAGTAGCGAGAGCCTCAGGTTAGAAGATTGTCGAACTGTATTAATTATTTTAGAGATTACGAAACTCACATAATTCATTCACTGACCAATGGACATTTGATTCATGATGTATATTTCAAACTTATTGTTGTAAAAGATTGAATGGCTTACATGGTAGTTGACTGATTTCCATTTTTTTGTAAACACTGTTGTACTGTTTTACAAAAATATAAAAATATATAGCACATTGTAGATTATTTGTAGGTCACATATTCACTTAGGTTTCGATAATAGGGTATTTTTCCCGAAATAAAAAATAAAATAAAAATATTTGAATGTTAGATAATTTGCTGAACGGAAACAATATGAAGATAGCACTTTAGAAAAATTCATATGTTTAATACATTTATATGTGAATGTATCTTTCTTTCAAGAACCGAAAACTCGGGATGCATGCTTAATAATATTAAACATTTTCCAAATGCACCCATGTTTAAAAAAATCACAATTGTAAACATTTTGAAAAATCTCGCTAAAATAACAAATAAGCTATGTCAAGGAAACAAGTTAAAGTTGTAAATAATTCAAAGTGATGAGGGGTATTATTCGGCTGTTCTCGCCAATAACCCCTCATCACTTCCAATACTTGCGGCCATAGCATCAACAACAACTTTAAATATAATTCAATTTGACTGAATGAAGCTGATTTCTAGATCGATAATTGTATAATTACATGAAAAATGTTTTGATCTTATTTCATATTTATTAAATGAGTATTGACTATACGTAGTCACCGGAAAATATTTCATTTTTATTCTCTGTGAAAAATAGTAAAGGTCTATGTAAAACGTGATGTATCCAGCCCCATCGAATTCTACTTCGCGTTGTCTTATGACTTTATTAATTATAAGTGAATCAAAGGAATGAGAGTGCTTCGAAGCAAGTGTAATGAAAAACATGGAATAATCGATTGGAGCTCTTGAGTGTCCGTGTATTGGCGGATTAACGTTCACAGCTTGGGTACGCGTCTGAACATAATAACTCACTGCTACTTCGTTGGACGAGCTCGCAAGTTGTTATGAATATTTAAAAGCGTAAAAGCTCCATGTAAAACATGAAACCTTTTGTAGTTCCAATGTACCTCCATTTTCTGTAAATACATGTGAGAATAAATTAACAAATTTGTTCTGTAACAGGACAGCATCAAGGAAATCGGCATTAAAATGGTTCACTCTGTTATTCACAATATCAACTCGTATCGATGTGAAATGGAAAATGAATATAAATGGAATTTAGTGTAAAATGCGTACGGAAAGAAAATTGAATCTCGTCGTAATTTAAATTCAACAAAAGGTCTTACTGTGACATCATCAACCCATATAGAAAGTTTGACTGTTCAGCATGAAACATTTTCCCAAATTCCAGCTCTTCGTTGTAGAATATTTAATACAATTTCGAATGATATGTACACTGCGGAATTTAATTTCGCAGCGAAAGCTGTGAAACTAAAATATTTTTTTTGCAGCTTCGACAAGTGAAATGGAGCTTTTGTATAGATAATATGGAAAGTTGTTTTAGGAAAGTAATACTGACCAAAAATATGCTGCCGAAATAGTAGAAATACTATTTTAAACACGCTTACCATCGTACAACGAATTAGAAAAAATGCGTCGGTTAAATCGCAACGTATTCAGCGTTGAAGGATCCGTATCAACCATAGTTATCATCTGATCATTATTAGAGCCTTATCAAATTTTGAGCGGAAAACTGCCTCGTCAATTTTATCCACTTTCCGTAATGTGTACAAAAAATGTTGAACATATATAATTAATAAAAAATTCCGTGCCCTTGTTTGAGAAAATAAACCGGGTTCTCAACACCACATAATAAAAATGCATTCAACATCGTATTGCTAACGAACTAAGAAACATTTCAATATATATTGGCAATTACTTATTTTTTCATGAATTGGTATACAAAATCCCATTCTGTCCGCACCTTACCATTAAAACAAAAACTTCATTGATGACTTTTTGAAAATGCATGAAATTCGCAGCTTGTTTCTTATTCCAAACCAGTAAGATATCTATCTAAAACGCTGTCGGCAAAGATATATCCTCAAGGTAGTAGATTCACAAATAGAAGTTCAATAAATTGATATTCGCTTAATTAGGATAGCTCAAAGCTGACCTTCTATGCGCCGTGCACATGATATATCACGGATTACCCTGAGCGCAAATAGACAGTAACACGAACGTACAGTGTCCTAATAATATAGATACAGACGATTGCGAGATGTCTGCGCTGCTTAGCAGGTGAAGGATATGTTAGGCTAAATGCTGCCAGTAGTTAGGGTTGAACGTGCATGTTCTCAGGCCGATGAAACGTTCGTTGTGGAAATAGTAAAATCCAGTTCGGTCGAGTGGGAAATCGAAACGAGGGAGGAGATAGAGGATAGAGCATCAGGTATTGTAAACTTCACGAGGTCGTGGATCTGACACGTGAATGCGTCAGTACCAAAGTTTAGGCATGTCCTGATGTTAGAGACGGAGCTGCCAACGCAAACGAAAGCTTCTGGCGTATGGCCTCCTCGCCCAAAGCTTTGAGTACCATTGCATCCATACACACACACACTCACACACATACACACCATTATTATCAAGAATTGAAGCAGACGGGAGCTGCAGACAGTACGAGGTTCTACAGATAGGATACCAAGGTAAACGCATACGAACATGCATTATAAAATGAAGTGAGCGCTCCGGCGCCGAATGTGTTCTTGTCTTCATCATCTAACTTGTCATGTCTGTTTCTGTGTAGAGAGACGGATGCCTCAAGATTCACTCTGCTGGTGTGCAGAGCCATTTTCTTAGACGTTATACCCGTGAGAAGTTCATAGGAGGAGCAGGAAGCAACATCAAAACATTACGCTTTGGTGAATGAAGTCCTTCAGTGCCGTTTCTCTTCCATCAGTTTCGACCCAATTCCCTCCCTCGCAATATCTCCTGCGCTACGCTGTTCGAGAGAAGAGTCGTGACGTAGGTATACGTTCGTAACGTGTAACGTCACATCCGATTTCAATTTATCAATGGTTTGGTGCATTGTATTCGGTAGTTAGACTCGCTCGGCTCTCATCGCTGGCTCATAAGGAATTCAGTCAACACGTAGAGATGTTGCACAATAGTTGGTACCAACTCCGGAAGCGGTTAACATAGGGTGACTCGAAGAAAGACGACTGCCGATTTTTCAGAAAGTAAATTCTGTTAGGCCCTCCATTTCATCATCCTAAGTGTATATTTGAATTACAGGTATGTTTTATTTTATAGTTTAACGTTCTTCTAAGCAAAAGAGTTTGACTTCATCGCTCCAATTTAATTTTCACCCCTCAGTTAGTTGGTGTCATCAATAGGTTAGTTGGAATCACCATTTCGTTAGTGGGCTTATCAATTATTTGGTTGTCTTGTTAGCAATTCATCGTATCGTGCACCTGGTTATCGTACCGATAATTCAGTTTTCATGTCAATAATTCCGATATCTCACTAGACGTTTAGTCTGAGGCAAGTGAGACTGTGATCGCAAGTAACAAAAGTCAGATTCGATTTTTTTTTTCTGGAACTTAGAGCGGCTTGCCCTTGCGTATCTGGTCGCTTGCGATGTACCCAGTTTCGTGTACTCAGTCAAATTTTCCCATCAACAAGATCTTTCCAGTTTACTTAGAAACTCCTCATAACTCTAATCGCTCATTTTGGAAGATTTTGACTAAATTAGGGTCGATTATAACAGGTGACGAGGTCGATAGTAACTTGACGGGGTAAGAAGTAACGCATATATCCCATGCTTCCATATCATGCTGTTATGGAACTGATAACGTTACAATACTGGATCATTCATTCATTTATAACTTCAGAATACTTTATTGATAATCCTTGCCATATTTGAATGTGTAGGAATGTATCGTCTTCGTTATACTATGTTTTTAAATATAGGCGAATTAATAAATACCGTTTTATGAGACTAGCGTATAATGAGACTGTTAATTTTCACTAAGCTATATTAATTTAATCCAAGGCAGTCGTAACTATCCAAAGTGAACGTCACGAAATAATTGGGCGATAAAAATAAAGATCCTATATTCGCGGAGAGCACTTTATATAGTGTAAAAATTTCCAATTAATACAAGGGGTAATATCAATACCTGCAATTTTATCGGGAAGTAGAGATGGCGCTGTGAAAAATCCGGAGAATCGAAGGCCAAACTGGGAAAGTGCATGCGTATTATTTTTTCTTAATTCATGGAACGAATTCTACGGTTTATTTCAAAGCTTCAGAACTGTACAATTGCACACGGAATGTAGTCCCTGATGAAGTATCGGCTACCTCAGTGAATCAGACATTAAGCCAGATAAAATCGAAATGATAACTTTATATTGGATCGGCTGTTTTTTTTATCAACATTTATATATAAATTATTTTTATTTAATTAACAAGATGAGACACTAATAGATACCCCCCAAAAAACACAATGTGTACAAAAATTGAGTCAACTACATTTACCTTCGTAGTAATACCACCAAAGGAAAACCGTGTGACAAAAACTTAAGCTATAAACTATATATAGATACAAAAAGTAATGAAATAAATGAACTAAAAATATCCGCAGTATGTCAAGTACATGTTGTTCAACATAATTATATACTAGAGTGGCCCAAAAAAAAAAAAACATTTCGACTTCGCACACCATACAACCGTCATTCATATCAATTCCATTGACAACGGTAGAAGGAAAACATCGTGCGATTTTTTTTAGATATCGCGCAATGGGATTCAGTATTTCCCATTTGATTAACACGTAAGCAGTCGTTGTCTCGAGTTTCCAGGGGATTGCCAATTTTCGTACAACATAGACAGGTATAAAAATAGTGACATCAAATAGCTTCTTCAATTCTTTCCAATTCGGTGTATCATAGAGCATTTACTGCCACATATTCTCAAAGATATTCAACTTTAACTACAATAAATGCGTATAATTTGCATTTTTTGCGAATAACTCGGGTACAGTGGATCTTGCGACCATAATTATTACTATCAGACTTGAAGAGAATACAATCACCTCCGAAACTACATAAAAATCATTCTCGTAAGAACAAACTTGATGGAATTATGATTTATTAAAGTTTAACTTTAAAGTATAACTGCTCGCGAAATGATTATTTTTCGGCATAGTTTTTCGTTACTTTAATTGAACGAATGAGGTTAATTGATTAACAAATTAAACAAACTAATTAACAGAATTACTTTAATTATAACAAATTATCAACAAAAAGGAACTCTGGCATCTAAAGGTGAAAAAAAAGGGTAAGAATCCTTTCAATTGAAAAAAATGACAATGACATAAACCGAGAAAAATCTTGGTGAATCCTCTATTAAAAAGTCCGTAATTCGCGCCAACATGACCTTTGTTGTCGATCCCCCCCCCCCCCCCCCCCCGGCGATCCCGCTGTGATTGGTCGTTGACCATGACGACCGCCAGTCGTTGTTCATAAAACAATTGCAACTTCTCAAAAAATTGAACTGCAGTACTTGGCGAGCTTGTTAAGTATCCTATATGGATACATCATTATTCAATGTTCATATTAGCAAAGAAACTCGACAAGTACTTTCGTTGAATTTTTTGAGAAGTTGATATTTTAAAATAAATTCTCCAAGTTTTTTCTCGTTTTTTGTCATGGTCATTTTTTTTTTAATTGCAAGGATTTGTTTTACTATTTTTTTTTTTACCTTTGAATGCGAGAGTTTGTAACAAATTTGTATATGAGGTATTCTTCGTCAACCGGGTCACTTTTTTCGGTGGACCTCTCCAATATTTTTTAGAATTTGCCAGATTGTAGTACTACCATAAAGGGTCTTCTGTGATTTTTTTCAGATTTTTAAAGGGCTCCGTTCAGGATTTACAGTTTTTTTTTTAACATCCGTATATCTCAAAAAATATGGGGCGCTCAAAAAATTCTCAAGTACATTAACTTTTTTATTTTTCATGAACTTTCTAATGATGATAGAGGCATATTTTTCCCGATGCGGGAAAGTTTATTTTTCGCAAAAAAAAATATATATTATTTTTTTTCTCTTAAAAACACACCTTTGATTCTCTTCCTAATTTTAGAGGATATGGGACATTGTACGAAGATTCTGACAAAAAATTCCCAAAGTGGTACCTGCTGTTCTCACGTAGTAAAAAAATAAACAAGTAAAAAAAGTAATTCATGTTGATTCGCATACACTCGACTATTATTTAGTTAAATAAAAGAGCCGTCTATTTCAAAATAAGTTTCACGATCTAAGTCAATATTTACCGACTACGGGCGAACTTCTTTTATTTAACTAAATAATAGTCGAGTGTATGCGAATCAACATGAATTACTTTTTTTACTTGTTTATTTTTTTACTACGTAAGAACAGCAGGTACCACTTTGGGAATTTTTCGTCAGAATCTTCATATAATGCCCAATATCCTCTCAAATTGGGAAGAGAATCAAAGGTGTGTTTTTAAGAGAAAAAAAATAATATATATTTTTTTTTGCGAAAAATAAACTTTCCCGCATCTGGAAAATTATGCCTCTATCATCATTAGAAAGTTCATGAAAAATAAAAAAGTTAATGTTTATAAGAATTTTTTGAGCGCCCCATATTTTTTGAGGTATATGGATATTAAAAAAAAAAACAGTAAATCCTGAACTTTAAAAATCCCTTTAAAAATCTGAAAAAAATCACAGAAGACCTTTTATGGTAGTACTACGATCTGGCAAATTCTAAAAAAAATTGGCGAGGTCCACCGAAAAAAGTGGCCCGGTTGACGAAGAATACCTCATATATTCCTTTTTTTATATTTAAAAAAAAATGTATTCAATTAATTTTAACTCGTATCCTTGTCCCGTCAGTCTTATTTCCTGTTATTGCGTAATCAATTTTCTTTAGTTTAGTTCATTTCATAATTATTTCTATTTATTCTCATTTCGGTCGAAGGTGATTCTTGGACTCGAGTGTGGCCAGATCATTAACACTATATAAGCATATACATACGTTATCATAATAATACAAGTTCAGACATTTTTTAGAGCGAATTCAAGACAGATTTCACGGCATAAATATAAATATATATCGCGCGCGATTCTCGCCACTTCATTTAATCCCGCAGGACAATATTATTCATTTCACATTTCATTTCAGATTTCATCTCATAGACATCTCATTATTATCGCACTATCATTTCATACACATTTAATTTCATAAATATTCCAATATTATCGCACTATCATTTCATGCCCGACAATAATTATAAAGGGTCCACAATAAATATCGTTCATTTAAATAACGAGTACTTATCCCATAACGCTTTTTCGCTCGATGCTTCAGAACCAACGATCCAACGGTCAAAAATGAGGTCTAGGTGGTTCTTCAATATACGACTTGTTGCCATAGATTTTGGCACTCTCGTGCTCCCAGCCGACCTATATATTTTATAATATACGGGTTAAGGCCACGTGTTCAACTGGTTATGATTTTTACATCGGAATATGCGTTATTAATTAAAAGTACACTACCTCTTGGCGAAGTTCTCACACTTTTTACACTCATAAAGGCGCGGTTTTGGATATCGAAAATTGCACGAAAAAGTAGAGCAGTACAATTTTCGCGATTGTAGCACGCATGTTTATAGACGTGTACCGCAGGCAGAGAGTTCGTGGCCGACTGGGGCGAGTAGACGGGTTCACGGTCTCAGCTCGTCACCCGAAATCTATCGATCAATCGATACATGGGATATTCGCGAACAACATGTACTTGTCATGCTGCAGATATTTTTAGTTAATATATTTCACAACTTTTTGTACCTATACATAGTTTATGGCTCAAGTTATTGACACACGGTTTTTTTGTGGTCTTAGATACCACTAAGATCAGTGTATTAGTCTCAATTTTTTTAGACATGGTGTTTTTTTAGGGGGATTTCAAAACTTTTTGCAAAGTCTATATTGACTCAGCAATCCTTGATTGACCCAAAGAGGATGACAGTTTATAAAAGTTAGTAATCAAGTATAGATTTAATTTAGTCGAGTTCAGAAAAGCAGTTCGGATTTTATGTAGTATTGAAATTTAAAAAGAATTAACGTTATTAAAACGTTACTACTTCTACACAAGAAACTAGCGAACACCAATTTTGTACATAAGCGGAATAATATTCAGGGCTGGTAGGTTCATAATTTTGCAGAGATCTAATTCAGTAAAAGAGTATAGTTTACATAGAAATATCGTTTTTTCCCGATTATTTCTTGAGAATAAAAATTTTGCTAAACTTCAGTAATTGAAAATAAAATTTCGTTGCAACAAGGATGCAAAGTAAAACCTTGCCTATTACTCCCTCACTACTTTTAACTTCTCACGAAACTTTCTTTATCGGGTAGTCAAAATTAACGACCGTTATTCTTCATAGAGATTTAGGTAGTAACTTTGTCAAAAGGAAACAATTAATGAGAAACAATGTGCAATGCTTTACTTTGCATACTTCAATGTTATGAATATTTTGACAATTAATATATTGTCACGGAACGACCTGTACTCCATGGAGTACGAATATCGAGCCGTCCACGTACACACAAGCGTGATGGTAGCACGCAAACTCCGCGGACGCCAACACACGCTTAGACGCCAATAGGCCCAATAACGAGAAGTGGGGGCCAACATATATAAGCAGGCCGCGCGCAAAGCCAGCACTTCATTCTAATTTCACCTTAGATCCCTAAAAGGTGATGTAACCTCTTTCCAATTTGCGAGCCTCAACACTGCGTTGGCCCTCGTGAAAAACCTACTCTGAGCATAGCCCAAGCTCACCCGTATGCTGCACTACTGCACTGTCCTTCCCTTGAGCAGGCCCCCAGCTCCTGTAGGCCTCGACACTGCGTCGACCCCTGCAGCTCTCTTTTTTACTCCTATCATTTTTTTTACCTATATTATGTCGCAGATAATAAAATTGTCTTTTGGAATTTGTTTTTTGGACTTTTACGAGCCCCAATACTGCATTGGCCCTCGCATAAGTATCTAAAATAAATTTAGATTATAAATAGTTCATTATCTATTTTAATAGTTATAAGACGAGGATCAGGCCCCACCCTAGCAAAAATACCCACCATCTGACCCACTATGTATTCCACGAGGTGTGTACCTGCCATCTAGCCACCACCGACTTGGCGTGTTCCACCGTGTATTCCACCATGAATTGAGGCTCCGATGACGGTGGGTTTCTCGTATATCCCACCGTTATTTTACCGTGTTCGCCACTATTTTTGAGCGGACCCAAAAATGGACTCTAGGTGGGATATATGTATGGTTAAGCCACCACGAATGGCACCAAGTATTTCACGGCATGTTTTTCTCCGTGCTCCGACCGTAGCTGGACGGTATCGGGATATCAAGTTTTCATTTTATTAATAATTTAAAATCCGATATTCAGCGTTGAGGAAAATAGTCAGCCTGCCGACGTATGCCTTTTCATCAATGGAATACAAAAATTAACTCTAAGAAGCATATCCTTCAGACGATAGCTACCTGAAGTACTGTCAAATTCGGAATATCTTCGCAGTTTTATAATCACTTTGGCTTTGAATCACTTGTGAGAAACGCTTTAGCGATTCGCCAGCTAGCGGCATTATGCAAAACACCGATGCGCCGTTACTTGCATCGTGCATCGCTGTTTCGCATAATGCCGCTAGATGGCAAACAACCAAAGCGTTTCTTGCAAGCGATTTCAAGGTGAAGCGTTTATAAAACTGCGAAGATATTTAGAATTCGACCATACTGGAGGAGCTAACCTCTGACGACGCTGTTCCTTGATGTTAGTTTTTTGTATTCCTTCGATGAAAAGAAGAACGCCGTCAGACTCTCTTTCTCCTCAACTTGGAATTCGGATGTCAAAGAATTAATGAAAAAAAGCGATATTCCGATACCATCTAGCTACGGTAGGAGCACGCCATGGAATACTTAGTAGCATTCACGGTGGCTTAACCATATATCCCATCTAGGGCTCATTTTGGGGCTCGCTCAAAAATAGTGGCAAACACGGTGAAATAACGGTGGATACACTAGAATCCCACCATGATCGGGCCCTCAATTTGTGGTGGAAGACACGGTGGAACACGCCAAAACGGCGATGGCCGAACGGCAAGTACACTCCTCGTGGGACACACGTGGCTACAACGCGGTTCCACGGTAGCTACATTGGTGGGTGTTTTCGCTAGGGCAATACTGCATTGGCCCTTGGTTCATTTAAAATTTGTCGTCACATACAACACTGCGTTTTCCCCGGCTGTAGAGTCAATTTAAACAAAACACAGTAAAAATGCATTATCCTGATATCTAATAGCAGGCACGTTCGACAAACCGAAGTATAACTGTGGCTTTCGATCTTTTCGTTATAGCTACAAGTATACTGGGTATAGCAGATACGTTGGCTCTCTATAAGCGTTGAGGAGGCCTCGGCGCTTATAGTGAAAAAAGGTAATACGCTCGAGCACTCGTCGCGGGCTTACCTCTTCTCACACGCACACGACACACCCAAGGCTTTCAGCCTTGCCTTTGAAGTCGTTCTATTTCAGGGAAAGAAAGGGTTTTGCAATGTTTTGTTTTGTTCCTTATATACGGGCCGTATCCTATTTTTAGCTTAGTTGCACCGACGATTACCAGCCGTCACGCGCGAGATTTTTATCAGAACTGTACGAAGATTGATGCGAGATGGTGGTACTCGTAGTTATGTGCGATGCGGCTGTGGCCGACTTAAGATTGAGATAGAAACACTCGCATTCGCATATAAGACGTAGGGAAACCACAGAAAACCTAAGTCGAGTGTAGCCGGCTAGGTCAAATCCGCGCCGAGCTCCAATGTTTGCAGCAAACAGCGTGGCGCGTCTTACACGTTGCACGCTGCTGCTACCGAAAACCATTTTGCCCAAAGCGGGAATCGAACCCAAGCCTCCCAGTCACCAGGCTAGCACACTACGTACTGAGCCACGGCGCTGGTTCAATCCCATTGTAGTCTAGTTATCCTATTAGTCTCTTCTTATTCTAGGAATCGAGCAAGTATTTCGAATGCCGGTGTTTCCTTACAGGAATTTCTTGAGATAGCCTAACTCCACGGTTTTCGAACTATTTATCGATGCACTTCAATATGCAATTTGGGTATAGATTTCACGAAAGTTATAGATAAGGCAAAATATTTGATCAAGTTTCTTTATAGAACTCCTGGAGCCCGACTCACTTGTTCCAATATTATCTCTTTCTCCTGTACAAAAACTGAAATACCAATAATCTTAATAATAAAATTCTTTTCTTGAAAATTCCCTTAGAGTATTGAAACACATCAGATTAACAATTATTAATCCAATCTTTTTCTTCCCCCCAGTCAACTCAAATGTTTATTAGGAGTTGTAAAAAACGCGCCGTTTAAATTTATTAGGCGATGAGCTATGCATGCTCCATACATGGTCGCCAGCTCCGCGTATGACTTTAGATTCAAATTCCTTTTATAATACTTCGCAATTAATGACGACTGTTGTTAAAACTCACGCCACTCGTGATTTACAACAACAATCTGAGCGCTTACGTAAATACTTCATCCAATAGAGAGTACTTTCTGCAGTTCCTAATTACCCTCTTCTCCATATTTTGCCATCCTACACGGAACCTATGATGGTATTATCCAAGCCCTTCAAGTGCTTGGACTACTGAGGTTTTTTCCTATCTTAACCTGTCGGGTCCAGAATACGAATCCTCACACTCCTGGCTCTTTCCGAGAACAATAACCTCAAGGAGTTTGAAATTCATCAATCAGATAATCTCGAGGATTAATATTTTATTTATTGATCTACGGGATCAACGATTTAGTTCCAATATATATTAGAAGAACTTTTACATCATATCAGTAAAAATTCCATTCAATATCAAGAGACGCGGCAGCGTCTTAAGACAAGTAGATTTACCTGTCTTTTCTTACGACTGACATTTTCTTTATCGACCGACAAGACGCTGCCGCAGTATCTCGTACTCCGAGCAACTTATTTTAGCCACTTTTTTTCCAGGTTAATATGTTATATCAACGGAATTGTAGCGTTTTCAAGCTTTTTATGGATTTAATGAAATACTACATGCAAAAAAATTTCGCTTGACACCAAAACGACCTCCGCAGCTCTCCCCGGTGGACTGATATCGTTATTTTAATCTCGAAATAATTCTGAAATATTCCAAAAAATTAAGACCTTTTTCGCACTCCCGTGGTTGTAATATCTTTCGCAGGGGCGTGAGCCTAATTTTTCGCAGGGACGTGATCTCAACCGACTGGTATCCGCATCAGAATATATATATATATATGCATATATTGGAATAATAGTAGAATTACTAGCGGCTAAAGCCACGTGGACGGAATATATATATATATCTTCGTATTGAAGTTCATTTTATAGGGGATTTATAAACAACCCCTCTTAAATACGTTTAGTGGTGCAGTGTGTATTATTTGTTTATTATACAGGAATGTTTGGTGTAATAATAATTAACCTCAAATATGCAAGCTGTAAATAAAGTTTGATTGAGTGTTACAAAAACTGTGTCATTTCAAAATCTATAAATGTTTTAAGTGAATTTTTTTCAGAGAGTTATATATCCTTTTTACAGTCAATCAATGAATATGAAATATATATATCGCTGAATAACTAACTTGAAAATTTGGAAAGTAATGAATTCATAAATTGGGCATAATATCTTTGGGAATAGTGAGACCTATTAAATACTAATAGTTATTATTTGGTGTGAAGAATATAAAATAGGCGACTTCAGTAGATTTTTTTGGTAAGAGTTCTAATTTCATCCAGACGAATATACTGTAACTCAAAAAAGTTAAACTTGAGGACTATAACAAAAATAATAATAGTGTGTTCTTCAATGTACATGCTCTTTATTTTGCAATAAATTCTATAAATTTGATGGTCATTTACTGATTAAATAAAATTTGCACAATCCAGTTTTGTAATATAGTATCTTTTTTTTTCACTGCAAGCTCTCAACATCATTCAGCTACATTGTGAAGTGTTATACTAAAATCGGTAATTTTCTGTTTGTTCTTCGATTATCCACTTCTTAGCTTCAATTTTATATGGTAAAATTGACGGATTTCTAGTTTTTTTTGTTCAAGCACGATTCAATGGTACTCAATATTCCAAAATCATCCAGTATGATGATGTGTCATTTAATGAAATGAATTATCATCACAACTTCCACAGGAATAATGAAGTGTGCATGAATTTTTAATGCGTAACCAGTTTCTTTAATCCTTATTTTTTAATAAGTTGTTTTTTCATGAATTCATGGGACTTGGTTCTTCCGTATAATTAACTTAGATCTCTATAGACTTCCAATTTATTAAATCGGCCAGAATTACCATATGAGAAACGAGTTCATTTTTATTCTAAAGTTTGTTCTAAGCTAGCAGCCTTCAGTTCTCTATGCACCACGTTTACACGATGTGAATTCAAGAATTGACTCAAATTCGATGATAGTTTCTTCCAAATACTTTTTCTGTCTGCAATTTCCTAAAAGTTATCTATTAAATAGTTTAGTCTATTATAGTACACAATGACAGTAGTGAAGGAAAAAAAGTAATCAATACACATTTTCTACTGTGTTGCAGTTTTTTACTGTGACAATATACATATCAATGATGACCAACATGTACTTGACATGCTGCAGATATTTTTAGTTTATTTATTTGATGACTTTTTGTTCCTATACATAATTTATAGCTCAATTTTCTGAGTCACAGTTTTCGGGGGAAGTATTGGGTTCCACTAACGTAAATGTACTTGTCTCAAGTTGTTTCACACATGGTCTTTTTTTGGGGGGGGGCTCATTACTTTTTGCAAAGTTTATGGATAGATTTAAAAAATAAAATCCATTGTACGAAAATTGTTCAAGCTAAACTCTTCTCCTTTCTCATCGGGACTTGGGGCAATGGCAGAGTTTCTGCTACAATTTAATTTTATCAAGCAAAACATATTTTCGGTGAAATCTATGAAGACGTCGACCTGGACAACGAATACTATGGAGACATTGAACTGGACACCGAAAGCTATAGAGAGGTCGACCTGGACATCTGAAATCGTAAAGAGATCGACCTGGATACCGAAAACTATGGAGCGATAGACTTGGACATCGAAAACTATGAAGGAGGCGACCTGAAAACTTTGAACTATGGAAAGACCGACCTGGACAACATTAACTGCGGGGCCGTCGAGCTGGACGTGAAAAGCTACAAAGTGGTCGAACTAGAGATCGAAGAGTAAAGCCGTATCAACCTGGGCACCAGAACCTATAAAGCGATCGAACGAGACATCAAAAACTCTGAATGAATTGACCTGGATACCAAAAGCTACGGAGACGTCGACCTGGAGATCGGAATTTATGGGGAGATCGTTCGGGACACCAAAAACTACGAAGCGATCGACCTGGACATCGAAAAATATAAAGAAATCCACCTCGACACTTTAAACTTTGAGAGTTCGACCTGGAAAACAACAACTATGAAGAGATCGATCTGGACACCAAAAACTACAAAACGGTCGACCTGGACATCGAAAACTATTAAGAAATCCACCTGGACACTTACAACTATGGAGAATTCGACCTGAACAATAAAAACTATGGAGAGTTCGCCCTGGACGACAAAAACTATGGAGAGTTCGTCCTGGACAACGAAAACTATGGAGGAAGTCGATCTGGACATAAAAAACTATGGAAAAATCGACCTGGACACTCAAAACAATGGAGAGATCGACCTAGACATCGAAAACTATGGAGGAATCGACCTGGACAACAAAAACTATGGAGAGAATCGACCTCGACGTTTCAAACTATGGAGTGGTTAATCAGGACACCAAAAACTACGGAGTCATTTACCTGGACATCGAAAACTATGGAGAAATCCACCTGGACACTCAAAACTATGGAGAGATCGACCTGGACGCTTAAAACTACGGAAAGGTCGACCCGGACACTTGAAACTATGGAGAGGTCGACCTGGACAACAAAAACTATGGAGAAAGCGACCTGGACGTTTAAAACTCTGAAGCGGTCGACCTGGACATCGAAAACTATAGTCCAATTCTTATTGGCATATAAATAATATTATAATATCATAATGATTCAATTTGATGAATACCGAATATTACATTTTATTATTTCAAACGATCAGCGGATAAATATATATATATATATATATATATATATATGTTTATGAAGGGGTACATATCGGGTCCGTTCGAAGACTCAAAGGGTACATATGGGGACATGTGGCACATATGAGGTCCGTCCCCATAATTTTCTAGATGAGGTGGTTAATGCTAGGTCCGGTCCCCATATTTCGCTGCATGTAGAAAGGTTGTTTTGGGGACTCCGATATCTTACGGCAAACGGTACAAATGGGGTCCGGTGTACATATTTTTTTAAAGGCTAAACAATCGACTTCTAAAGCGTTTAAGCAGCTGTAAATGATTTTGCTTGCACTGTATCATTTTATGAAGTGCGAAAAACAATCGTGAAAAATGCGAAGTGAACACTAATTTTTACATGAGACAGCATGATATAGCAGTTTAACGGACTACTGGAATCGTTCATATCCAAGAACTCTTAACCGAAGCATAACTATAAATGACATTGTTGCAGACTTAACCATGGTATATTGACTTTAAATAACGCAGCAATAAACAAATGTATGCTTAAGATTAAAATTTCGTACGATGCTCGTGCGAAAAGCGTTTTCTTCGCAGGAAAAGTTTTATCGCACTGCTATGGAATGTACTGTATGTAATGGTATCGGGACCAGTTAGTGCGTTGTAAGGGTAATTCCGGGGACCATTCTTTGTTTTTCGCGCCGGTCCCGGCAATCACCTTTACATCGTGAGGCTGGTGCCGATTTGTACCCTTACATATCGCAACGACAAAAATCGTAATCGTAATCGTAATCGTAATCGTAATCGTAATATGTAATGGTAGATATCGGTACCGTTCGTGAGGTGTAAGGGTAATTCCGGGGTCCGACCAGCGCCGGTCCCGGCAATCACCCTTACACCTCACGAACGGTACCGATATCTACCGCAATGAAATTCGTTCGTCGTGCGTTCTTCATTCAGATCAGTATCCAATCGTCTACTCCGATCAACATTCTGAAGAATTTTTATTGATTTTCTATATGACCTGCGGTAATATAACTAAGCTCTTGTAATAAAAAATGTCGGGACGACTAAGGATAACATTTCATTACGGCTGCGTTATTCACTGTCCACGGTAGTTATATTCATTCTAAGTCCTTTGTTACGAGCCATTAGTTGCCGATAGGACGACTGTATAGTCGACAGTATGGGACGACTGTATAAATTAACATACTAATTTTTACTTCCATTCGCAAGTAAAAATTACAGCTCGCATTAT
This sequence comes from Tromatobia lineatoria, assembly GCA_949699805.1. Lineage (NCBI taxonomy): Eukaryota > Metazoa > Arthropoda > Insecta > Hymenoptera > Ichneumonidae > Tromatobia > Tromatobia lineatoria. The sequence continues at coordinate 8,531,617 of OX453034.1, forward strand.
TTGCGATTTATTTTTTTTTAAATACATTTTTCGTTCTGTGACATAATGATACATATCGGGACCAGTTAGTGCGTTGTAAGGGTAATTCCGGGGACCATTCTTTGTTTTTCGCGCCGGTCCCGGCAATCACCTTTACATCGTGAGGCTGGTGCCGATTTGTACCGTTACATATCGCAACGACAAAAATCGTAATCGTAATCGTAATCGTAATCGTAATATGTAATGGTAGATATCGGTACCGTTCGTGAGGTGTAAGGGTAATTCCGGGGACCATTCTTTGTTTTTCGCGCCGGTCCCGGCAATCACCTTTACATCGTGAGGCTGGTGCCGATTTGTACCCTTACATATCGCAACGACAAAAATCGTAATCGTAATCGTAATCGCAATGAAGTACGTTAGGTTCACGATTCGCGGCAAACTGAACCGTACAGTGCCCGTATTGTTGCACCGAGAACTCCTCGTATGCTGTGAAATATTGCTGAAATACAGATCGGCGGCGGGCGTGAACGCGAAAAATCCGTACCTATTTGGAATCGCCGGCACCCTCAAAGGAGACTACAAGTATCTTCGTGCCTGCGAACTCATTCGAAAATTCGCGGTCGACTGCGGTGCCGAGAAACCGCAAACACTACGGGGTACAATTCTACGAAAACACGTTGCGACAATGTGCGTGAATTTTAATTTGACAGATAACGAGGTATCTGACTTGGCAAGCTTCTTGGGACATGCTGAAAAAATCCACAAGGAACATTACCGGCAGCCCATTATATGCAGGGAAATCCTGCAAATCTCAAAGCTTCTGGAGGCCGTTCAAGGAAAGGAAGATTCCGAAGATGATTCTGACGATGCAAGCAACGATTGCACGGCTGGTACGTCGATGGCTGCGGTAACGGAGGATTTAAGAAACGACGAGAATCTACGACCAGCGAACAATTCACTATTGGAATCGACATCTGTCAATCAGAATTCTTCTTTGAACCTCGGCAATGAAAACTCGTCTGATGAAACATCGTTTAAAGAACCGCAAGGAAAAAGGAAACGTTCGAGTACGTAAAATAAATTTGGACACTAGATAATTCAAGAAGTTATGTTATAGTGAATAATTTATGGCATTTGATTTCAGCATCACCATACGGAAAATGCCGCCGAGTTCGGTGGAGTGCGAGGGAAACAGCGGTAGCACGCAAAACGTTCCGTTCGTGCATCGAGAAAAAAGCTCTTCCCTCTTTCAAAGAGATTCAAGACATGCTCGATGCGAATCCCGGCACTTTCAATCGCAATATAGCGTCGATCAAGACGTGGGTGAGCAACCAAATAAAAAAAAACGTTTAACTAAACCGTTTTTTTCCAAGATTATTATACGCTGCTGTAACAAGATAAAATAAACGTTTTTTTTTCAAATATGTGTTATTACATTCACTTCTCCTACTTTTTAAATATAGCGTTTATAAGTGTTCGATAATTATCGACACACTCAGACCTAATTATATTTGACGGCGAGCTGCTATCGAGTCTCTTGACAGTTTTCGAGAACCTACGTGAGACTGTCAAAGATAATAGCGGTCCCGGGATTAAACAGTCCATAAATATATGTGGTTCTATTTTTAACCTTTTCATAAAAAAAAAACTAAATTTGCTCATACATTGTTTCCTGCGATATACGTAGTGAAATAAATAGTTTTGTACACATCTATTACGCAATGTAGATCTACGTATACGCAAATTTCGAAATGTACACCCGGACCCCATATCCACCCTTTCATAAACATATATATATATATATATATTCTGGTGCGGATACCAGTCGGTTGAGATCACGTCCCTGCGAAAAATTAGGCTGACGCCCCTGCGAAAGATATTAAAATTACGAGAGTGCGAAAAAGGCCTTAATTTTTTTGGAATATTTCAGAACTATTTCGAGATTAAAATTACGATATCATACCACTGGGGAAAGCTGCGGAGGTCGTTTTGGTGTCAAACGAAATTTTTTTGCATGTAGTATTTCATTAAACCTGCAAAAAGCTTGAATACGCTACTATTACGTTGATATAACATATTAACCTGGAAAAAAAGTGGCTGAAATGAGTTGCTTGGAGTAAAAGATACTGCGGCAACGTCTTGGCGGTCGGTAAAAAAAATGTGGGTCGTAAGAAAAGAGAGGTGAATGTACTTGTCTCAAGACGCTGCCGCGTCTCTCGATATTAATTTCATAAAAACTTTTTTGTATATTAAATATAATATATGAGTATCCATAAAAAAACTTTCAATACTTTATATTCATTTTCATACAAAAATTTCGAACAATGTTGTTGTTGAAATCTGAAAATAGCTTTTACAAAATTATTTTAGTCAATCCACTTTTCAATAAAGTTCATTATGTTAGTATTTAGTTCAGAAAACACAGAAAAATGTTTTCCCTTGATTCACACTCACCTTTTACTTATACTCCTAAATGTTTCTGGATTCAATCTATTTCATACACAAATAAACCGTTAGGAACTCTAAATATGTCTAAATAATGCGTCAATATAAATACTGTTGTAACCTATACACATACAAATATCGATTGGGTATACAAAAAATATTAAATTCCATCTGAATATACTCGGTAAATAATAACACAGGAATATATTTTCAATGTAAATCGAGGAAGGAAGATTGCAGAAGACATGATCCAAGAAGTGTGATGGACAACAGAAAACTATAAAAGGTAATTTTTTCAATTAACTGCAACATAATATGAAATGTGTTTATTAATAGCAGGTATCATAACTTTTTTTTTTGAAAATTCTTTTATCACATTGACTTGATTAGCAAAGTCAGTGAATTTTTGATATTGCTAATGATCTTATTCCTTTTTTGTTTTATTTTATTTCATCTTATTATAGATGACTCACTGGTTACCTTTAGGATATTGCAGACTGCAGAAATACGAATTCACTAAAAAATAGTATTTTATTCGAGTCACTCTGAATTTAATGTAAAGATGTTGCCCGAAAAATGAAGTTGATTGCTCTATTTAAATATAGAAAAAAATAATTCATTCCACCTTTTACCTCTCAAAAAATTCATTCCATCTTTATCTGTTCTAATAATTTATCTTAATAAAAATTGAAAACTTCTTAACATTATGCAGAAAAACATTTTCTTGAATAGTGTTAAGAAGTTGCAGCATGCAAAAAATATTAGTTCGCAGATCCAAGTTGAGCCGAAATAGACACTAACTTTAGCGAATTCATAAAAAATGAAACTCGTTACATATATAATATAAATTTACTATCCTATATTGATTATTCTTTCCTTAGTTTTGATAACTTGTGTAATCATAAACCCCACTTTGTTACCTGATGACACCAATGACATTGCGAGCTTTGGGTCATTCATGACCAATACAGTGGCGCATATTTTTTTTCGACTTTGCACACCATAAAAGCGTAGTTTATACCATCCTATTGACAATGGTAGAAAGAAGACATCGTGCGGTTTTTTTAAGAGGTTGCGCAAACGCTTTTCGTATTTCCCATTTGATTAACATGTAGGCAGTCGTTGTCTCGAGTTTACATAAGAATGACAATTTTCCTACAAAATGGACGGGCATGGAAACAGTGACATCAGATAGCTTATTGTATTTTCTTTAAATCAGCTTACTATAGAGTATTTTCTGCCACATAGTATCCAAGGTTTTTAATTTTGAATACACTTTGAATACAACAAATGCGCATAATGTGCGTTTTTTTTGCTAATAATTCGGCTACAGTCAATCTTACGGCCATAATTGTTACCATCAATCTTAACGAGAATACGATGACCTACAAAACGACAAAAGAATCATTCTGGTACGATTAAGCTCGACGGAATCATGACTTTAAAAATTATTATTTTTTGCCATATAACACGTTTATAATTAATTTTTTCAACAAAATCGGCTGTATGTACACAAGTCTCATAGTTTTCGGTACAGGTTTAAAAAATAGTGGTTAAAAAGTTTATAAAACCATAACCGTCAGTAAGGGTATTCGATCCAACGGATAGGATTCCTGTATAATTAATAAAGTGTCGAATTATTATTTTACATTGTTATTGGTGTTTTTATGTGTACAATATCGGCTTTACATTTATTATACATAGAGCATGTATAATTATTTCTCACTCTGCAACAATGTATTAAGTCGAGGCTAAACATACCTTGCGATCGCGAGATGGAGTGAGAGCGGAAAGTGAGCATCGAGAGACTTATGTGCGTACCTCTGCCTCTTTATTGCGCTTGTTTAATGACATAGCCCTAGTACTTTGCGCGTGAAACGTACGACCTTCAGAGTTTGGTCAATGTTTAGGAAGCTGTTTTTATTAGTATTACCGACGATCCAGTTTGAATGTTACACTTGGCGCAAGCAGTGCTATAAAGATTGAAAAATCCGTGACGCGTAATTGAACCATTTATTTTTGTACCAACGTTTTTCTTCAATTTCAGTGTTGTAGGGACGTGTCAAAAGTTTAGCGAGTGACTCAAATCAATAATGGCGACGAAAAAAAAGGATATTTATTTGTTTGGACCACCAACTTTTAAAATCAGAGGAAAAGGTGCGATTGCAACAATTAAAGCAGTACAGGATGTGTGCTGTGCACACATTTTTCGATTCTAGCGTTCCGATGCATGTAAAAAAGAAGATGGTACTGGCCTTACGAGAACGTGATGCACCAAATTCAAATATTAAACGGGTTACATTAAGCGATAGTGAAATCCGATGTTTAAAAGATGTCGATATAAGTCACTCCATCACGAAAAAATCTCTAAACTTATTCAAGCAATGCGAATTGCCTTATGATTTCCTTGACGATGTCCTGACAAATTGGAAAGTAGCAAATCTTTTAACGAATGTCGAACTGTGTTCAAAAACTTCAAAGTCGTTGATGATGAGGCAGAACGCGGTGTAGCCCTTATTGAAGAATTCAATAATCGGCTGACAAAAAACGAGGAGCAAAAACAGTATCTACTGCAAGTAGTGAAGAATCACCGCGCAAAATATCGAAACTGCCACAAGAAAACTCTTCTGAAGTCGAGCTGCAATTAATTAGAAGATTTGAATCAAAATGAAGTTGGGAATGGCATCGACATTGTTGAGCTTACTTCCAAAAATGATGCTATGTATTTCGTGATTTTCGACACGCGTCATTTTTAAGTTTTGTTCAAGTTTATATAGGAACCTCATCCATTTAAAAAATACCTGATTAACGAATTGAATATTACAGGGATTCGTAGAATTAAAGTAACCAGAAACGTATTCTACGGCGAAAAACAATCATTTCCCGACGAGTTATACTTTAAAATTAAGATTTAATAAATCATAATTCCATCAAGTTTGATCTTACCAGAATGATTCTTATGTAGTTTCGGAGGTGATCGTATTCTCTTCAAGTCTGATAGTAATAATTATGGTCGTAAGATTCACTGTGCCCGAGTTATTCGAAAAAAAATACAAATTATACGTATTTATTGTAGTTAAACTTGAATATCTTTGAGAGTATGTAGCAGTAAATACTCTAAAATATACCGAATTGGAAAGAATTGAAGGAGCTATTTGATGTCGTTATTTTTATACCCGTCTATTCTGTATGAAAATTGGCAATCCCCTGGAAACTCGAGACAACGACTGCTTACGTGTTAATCAAATGAGAAATACAAAAACCGATTGCGCAACCTCTGAAAAAAAAATATCGCACGATGTTTTCCTTCTACCATTGTCAATAGATAGTATAGACTACGGCTTTATGGTGTGCGATGTCGAAAAAAAAAAAAAAAAAAAATTTGGGCTACTCTCATGACCAATTAATAAAACTCACGGAAATTACCAAATAAAATATAAATCGTCTTTATTGGCTGAATGGTGTTTGTCGCAGTCTGAAAAAAATTAGAGCACACACATCTCAGTTAATTTCTGAATGAAACTTGTTATGCATAGAAATTGAAAAACTTTTTATTATTCTTGTATAAGTTGTGACGATAATAATTTGTCTCACCAAGCAACTTAGCATCATAGCGAATCACTTTGGACGATTGCGTAGGATTAAATCTGCTTGAAAAAATTAAAACCACTTAATTTTACCACATAGCATTAAATGCTTGGAAATGAATAATCCACGAAAAAGCATAGAAAGTCACTGAATTTAATATATGAATTTGTACGATTAAACGAACTTACCTGTAAGTGAAGTTCTATCGTAATTTTATGGAACGCCTCTTCCGAAAAGATCACCATGGTAGTAGTACCCCCCTCTCATGCCGTTATGCCACAAATTTACAGTAAAAACTAAAGGTTTTTTCCCACAAATGACGCACGTGTCGTGGTTGTCATGACGCTCGCTGTCCAAACACCTCATTTCTTCAAAGTGCTGCCGTAACAATTCTTTTGGGCTAAGTTACATTAGCTTCGGGTTTTGGGTGGGAGTGTGATCTCTTCGGAAGAGGCGCTCCATATAATTACGATAGAACTTCACTTACAGGTAAGTTCGTTTAATCGTACAATTGTATTTCGCGCCTCTTCCTCGAGATCACCATGGTAGATGTTGAAAGTTTGTTACGGCTGAAATACATTTTTTTTTTTTTTTTTAACGGTTTTGAATAATCTATATTCAGATACAGTGTAACTTATATAAGGTTTATAGTTCTAGGATAGTTATAACTCTAGGATAGCCCTCGCAAATGTATCACTAGCATCTGATATTTCAAGGTTGTAGAATTCGGCAAAGGTTTCAGAGTTTTTCGTCCAACCGGCGGTTCGTTTCATTGTATCAATGCAGGAAATAATTCCCTTCCTCTTTGCCGCCGAAGTAGCCGCATGTCGCGTACTGTATGCGGAGAATATTTCTGTATCGATTCCACTTAAATTTAGAATGCCTTTGATCCAACGACTTAAGGATTGTGTTCCTACAGCCTTATGAGGGTTTTTAAACGAAATGAATAAAGTCGTTTCAGTCTTTCTCAAATCTTTAGAAACTTCTATATACGTTTGAAGAGCAGAAGCTGCGCAAATTTTCTTATTCTCAGTAAAAAAAGGTAATATCAGCGTAGGCTGTTTTCTGTTTATCCCGGAAGTTTTGATCCGTGCAGGGATTTTTATTTCGATTACATTATCTTTTCGTTTTATATTACGGATGTCAATGAGCGATAGAGTTTGAGGTCTGTGACCTGTGACTAGTGCGAGTAAAGTTACGAGCTTCATTGACAATTTAACCAGTGATAACTCGTTATTTGGCGGCCACTCAGTGAAGAAATCAAGGACTAATTTGGGATTCCGAGTAAATTCGTATTTAGGTGCAGGGGGACGTCGTTTTGCGGTACCTTTACAAAACCGCTTAACCCTGTCATCCTGACCTATCTCTGGTCCCAAAATCAACGCGACAGCAGATCGAAAGCTATTAATTGAACCGTATGATGCTCCTTTTTCGAATTCAGCTGCGAGAAAGCTCAAAACCTCCGGGATTCCTGCCGTTAGATTATTGATTTGTTTTTCGTTGCAAAAATACCACCATTTTTTAAGGCCTGTCTCGTATTGACGTGAAGACGAATTGGTTAGCGAAGAGATCGCAACGTCCCATGTTTCCTTTGGCATCCGTCGTTTTGCCAACGCTTCTTCGATAAAATGCCGGCCACCAGGGAAAGGCGTCGCCATAAAGGATGAGGTTCCCTGTTTGCAGAACATACGAGACTAAGATTTGGTTAAAAAATAATCGGTTTCGACTCAAACATAGCCATACACATCGGGAACCAAGGCTGGGATGGCCAGTGAGGGACGACTAGAATACCTCTAGCTTTTTCTAATTGTATTTTTCTTAATACTTCCAATATCAGAGAAAATAGAGGGAACGCGTAGAAAAAATACGGGGTCCAATCGATAGTAAAGGCGTCAACTGCTATTGATCTGGGATCTCTTTTCCATGAAATGTATTTTTTACACTTTGTGTTTGATCTACTCGCAAAAAGGTCAATTTCCGGAACTCCGAAAGATTGTACGAGATCGTCGAACGCATAATCCGATAACCCAAATTCAGTTTCGAATTCTAATTTCCTGGACTCAGCGTCAGCTACCCCATTATCCTCGGACCGAATATAGGATGCAAAAATCCAAATATGTCGATGCTCGCACCATTTCCAAATATCTTTAGCCAAAGAACTTAGCCTTCGCTTTTGGATACCACCCATGCGACTGATATAAGATATTGCAGTGGTGTTATCGATTCTGAGCAAAATATTGCAATTTCTGAGGTCAGATGCGAAACATTCGAGATCGAAAAAAGCTGAAAGTAGCTCTAAATAATTTATGTGGTTTTTGCGACCTTCTGTATTCCAATATCCGTGGGCTCGTTCAGCTTCACAACGGACGCCCCAACCTGATCGAGAAGCATCCGAAAAGATCTCGGTCTTAAACTCATAATCTCTAATTGGATTATTAATGGACATGATGTTCGATTTTCACCATTTTAAATCTTCTCGAACTTTCTCAGATAACGTCATTACTGCCTCGAAGTTATCGTTATTATGCCGTAAAGCTAGCATTTTTTCTCGTTCAAGGGCCTTCATATATACCCATCGGTATTTTGCGGCCTTGCAACAATCACCGAGACTGCCTATGAACAATGCGAATTTTCTTATTTTATAAGTATGCCCTACTTTAAATTTTACAATCGCTTCAGAAATCTTGACTCTCTTGTTGTTAGGAAGTTCGATTAGCATAGATTTTGTGTCCAGCAAAAATCCTAAGAATTTACAGCGATTAGATGGTCGCATTTGACTTTTTTGGTAATTAATAATGAATACTAATTCTTGCAAAAGACTACACGTTTTCTCTAGATTTATACGACATTCCGTAAAAGAGTCTCCGATTAGTAGGAGATCGTCCAAGTAAATGACGGAGATATAACCCTGTTCCCTTAAGTGGGTAACGACTAGTTTCATGACTTTGGTGAAAACGTAAGGAGCCAGATTTAAACCGAAAGGTAAGCACGAAAATTCGAATCTTTTGCCATTAAAAATAAAACGTAGAAATTTCCTACTCGATTCTGTTATCGGAATAACGTAATAGGCGTCTTTCAAGTCGAGAGTTGTCATAAACGATCCTTGGTCTAATAAGTCTCTAGCCGTTCGTAAGTCCTCGAGCTTAAAGTGTTCAGTTTCAATGAATTCATTTAAACTCTTCAAATTCAAAATAAGACGATTGGAGCCGTCTGGTTTTGGCCTAATGAAAATTGGGATATAAACTCGTCTTCCATTTGAATACATCTTGTGATTGCCCCTTTTTCTAACAATTGATCGATTTGTTCCGAGATTTTGAACTTTTCTAAAAATGACCATTGAGGCTCCCTGGGAGCTACATTTTGTGTGACTCTTTTTTTAAAAGGGATTTCTAGACCCTTGATCCAAGCCAAGATTCTGGTGTCCGACGTGAGAGTTTTCCATTCCTCGTAAAAATGTTTTAGACAGCCTGCTGGAACACTTACGGAAATTAGTGACGCTTCCTCCTCGAATCCTTCTCGTTCTTCGGTTCCGACTTCCGATGACCCGAGTTCCTCGATGAGTAGGATTTCTTCTGTCCGCTCCACGACGTCCCGCGATGCTTGAAATTTTGTCGGAACGGGCTCTTGAAGTTTTTTAATTGACCAACTGATTTTTTCGTAACGGGCTTAATATCTTTAGATGAACGCTCTAAAGATTTTGCCGTTTTAATGTTTTCATCCAACTGCTTTCCGAATAACCATTCGTCTATGACCGTCGCATTTAGAGCATCTTTGATCGAAGCATTCAAGTTGGTTACTATGAGCGCCTTTCTCGTTAGGGATTCATCTCTTTGTAAATCGATCGGAAGCTTCTCTACGTCGCTCAAAACTTCTATGAGAAGTAGTCTTTCTATCGTCTCGTTGCATAATAGTTTCGAGAGGATTCCGCCCAGTGCAGAGATGCAAACTGTAACCTTTTCTTGCTTAGCGACCAAACGAGAATCTCTGGTTATTATGGGTTCTGAGAGAGATGCTTTAACTTCCGGATTCAATTTTGGTGAATTTATGCCTGGACTATTCTCTGGTGTTCCATATTTCAGGAGAAGAGCTGATTTATTTTCCTTAGGAAGTCCGACCGTTAAAATTTCTGTCCACCTTGGCACCAACTCATCACAAATCGGCGGTTCCGTCGGTTTATTAACCGGCAAATGCTTCCCGAGAATTTCAAGAGCTTCGATATCAATAGTTTTCGAAGTATTATTGTCAGGATTCTCAGGAACTAAATTTTTCGGTGGCGCGGTCGTAGGAGTGTGAACGATAATAATATCGGCATTTTGCCGAGAAGTCTCTTGTGTTGGGTGGTAGAGAATTTTTTCTCGAGGCTTTTCCCTCGAAGAGCATCGCTCGTTCGATCCTGAACTCGAACTGTCCCCCGAACTCGGTGACGTGGATGATACGTGTCCTATGATCGAAAGGAAACAATTCAGGTTATGTTTCATCGTGATCGACTCATCGATCTTTCTGAGCCTAACTCTGTATCAAAGTATATTTCTGTGGCCTTCGGGATGACTCTTGTCTCTCGAGGCCGAATACGCCATTCGGACCTTATCCTGAACGAGCACGGCTACCCTGCTCGTCTGACGCAACATAAGACACGGTTTTTCGTGAGGACCTGATCGATACCCAATCTAACGTTCAAGTATGACTCTCTTGAGCCAACTTGACTAATAAAAATTTCCCACGCAACGGCCTAACCATTGCGTGTTGAAAAATATTCGCCGTCTTGATCCTGCAAAATAGAAGATACTTACTTCGATTTTTATGATGAGATTTCTTTTTCCTCTTTCTTTCTCGGCGTTCAAGACGTCTCAATCGTTTCAAAAGGCGGTTTTCTTTATCTTCATCGTCAGAATCACATCGGCGATTTCGTTTCTTTCCCATTTTCTCGAATCTTGAGAGCACTCGGAAAAAAAACGTCTGTGGCTTTCAGCACAAGAAAAAAGAATGAGGTGTTTGGACAGCGAGCGTCATGACAACCACGACACGCGCATCATTTGTAGGAAAAAACCTTTAGTTTTTACTGTAAATTTGTGGCATTAACGGCATGAGAGGGGGGTACTACTACCATGGTGATCTCGAGGAAGAGGCGCGTAATACAATGACAATATGCTTAGATGATGTTGAGAGCCATTGGAGAGTTGCATTGAAAAACTGGATTAGGGAAATCTTAGTTAATCAATAAATAACCACTGATTATATTGAGTTTACTAATGAATGAATCAATAAATAACCACTGATTATATTGAGTTTACTAATGAATGAATCAATAAATAACCACTGATTATATTGAGTTTACTAATGAATGAATCAATAAATAACCACTGATTATATTGAGTTTACTAATGAATGAATCAATAAATAACCACTGATTATATTGAGTTTACTAATGAATGAATCAATAAATAACCACTGATTATATTGAGTTTACTAATGAATGAATCAATAAATAACCACTGATTATATTGAGTTTACTAATTAATAAATCTAGGTACACATAAATTGTAACGCTCTTTTTGTTTTGACACGTTACAAATAGGCCCGTATTCACGGCCTTTTGTTTATTTTTTTTGGCCACCACCTCGCTCGAGAAACACTTCGCTGGCAACTCTCTAGGGCACTCGCGATCGCATAAATCGGTTATTAATTCTAGGATTTTTTTTATGGAACCTCGCCGCTAAGACATCTTCCTGGAAGAAGTCAGCAATATTGCATGTCGCTTTTCTGCTTCTGGAATCTTTCGCTTGCCAGGAAATATCGCACGGGACAAGCTGATCGAGGAACGAGAGCAGAGTCGAGCATAGCTACGCTCGGACAACAACGAACATCATGCACGCCGTCGGCGAATATATTGTATTACCTTAATGTGCGACTTGCTTGTTTGCCGTGCTTTGAATATTATTTTAAATAGTATTTTTATTCTCTGGTAATCAGTAACGTAATTTTTACGATGTTTCGGTTTTCGGAAAATACGTTGAGAAGCATCTCCATCGATATTTCGATCGGCGAGAGTACGGGAACGTTCGAATTCCTGGTGCTCTATTGGTCGCGTGCGATAGATCGTGGGAACTCGCTTCTTACGCTAGGCGGCATCACCAGAAATTCGCGTAGCAAGGGAGAGGGGAAGAAAATCGGCTAGCGACGAAGCGAAAAGATCGCGACCAAAAATTAGTTGTCTCCGGACTGTATTGAAGTGAGGTGGTGTTTTTCGGCGAGAGCAAAAAAAAATGAAACCGGCGACTACAGGTATCATGCCCTTGTCTTTGCGCTGAAAATTATTACAATATTGTTTTGTTTTTTTTGTTAAGATGTGACATTTGCTCATTGTGCATCGTGGCTCGTACTCGCGTCGACATCTCCGCGCTATAGGAAAGGTTTCGGCTTCGCCTTTTGACAGTTGAGTTTGCGAAAAAGATAATGCCGGGAAGCGTTGTGTAAGGGTCGATCGTGATCAAGTTGCGACGGTGTCGAGACATGTTGCGTTCGTGAGACAATTCGTAGCGTATTGTTTTTTTATGTTAAAAATTTAATTGCCCAGGAAATCATCGGGAAGCGCGTAGAGAGCGTAAGGCGGCTGTGGCTGCTACCCTCGCGGCGTAGAACCGTCTTTTTTGCTGGGCTGAAGAAGTGCGCGTGCTTCCATACCGAGTGTCTCTTTTCCTCTGGTTCCTTTTAGTGGTTTTTGGGTCGGAACCGTTTAAGGATTTTCGAGCGCTAGCTTCTGTTGTTCGCGTGGTATCTTCCCTCGAACGATCGCTTGCGAGATGGTCATCTCTATTGTATGTTTGCGTTTTTTTTTTTTTTGTTGCATTTAGATTTTCCAGGTAATTTCGCGGTGATGGTGCGAAAAGTTAATCCGCGAACCGATATGCAATAAAGTAGTAGGGACAATTACGACGCGCGGTAGCTGACAGTTTCCTGTATATTGGATATATTTGGTCTATTGTTTTATTATTATTTTTCTTATTTTTGTTTTTCGCGAGTAGAAAACCACGAGGGTGAATCGAGTAGCCTTCGCTGATTTCAGTAGGGTTTTTTTTTTTTGTAAAAGAAAGTGCTAAATAAAAGGAAGAAAACAAGTGTACTTGACTTGGGCCTTTCTGTTTTTTTTTTGTTATCGTCGAACGAATTTCCGGGATTGGCCCTATTCTCTGTCCGTACTTTATTTGGGACAAGCAAAAGAAATTTGCGATAAAGGAAATACCAGGATTCCTGAACCGCCCCTCTACCCGACGACGAGGCTGCTAGGCTGGCCGTGCAACCAGACCCTTTATCCTTCTTCTTTTTATTATTATTTATAATAGAAAAGTGAACATCTTAAAAACCGATCGGGCTTTGCGGCAATAGCGGAGCTGGCGCCCCTTATTAAAAATAAACCAATCGAGGGATAAAGTTTTGTGGCGTTTTAGTGGATGGTAGAGTTTGTGGATTTTTTTTTAAGTCACAACATATTGAAAAACACTTATTATTATTTCTGTCTTAGTTCTAAAATATTGACTTTCACGAAGTGACACAGTATTTTACCATATGATATCGGAAGCTGGAAGTTTATCGTAAAGGGGCAGAAACTATTTTCTAAAAAACGCTAATATTTCCATTACTTTTTACTTTGAAGGACACAATCAATTTTTGCATCAAATAAACGAATTCACTGGTGTGCAAACAAAAAAGCCAAGATTACGACAGACTGTAAAAACCTCAAAATCTGAAGGATTATATATAAGTGCTGAACAATCACTGAATTTATCAAAATGTATTAAACATGTAAGAGGCAGATGAAGAGAAAAGAAAAAGAAAGGTGGATACAACGTTCGTACCTATTATCTCTGGAAACTTTATTGCCTCTTCCTAATATAAAAAAAGAAGGCTGCGCCTAACGACGTACCTTCCTCGCTCGATGGCCAGAGTGAGACTGGCTGGTGATGCGAACGCACGCAAGTGGGAGACGCGGGCCGCTCCCTCTATCGCAGTTTTCACAGGCGAACGCTCGCTCTCGGTGGCGGCTTGTTCGCGCAAAGAAAGGCCAATGGCGGTAAATTTAAAAATGCGGTCTTATGACCGAGTCATGCGTCGAAGCCGCGTCGCAATCGCGCGCCCAAAAAACGGCCCCGAGTTCGAAAACCCGTGCTCGCTGCGGATCCACATTAACAAAGGATTACTCCCACGGGATCCAATATCAAGAGACGCGGCAGCGTCTTGAAACAAGTACATTTACCTCTCTTTTCTTACGACCGACATTTTCTTTACCGACCGACAAGACGCTGCCGCAGTATCTTTCACTCCGATCAACTCATTTTTCCATAGTATCAAGTGTCCAGGTCGACCTTTCCATAGTCTTTAGCGTCCAGATCGATCCCTCCATAGTTTTCAATGTCCCAGTCGATCTCTCCATAGTTTTGAGTGTCCAGGTGGATTTCTCCATAGTTTTCGATGTCCAGGTAGATTTCTTCATAGTTTTCGATGTCCAGGTCGATCTCTCCATAGTTTTTGTTGCCCAGGTCGAACTCTTCATAGTTTTTGTTGTACAGGTCGACCTCTCTATAGTTGTAAGTGTCCAGGTCGACCTCTCAATATTTTTAAGTGACCAGGTCAACCTCTCCATAGTTTTAAGTTTCCAGGTCGATTCCTCCATAGTTTTGAGTGTCCAGGTCGCTTCGTCCATAGGTTTTCGATGTCCCGGTCGGACTACTCCATAGTTTTTGTTGTCCAGGTCGACCTCTTTATAGTTGTAAGTGTCCAGGTCGACCTCTCTATAGTTGTAAGTGTCCAGGTCAACCTCACTATAGTTGTAAGTGTCCAGGTCAACCTCACTATAGTTGTAAGTGTCCAGGTCAACCTCACTATAGTTGTAAGTGTCCAGGTCAACCTCTTAATATTTTTAAGTTCCCAGGACGATTCCTCTATAGTTTGCAATGTCCAGCGCGATTTCTCTATAGTTTTGAGTGTCCAGGTGACTTCCTCCATAGTTTTTGCTGTCCAGGTCGAACTCTTCATAGTTTTCGTTGTTCAGGTCGAACTCTTCATAGTTTTTGTTGCCCAGGTCGAACTCTTCATATTTCTTATTGTCCAGGTCGAACTCTCCATAGTTTTTGTTGTCCAGGTCGAACTCCCCATAGTTTTTGTTGTCCAGGTCGAACTCCTCATATTTTTTTTGTCCAGGTCAAACTCTTCATAGTTGTAAGTGTCCAGGTGGATTTCTCCATAGTTTTCGATGTCGACCACTTCGTAGTTTTTGTTTTCCAGGTCAAACTCTTCATAGTTTATGTTGAAAAAAAAAAGAGAATTCACAGTACTTGACGAGTTTGCGAAGTATCGCACATGGTCCATCATCATAGAACGTTCATACTAGCATCTAAACTGGTCAAGTACTTTGAATTCTTTTTTTTTCATTATTAACATTTTTTAATTTTTTTCCAATTTTTTTTTTTTTTAATTTTGTAGTTTCCATTTTTTAATTTTAACTGCGAGGTTTTCTTGTCTATTCCTGAATTTTTTTTCCTTCGACTGTAAGCTTATTAGTACCGAATATAAATACTGTAACAATATATATATATCAATGATGAACAACATGTACTTGACATGCTGCAGATATTTTTAGTTTATTTATTTGACGACTTTTTGTTCCTATACATAGTTTATAGCTCAATTTTTTGAGACACAGTTTTAGGTGGGAAGTATTGCGTTCCACTAACGTAAATGTACTTGTCTCACGTTTTTTTACACATGGTGTTTTTTTGGGGGTACCAAATTGGGGCAACATTGCCACCGTCATTCCACCAGTGCGTGCGACGCGAACGTGTCCGCCGCGGTGACAGCAAAAAAAAACTTCATTGGCCTTTTACAAAATACCGAAATAAACGAAGTTATCGACCAAAATAAAACAAACAAATAATAATAATAGTTTAACTTACTGACTAAGGCGGATCCTGCTTCTGTCCGTAACAGAACAGTTTACTCCTCTTTTTTCTTTAATTAATGTTTTGAAATAATCTAAAAAAAAATACCGGTCCAGATACCGTTTGGTTAAGATCGGGCGACCTGCTGCGATCTATATCTATATATATACCATTCCCCTGATGGGTATTGCCATCTAGTCGCAGCATGTACAAGGTGTGCGAAGCTCAACTCGTGTCTGTGCGAAGCTAGCATCCCATGCGTGCGGAAAAGCGACTGAATTTCGTGAAATATTTCAGAGTAATTTTCGAAGATACAAATCACGATATTAGTGCACTGAGACAACACACGAAAGTCATTTTAGTCTTAAACAAAGCGTTGTTTTTTGCACGATCTCATTAATACCAGAAAAGAGGCTTCTAATCGTTACCATTGCCTAAATAATGTCTGGAGACGACGCCGCGTCTCTTCAAAAATTTCTGAAATCCCATTTAAAATGAATTGCTTGGAGTAAAAGATACTGCGGCAGCGTCTTATCGGCAAATGTACTTCTCTCAAGATGCTACCGCGTCTCTTGATATATCTCATAATTCTTGGTTTTAACCTCGTATTTACTGCTAAACATTCAAATACAATATTGAAACTTTAAATTATGATGTATACAGCTATAATTAATATAATCTACGATCATTTATAGAGACGTATTAACCGTTTTTTGTTTGATTTCAATACAATACACGAGAGTGCCTCTATTGATTGTTTCTGACAATTGGTAATTGCACATTTTACTGAATTTCCGAAAGTAAAACTTTCCCAAATGTTAGAAGAATAATATACAGTTTTATAAAGCTCTTATCTCGTGAAATGTAGTGAATGCTGCAACTAACCCGACGAGCTTGGTATCATCGATTATCCGAAAGCACCACAGTTATATTGCGATAAGTGTGTTACAACCGACACCACGAGCGTGTTACAACTGGCCCCTGGCAATATCCTTGCATAAAATGGCATCTTCTTTTAATATATGAATTGAATTATAGAGTATTGCATCTTATGGTGTTCAGAACAGATTATATGTACTAAAATTGCAAATGAATTATTAGAGAGGGCTCGATCTGCATTTGCTAGTCAACTTTTACAGCGAACTTAAGGTTGTCCTGTTTTATGCAGAAATTCGTTTATTGTTTGTAAAATTTTTGCAGAAGCAATTTCAGCTGCGAAATTTGTATCAGAAGTATGGTTTGTGCCTATAATAGCCTACTTCTAAGAACAGCAAACTGTCGTTCTTGCAAATATTTAAAAAACCATTTTGTACAACCAAAACGTGTTACTTTCGGCTCCGGTCTCTCCTACTGAGAAAATTCCAATCAGTAATTGATAATTGATCAAATCTGCAAGAAGATCTGAAACTTGACCAAAAACTAGTTTGCATACACAATTATCAGCTTTGATTATTCCGTTGGTTTAGTAACTAAACCTTTTTCTCCGCGTAAGGTTTTTTTCCATTTGATTACCATTTAAATCATCTCACAAGCTTACTAGATACCTTGTAAGTCAACGGAAATCGGTGACAGTAAAATAGGGCGTCTTAAGAGGTTGCTGCAGTCGGCTGACACGAAATTATCTTTAGACACAGAATGAGGTCAAAGCGATCAACGAGCTTGAGAAACGAACAAATAAATTTCTCCGGCTCTTCAGTGAGACCATCGACCGAATCCGGAAAACCGGCATCAACATGCTTCAGCGATCGCCGAGTCACTCGTGAAACGAATTCCGCCTTCGATAATGCGCCACCCCCTTCGTTTTTTCCTATTCCTCTGTATGTGCTATGTGCCTTCACCTTTCCACTCTGCTATCGAATTGAGGTGGTAGCAGCAGTGTTGGTACGTTGCTTTCCTTGAAATGGATCGGATGACGGTTCGCTTTTACCCAACGAGATTTATGGAAAATGACACGCTTCGGTTTGGCCAGGCTCATTCTCCGAAGAAAGGTTTCATGATATTTCGGTCCTTCACCTATGCCGTGTCACCTACTTGAGTACTGACGCCTGGTGAATTATATTGCTGTTGTATAACGTGCGTGACTTTGAACTATCGGGGATTTACAAGGGTGTCCTGATCCCGTGTGGAAAATGTAGCAGCAGAGTGTCATATTTTTTCAGTTATTCTATCTCAAGTTGCACAATATAAACTTAAAGACAATCAATTATAGGCATGGCTAGAATTATCAGTGGATGAATTCATAAACATAATTTTATAACGTGGTTCTTGAATTGTACCTTCTGACTCCAGTTTACTTAGGATTTTTTTACAAAGGATCCATGAAGGTTTTTTTTAGCTATGAATAGAAATTTTAATTTGAGACAGACAATTGAAGATGGACAGAAAGTTGAATGTTCTTGTCGTTAATTGACACCAATGCTGACACCTTTTATTTTCATAGGAAAAATTAAATTTATCAATACTGAGAAGACGTTCTTGCTGTAACAGCCAGATATTCAGTTGCTGGAACTACAATTCGGATTGCTGGCGCAGCCGTGGTGTTGATCAGTTACCACAGCGGAACACCAAAACTGTTATGATGCCGATTCGTCATGGCGCTGATGTCGTGCGGATAACTATAAACTAAATCCCTATAGCTGGCCCAGCTATATGGATGACTCTTTCAGTCTTGCGTATAGCTATCCGGATAGCTCGGGTTGCCACGCGAATAGTTTCTACCGCGAACACACGTCCAAGTGAAGGGCTGCCATAACTATTCATAATGTTAATACAACTATACCCAAAGCTCCCATAACTAATTTGGATGCAGTCATCAGTTAGTTGGTTGTGACAGCTATACCTTTTTCTCAGTGAATACCATAGTATCTACAAATTCTTGCTTTTTCACTAGAAGAACTGGGAGATAAATAAAAAATATCCCATTCAATGCTGCATATTAAATTTAATCGAAATCAAATGTGTACAGAGGGACACACACACATATACATCGATGTGAGTGTATGATCTGACAAGCTCATTCGTTAGTAAGAGAAATTCAAATACCGGTGACACTTTTTATCCAGGAACGCAGATTTGCTACGTTAGTGTAGACTCCAGGATAGTTGGGCCGGGCGCATCCATAGCCCCAAGAGACAATACCATAAAGGGTCTTGTTTGCAGTTAGAGGACCACCGGAGTCACCTTGGCAGGCGTCTTTTCCACCCTTAGGAAGTCCGGCACAGATCATTCTTGCGGTGATATCATTCGTGTACTTGTACGCGTTTTCGCATACTGCGCGATCAACGATGGGAACAGAAACTTGCATCAATACATTTGGGCTTGATCCACCTTCCTGAAAAGATCAAAAGTACATAGTATCGCTACGATAAACTGAACCACCCGCCTTCAACAGAATTAGCCTAATTTAGTCTTTGATGCTTGAAGGTTAAGAAGAAACGGTGTACCAGTATTATCGTAAAGGAATTGTTGTCTTACCGAAAGAGCTCCCCATCCCGTTATGTTCACAGTTTGGTTTGTTCGGATTTCAACCGAAGGCAAGTTGATTGTATTGACGGTAGAGCTCAATTGAAGAGTGCTGTTCAACTAAGGGGTATAAAAAGTAGAAAAAATTAGACATATTACAGCAGCATGGAAAGAATGGCCGTCTGCCATAACCCGTGAGCATTGTTCAATATGATTGAACGAGACTTTTACTAACGCGCTAACATGTCCAATTGATCTGTTGGTTAAGGCTACCTGATCGTTACATCTATCAACTAATTGACACATCTATCTGAACAATTCTGGGACCAGCCGATGAATAATCGGGGTTCATGTGTTTAAAGGATTTTCACCAATGCCCATTGATTGTGCAGCTATTGACTGTTCTCCATGCTATTCGTTGCACTTTTCGTGCATTAGTAATTAAATAATATACCTTAATAAGCGCTATGTCATAATCGATGGTATAATCGTTGTAATGCGGGTGTCTTATGGTCCGATTAATCTTATGGATAACACCTCCATTTTTCTCACTACTGCCAACGGTAATTGTGTAGGCGCTAGAGGAACCGGGACTGACGCAATGACCCGCAGTGACAACCCATTTGTTGCTTATTATTGACCCTCCGCAGTTATGCGAACCGTATATTTTTAACGACACTTGATGCGGATGCTGACTGATCGCCGTAGGCACTCCACCGACGATCCTATTATCAGGAAATGGTGGTCTTGCCACAAATCCTTTTAAAATCATAATAAGACATTAGGCAATGTTAAAAACGAAACGGGCAGAATAATGTCATTCGATAATTTATGACACTTCGTTCTGGCGAGGATAAAATGTATTTTTATTTTTTGTGTAATAATTAATATACTTGCGAAGGAGACTCTGATCATGCTTTTTATACTACTCACCAAAACACCCAACACATAGCACAGCAAGAAATACGAGGCGCAACATATTGCAATAACTGTTTAATGTGCAAGGGAAGGATGATCGGCACCTCCACTAAATGGAGTTTATATAGCAGTTTCCGAGGCACCCCCACCGTTTCCTACCGTCACTCTTCACTTATCTCCACCCCGTCCCGTCTGGATCATCTTTTCCTTATCGTAAAACTTATCTCGCGTTTATGCCTCGTGTGCATGCACGCGTGAGCATGTTTGGATCGATTCCGATGCCACTACCCGTCACGTGTGCATTTTTCAACGATGCGCGTACACAATCTCGTACAAAGTAAGTGTAAGGCGAAAAGAAAACTCGATATCTGTCAATGCACGAGAGCGATTTGCGATAACGTTAACATGCGCTAATCGACGATATTGCTTTAATTGCTGACCGGTCAGTCGTCCAAAGCTTTTAATCGTATTGGCAAATAATTGAAACGGTAATATTACGTAATCTTTGTATGTATCGTCAGTAAAACGGCAATATTATTTTATATTGAATAGATGTTATGATGCTTCGACGATGCCAGCCTTTAATATTTTTATTTTGATGGAAGTTTGGCAAATCGTAACTCGGGTCTGAGTCGAACGATGCCGAAGATTCCGTTGTTATCGATCTTCCTGTATAGGAAAATCAAACATTTGGAATCTATTTACTTTTCTCCCTTCATCAATTTACGAATTGATGAAGCAATCTGAATGGACGATATTTTAACAATTAATTTTTAATCGTAAAAAAATATTGCCACAGCCCGGGATCGAACTGGGAACTCTAGGTATCCAGCCTAGTGCGTTACCGATTACGCCACCGCGACTCTGGCAATATTGATTCACGATTTATCTAGTTTAACGTCAGATGCTTGGAATTCATCTACAATGCTATGCAAGTAATAAAAAGTGACATGATACGATGTGCGAATGAGTGTTCACAGTCTCAACTTCATGAGTGTGCGAAATCTTTAATCCATTTTGCTTATATTATTTTTAAATCTAACATTCAGTATTAACATTTATAGTTCTTACTGAAAATTGCACAAGCTTATTGATAGTAGTTTTGTTTTCAGACTACAAACTAATATATAAGCTGTTGTGCTTCGACTTGATGCATATAGATAAAATTACAAGCAGTAATCAAAACAGTAATCAATAATATATTATTCAGTGCAGCGAAGATTCTGTTGTTATGCTTTCTATTAGTCACACGAAATGTATAAAATCATTAATTAGTAAAAATATTCCTATTAAGTGGAATATGTAATTCACGTCTACGAAATGAACACATAATCGATAATTCACATAAAGAAATTTCCCATGATGGATGGTTTCAGAAATCTTATGTGCGCGACTGAAAACCAACAAAGTTTTTGCTATATACAAAATCACTTTTGGTTCTCTGCTGATTTGCAAGTAATTTTATCTGTATGTATCACGTCGAAGCAAAATAACTTCTATATTAGCTTGCGGTCCAAAAATAAATTGAAATTTTTATTATGTTCTTCCCATATTCCAGGTGAAGTATCAGGAAGAGTGAAGACTTTGGATTAGATATTACCACCAAAACGATATAGGTCTCAATGTAAAAATTTCAAAACATTCCTAAAAATTCTTTGCCACATTCCAAAAGTTGCAAGTCTAGATCCAACGCGGTCATGAATTTCCAGTAAAGAAATAAATTTGTATCACGGCAAAAACTTAAGACAGAAGAAAAATAGTGATACGTCAATAAATCTTTTAAGCATCCTGATTTTCTTTCAGAATTGGACTAACAACAACAAAAAATCACTGACAAATCCGAGAGGTCAAGGGTCAAACTTAGGTCGAATTGGTGTAGATTGCTCCTTATATCAAGATATATTTTTTAGAACCGTGGGTATTAATGAGCGTTGAATTAAAAAAATATATAGTTTTTTCTGAAAGAGAAAAATTAAATATCTGCCAAAATGGGGAGAGTGCCCAAAAGTAATAAAAAAATGTGTACAATCATAGTGGACAGATTCAAAGCGGTAAGCCAAATGGTTCATCCTGCAGAGAATGCCCTATAGTTGGTTATACCCAAGTCTGGTAACTGATAAAATCGTTTTTTGCTACTGCGAAGACATAATCACGTTCGCGCTTTTTACCCGTCTGCATAATCTAGAGTGTGCGGTAAATCCGACTTTTTTTGTTGTTGCTGCAAGCTTAAAGGGGTATCGAGTGCTAAAACGGTGTCAGCGTTTTATTTTGCAATCGAGGCAAGGTAACTCAGTGCTAATTGAATTCGATTGTATTTCCGTGGTACCATTTACGCTCAAGATGCACTTCAATAGAACTATCGATTGAATCTGGGGCAAATCGGAACATCTTTACCCCGTTTGTTCTTGGATGTAATATGAATAAAAGTGAACAAAAGCATGTAAATAAATGGTGTTTTTATGACAATTCCGATTGTTGCTGAGCTTACAAGGTAAGCTTACAAGGTAATTCGAATCTAAATTCGCTTTAGAACATTGATCACGATTTGATGAAGATCTACAGCAATCTTGACGATATTGATGCATCACTTTCTAGAGCATCACGTTTGTAAGACGGAATAAGGTATCGGAAACGGAAGAGACGGAATAAGGGATCGGTGCTCCGATAAATTGTAGTAATTTCATGTGATAAAGTAATTTTCGTGATTTTTGTAAAGTTACACTTCATTGAATAAAATGATAAAGCAGTCAGTCAGTATAAAACTTTATTAAAAAATCGAGCATATCAGAGTATTTAATAATCTTATCGTGGAAGTAGATCTGGTGCGATTTAATGAAAAATGTAACGTCTATTGATTGCGAATACACGTGCTTGAGAAGAAAATCTAGATTGACATGATAAAATGTTGCAATTCACTCCTTTATCTTCAATCTTTACCCTCCGATTTTCTTGTCTTGTTTCTCGATGAGGATCATGTTAACCTCGTGAGCGTGTAACTTTAGCCTTTCTCTCATCCTCTCAACGCGTGGACCCTTCTCAGAATATGGATTCATGCAAATAGCGTACTCTGCGCTTGCGGCGTTACGTGGAAAACGCGTACATGCAAGACAGAAAGTGAAGTAACGAGGGAGAACATAGAGGGCTCAAGTCGGTCGTTGACCTGGTCTTTTCGAGTCGCGGTGCCCTCGACGATTCAATCGATCTAAACAATATATTCTCGTCTGCGAAAACCAGTCATGGCTTCACAATAAGTATTAAAAGTGTTACGTCTCGAATTTGGTATTTTTTTCATGAACGCAACGAAGATAAATTTATTTATATCCATTTTATATATTCATTCAATCCCTGAGCAGAATGTCTCAGGGATTGAATGAGTCATCCAGTGATTAAGTATTAACATAAATAATTTTTCGACACTAAACACTTGCGTATAGAACAACTTATTAATTTCAACAATACCGAAATGAGAAGATTTGGGTTTAACACAACTTATTCACTTCAACAATATCTATATCGAAAGATTTTACGACTGTTAATATTGGAGTAAAACTAAGTATCTGTGAAATTAAAAGTGGCGCTAAAGACATAGCTCAATAATAAAAAAAAATTTTATAAACATATTTTTAAAATCCGATTACTTTGATTTCTTTTTCATGACTCTCGTTAACATTCACCCATATATTTGATTACCAGTGAGTTTTAGATACGTGAGATCTCAAAACCATATTGAAGTGAAAACGATTATCGAAGGTCCTTGGCTGATGCCAAGTTTTGTTTGATACATTTGTTCGACATGTCTCTCAGGTATAAAATCCGAATTTCGGTCTTGTCGCTTTTTTCCGGGTGTGTTACTGGTGAAAAGTGTCAAATGAAAAAGGAGAAGCATCAGGAAGAAGTGGGAAAAAGGCAAGAAAGGTAAGACGCAGGCTGTGCACTTGCCTCTACGTACGCCACGACAGCTGTCTGGCGATTAACATATAAATCAAATCTAAGAGAGTGGTGTGCGAGTTGAGCTTGTGGCTGCAGCTTCTGTCTCTCGTACCATGTCACCGTACTGACGCACACCAAGTGCGAGAAAGCACATCGTGTCATAGAACGAACCGAAAACCGCTTCGGGTCGCCGGAATGTACACCCGTGACATTTCGCAGCCAGCCGCTGTCACCTTCTTATCGTTCTCGTCGTCGACGAATACTCGCTGTCTGCCTCCTCCGTATATATCTTCGCCTCGACGCATGTCAATGAAGAATGAAATCGAGTTCTCCGGATGGTAGCTGTGAAACGGAGCACAGAAATTGCATATAGGTGCACTGTTAAAAATTTTTGTATAAAAATTCATAAAATGTATATGAAGTTTTATGCATATACAGTATATGAAATTTCATATACAAGTATGTATAAATATTAAATTATTCGTATATTAAGAACAATGCAATATTTGTCATTATTTACACACAAACTTAAATTTGATATAACTTCGTATATTAAACGTGTTGTAAATCTAATAATATTTTCAACAGTGATATATTAATATTACAACAAAGTTTGTGAATTAACTTTTGCAATACACAGCTTATTAAATTTCAATGTCAGCTACATCAATTTCAACATTCAGGTACTCAAATTACAACAGAATTATAAAAATTTATATACATTCTATATGAATTTGAATTTGGTATACCGCGTTTGTAAATTTGATATATCTTCGTATATTAAACGTGTTGTAAATTTAATAATATTTTCAACAGTGATATATTAATATTACAACAAAGTTTGTGAATCAACTTTTGCAATACACAGCTTATTAAATTTCAATGTCAGCTACATTAATTTCAACATACAGGTATAAAAATTAAAACAGAATTATAAAAATTTCTATACGTTATATATGAATTTGAATTTGGTATACCTTGTTTGTAAATTTGATATAACTTCGTATATTAAACGTGTTGTAAATTTAATAATATTTTTAACAGTGTGAGAGATTTCGTGAGAGAAAATTAAATAGCGAGTTCGAGCGGTGGGAATGAGAAAACAGAGGGAAAATGACGGCAGAACATCGGAAAATAGTTGTTCCTTTTCTTTTTATTAATTTCATGCCATTGTTTCTTCATCAGAAAAACTCCATTTGAACTTCACTCAGCAGTTTCATCCCGAAAGACATTCCCATTTTCTTGGACGAGGGGATGAATGAATATAAGATTCACATCAAGAATGTTTTCTCTGTCGGTAACCATGTTTTTTCTCTCTTCAGTCACTTTTCTCAACCTTTCTGACAAATTTGGGTATGGTATCATTAAGATATAGAAAGAAGGCATGAAAACAGAATGTACTCTAGTATAAGAGATACTGGTAGATATGTTTTTCATTAGCAACACTTTTTTGTTTTTCAATTCTTGGAGATGCTGCGAAAAAGAGCTTTTTATGTGTTTTAAATCTGTATAGATAATTAAAAATATTATAGTTTGCATTTTTTTTTTTTAGGGACATTCGGTCAAGTATTCGATGTCCATTTGAAGATATTTCGCAAAATACAGAGAGATTTAGTACGAAAGTTGCTGCAGAATAAAATATTTCATTGAAAAATTGTGTATATCTTTAGGCGAAGAGCTTCAGATAAAACCGCGTGTACTTCGGACAAATAGAATATTTTAAAATAGCTTGTTGGTTTTTTAAAAGTCAATTCGGTGCAGAGGTACAAATGAAGCTTTATATAAGGTGAAAATAACTTATAAAAGTTTTTCAGCTTTCATGCTTGTATAAAAGTTTTTCATCCAGCTCAAAGATATTAATTATTTAACTGCAGCAACATTCAATTGAGAGAGAGAGGACCTTGCAAAGATGCGAAACCAAAAGCAATTCGATAAGGCAATGGCGAATAAGAAGAACAGAAAACGATAGCTTCTCCAACACGATCGACCAACCAACCAACCAGCAGTACCGTCAGCTCCTTCGTTCCCTTCGTAGAACCGCACAGCATGATGTGTGGTCGAGGTGGGATAGGTTGTGGGTGTCGTAAGTCTGCCTTCGAACAAGTAACGAGAGTGCGAGCCCGCCCCGCTTCGGCCCCGAGTCTCTCGCTTTACGTGTTATAGAGCTCTCTTTCTTTTCCATAGAGAATTCTAACTGGACCTCCAACCTCCAAGGACTTCTCTATATATCCGTATCTCCCTTTTCCTCGTTATTTTTCTTCTATCGTTACTTTTCTTCTCTTTCTATGTACGCGCAGCAACTACACCGATGAGCGTCTACAGGTTCAAGAGTGATTACTGTACTCCGGGGAGACGCGAGGCACATGCAATTTCTAGCACAGCTTACTTCCCAGAATTCCGGGCGGAGGAACAGCAGCAGCTTCGAGACGTTGTGTCTTCACGACGATTTATCGAGAGGTCACAGAAAAGAAGCTTTACATGGCATCAGTCGATGTACTGTGAAAACCAAGCGTGTTGCCAAGTATCTTGTACCCTTTCTTTTATATTGTCACAACTATTTACATAGTTTCAAACGTGTTGCTTATTCATGGTAATGATACTAAAAAAAGATGCGCTTGTAAGTGTGTGAAAAGTCTCTACAATGTAAAAGATAGGGAACAACAAACTTGCAGCATGCATAGTCTTAACAATGCAGGAGAACGAACTGGCCTATGATTCAGAGAACTACGGGCGTCGGAAAATTTATGAAGTAGATCTTTGATGTTCATCGAAGTCATTCGTTGAGACTGATATTTAAATTTCATCAGATTTGCGAACTTACATAATTAAGATGTCCTTTTTCCAGAAGGATAGGAAAATATAGTCCATGTTTTGTGTCTACAGGTTCAACCATGATTACTGTAAACTGGGGATACGATTCAATTCCTTGCAGCACTTACTTCCGGAGCAAGAGAAGCAGCACCTTCTGAATAGTGTGTTTTTAGGATGATTTATCAAGACGTCACAGAAACTAAGCATTACATAAGATGAATCGATGCACTCTAAAAACCGAGCGCGTTGCCAAGTATATTGTTTTTTATCTCATACACTGTAATGATTTTTTGTATACTGTCATATCTTAAAATTCACGACATTCGATCACCCTTCGTTTAATCCAAAGGGAAATATATTACAGTCTTAGAGGCTTATACATAGGCCGAAGAACTTCATTCTATTCTGGACAACGTGTTGTACGCCAGCATACATTTTTTTCCCCCACGCGGATCGAACTTCCGCTCAAAACGGAATCTAGCAATTATTAATTTTACTATTTCTATATCACCAAGAATATTCCTTCAGTTACGGGTTGTCGTACTTCGCAACCCCTCTCAGGTTTCACAAGCCAATCGTCTTCGGCCAGCACACAGCCAGCAATCCTCTGATTCTGAGCGATAGCTATAGAATAGAAATTCGCGAACTTTTGCACGTAATTCTTACCTTTTTGTTATAAATTCGTGATTATTAATTAGAGCCGATTGTACACTTTCTTCGGACGTAAAGAAACTGTATCGAGTCAGGATCAGAAGGTGGGGCAACCGGGTTAGAAGAATTTGCGAGAGCAAAAATTCTCATCGCGTCCAGTGCCCACCGATGAGCTGCTGTCAACCACCATACCTCGCTACAATAAAGGACCAACTTGGACCGTATTCGTCTCCGGATTATTTCGCACTGACTTATCCACGGACATTGTGGACTCGGCCTTCGTCTCGGGCCAGCTCTCATTCATCTCGCCTTTTTCAAGACGACGAATTCGACGATATAAAAATTGTTCTTTTCAGGACAACCGACCCTTCCAATTTACCAACTCCTCTTCCCCCTCACTCCGTTCTCGGACGTTAACTTGCTTCCGTGGACGCACGCAATTCGTGTTCTATCGGAACGCCCGCCTCGCTGAGAAGTGGAGCTGATGGACCTCTTCTCCTTCGCTCCTACCCCGAACCCGCTCACTCAGCCCCTCCCTGCACTCGTACCGATACCCGTGCTTCTTCGTAGCAGGAAGCACGCACGGACGAGACAGGAAGGATCACCTCATTCTCCCGCACAATCCTTCCGACGGATCCCGTCACCAGCATCGAGGCACGGGCACCACACGAGTCTCTCCTACATTAGACAGGGTATCCAGGCCAAAAAGAGCAGGGCGAAAGCGCCTCCTCGCGCATCTGCAGCGGATCGAGGAGAAGAAGGGCCCGCGTAGAGGACTTACATGGTTCCTCAACGAGAATTTGAAGAGGTCCTTCAGGAGCAAACCCGTCGGGCGCTCCCGGCCCTATTGCGGGACCCCCCCCCCCCTCACGCCGCTGTTCACCCTTCGCCCACGACTACCACCGGCTACTCCCGCGAAGCCACGCGTCACTGCCAGTGTCCGCCTGACTACTCGCCTACGGGTGGTTAGGGCCACCCCCCCGGAACCATACGTTCCCGTACCGGTCCATCATGCGTCCCCCTTCCTGATATTCCCTACGTCCCTTCGGTTCTCCGGGAAAGACGCGCTTCTCCCCCTCGCCCCCGGACTCCTGACATTCGAGTTGCGGACTCAGATTCCGAAATAGACTTGGAATTGGCCGACTGATCGTCCGCCATTTCGATACGTCGCCGGGTCTCGGCGAAACCCCGCCAAATCATCGGTATGAATGGTGTCGGTGAGATAATTGTCACAGCCTCCGTGTTGCATTCAACAAACGTAATTCGAGATCCAAACATATAAGAATTTCTGTCCGCAGTAGTGTCCGCTTATCTTCCATTTTCGGAGGTTCCAAGAAATGTCAAAGGAATGGAACCTCTGTTTACCCCGCAGGTATAATACATTTAGGTTTTGAAGAGGATCTAAATTTCAACTCGGGATGGTATTGGTTCGATATAATAAAAAGAATACGCTTCTGAGGGTAAAAAGGGTCGTCACAATGTAAAACATAGAAAACATCATACTTGAAACACGCTTTTTACTGTGTGAAAGAGCGGATAGGAAATTGAGAAATATTGATATAACTTCTGAAATATCAACAAATTTATGTGAGAAGAAAAAAAAAAGGTTTCCCCTGATTATCTCTTAAGAAATGTCCATATAAATATGTTCACGATACAATCACAAGAGTAATTATTTCGAATATAAAATTTTAAACGAGGAAGAAACTAAAATTTATCTTAATTTCATCCACCCGTATATCAGTAAAAAGCCGGAATTTGGGCCTACAAAGCCTTGTTATTCAATGTTTACTTTCTTTGCATTTCCGATATGAATGGTGTTCAAGTAGGATTAATTATGGAAAAATTCTGTGAAGCTCTGAAGTGTGTCTCAAGCCTTCATACAGTGCCGTTAATTGCATCATATACTTCACCGTGTAATGATGGCCTGCAGTAATTGCTTCTCTATGCAGAGAACGGTTAGGTGATCCTGGAGTGCACGGCATTAATTTGAGTAGCAATTACAGAATGTTCGATGTATGGATGGTCGTCTATACCTATCGGGCACGTCGATTCCCTCATATATATCCTGACGATATTATCTTCGATGTATTACTACAAGCTCCGGAACAAGCTGGGAAACCTGAGTGGGGGTATGAGACTGAGGGGCGAGTGCGCAAATTGATTATCATTCCAGGCCAGGAGTACATATTGTTCCATCCACTTTATGATGATGATATGTTTCATTACGGATATTCTTTCCAATCGGAAGTAATTAACTACAATTAAGTATTTTTTTTTTTAAATAATGTAAGAAACTGATCCGACAGATATTTACAATGAGGCAAGTAATTAACAAAATATTTTAGATTATATTACAATATGCGTGGCTTCGAAAAATTGTATCGATTCCTACAAGTGCACGCTGCGAGAAAATTGTAGGACTAGTAATGATAAAGTGACAACTATTCATTTATAGTCCCTGCAACTAATTACTTTATTATTTCCACATATATCAAATAATTAAGATAACTACCAAATAGTTGCATGGTCTGAAAATCGATAGTTATCACTTTATACTTGACCGAAGTATTTCGTTTTCTCTGAATGCATGACTACCCTTCATACCGCAGGACTCAAATAGCTTACGAATTTTGTGAGATGGTGAGTCGTGCTTGACTCGACGTTTTCACGAACCATAGCCGCACGAAGAAAGCTTTCGTAATTCACAACCAAAACTTATTCGCAACGCCCCATCCCCCAACAATCCGTATCAACTCTCGCACTTTTCGCTCCTTTCCGTATTCCCCCGCGGAGCGTACGTGCTACCTTCAGTGTAATATGAAAACGGCACGACTAACCGACCAGCCGCCTTGCCAGTGAAGCTGAAAAGGAAACCACCATAACGAAGTACGTTTTCAGCGACTCTCTCTTTTCCCTTCTCTACGTCCCTCCCCGACAGTGGATGAAATTTACGTCCAGCATTGCTGCTTGCAAAGGCGTCGAAATTAAGGGTTTGCGCTCGCGTTCAACCGCACGATATGAAAAACTCAGCAAGCTGGCCTAGGATTTCGGACATGTACTCTGTTTCCTCACTCATACACACTGATATATAGATACATAAAAATGTATATATGTATATCATACGCGTCGTAGAGATCACTGTAGCCATTATATATACAGTCGACTTGCAACATCGCGTTGTTGAATCTAGCGTTTAGTGTCCATTCTGCCTGTCGTCCTAGGTGCATGAGCCGCTTCTGGAAGCTTTCCCACGATAATCCACGCATATTGTCGTCCGTACGCGCGAGACGAGAAATATTTACACACTCGGTGCAGTCAACATAGCCAGCCTTCCTTTAATAATGACGAAGCTGCGAGAGTCCGGAAAATATATGCACGGGAAAGGAATGGCTCAGTGCACCTAGGCTTTGTTCACGTGGGGACCAACATTAGCGTGAGATATACTAGATTTAAGGAGGCTGTGGATAATCTGACTGCAGGTCCGGTTGTAATAATAAATTTTGCAGAAGTGACACATTAATATCCGAGAGCAAGTTGGCGTTGAGAATGGTTCCGTGTAATATAAACTAAATTATTCAAGGGACGGCCGGTCAATGTGATTGTGTTGCAGCTGTTGTTCGTTGTCCAAAGCTTGCGCTGAACCAGTTGTATGAATACTTTTTCAATTAACTGAATATTTATTTGGACGAAAATACACTGTTCATACACATTATACAAATTATTTCAATCCCTCCATTCATTCTGCAATTTGTTATGTCTAGTTAAAAGTGCAGATACATAAATAACCTGACTTTAAATCTGTAATGTGCATCCATCGAAAATAATATGGGTTCTTTCGAGATGTTGAGAGTTACCATTTTTTTGGCAAGTAAACCATTTACTGATAAAAAATCTTAGTTTGCACATATTATTCTACATACTTTCATGAGGTGACACGAATCATTATCTCTTAGTGTCGGACTTTTTTCAAATGCCTGACCGCAAATATATACCGGAATAAATTCAAAGAACGTGAGCGAGTGGTCTTTTCGCGGGGTTTCTAAATTTTGTAATGTACATTATAAAGAAACTACGCTAATCACACGCGCTGGCGCGAGTGCCTAAAACTTTTTTTTGCGCTGCTGCGCTGTAATAACCCTTTAAAAAGCCACGGACGTTGCAGCGCACGTCATATTCTTCTGTTAAATTTGACACCAAACTGAACTTCTTTCTCGCGGACTTTCCCAGCAACCAATCACAACTCAAATGAGCTGCTAACAATGCTTTCCGTTACGCATGAACTTTTTAAAAGAGAGACTTGTGACTTTGTATCGAATTTATTCGTTATTTCTGCCACTTTCTTTATCTTCCCAATTTGGTTAGACACCAAACTCAAGAATTTCTAATATATAATAAAAATTTCTTTCCAATTGGATTGGAAAGAAATTTTTGGAAAGTTGCAGAATAGAATCTTGCAGATGGATTAATAGATCCTCAGAGTAGCAATAAAAACAGCTTCCCAAGGGAAAGTCGGAATCAAGCAAACTATTTTGCCATAGACAATTAAGCTGTTATTGGAAAAATCAATGGCTAAGACCACATTCCCGTTGTTCGAGCATTTTTTTTTTTACGGAGACACACGTGAACCACCGAACATCTGTGCCGATACAGGCGGTTATATTTTTAGTAACATTGTGCGGTATGAGAATACATAAAAAACTCAGATAAAATACCTCCTGCTCAACAGTTGACATGCAAATCAGGGCATAACTAAGCGATCACCTATCTAAGTACCGACTGCGCGTCGAGCTGCTTAACACGGGATATCGCTGAACTCATACAAAGACTATTCTTCTGCTATCTTAGTTACAAGTTATAACGCACCCGTTTAATGCATAGTATATATACATTAATCTAAGTATATATTGGGTTTACCTCCCTAACCGTTAGTTAGGTCTTCATCTACCGTTTTTTATCTGTTAGTTGTGTAGTTAATTACCCACGGGGTAAGTTTGCTATAAATCGGTATAGCAATTGCGGAAGTACCCGTAAGTCGTGAGGTTCTGCGAGATTTTTATCCGACGGAGAAACGGAAGGTTAGAGTCTGACTTAATAATATTCATGCCTCACTTCCAACTCTTCCGCACTTGGCTAGTTCGCCTAGCATAGAGCAGCTACTGTTCATCTCGCCCTTTTGGCTTTCACGTAAAACCTTCTCATTCTCTTCCTAACTGCAGCCGCGCGGCGTACACGTACCCCACTGGGGGCATAACAAAAGGTACGTACCTACCCGTGAATACCGGAGCTAACAGTTCACCCCGAGGATATGAATATTACATATTTAGCCCCCGTTAATATTTTATTTTAGGCATTGTCCGTTGATGAGGTGCAATGGACGCTGGGAGTAGCGATGGGAGAGCCCAACATTAAACGTAGGGTACACGTTATTAGAGAGACCAATAGGAGAGAGGTGAAGAGTGACGGAGGAAATGAAAGAGCGGCAGCGAAGAAAAGGATGAAACATTGTTATACCTGTAAAGCCATGTTAGCGCCGCGTTGTACCCTCGGGCAAGCCCTCCAGGTTGAATAGTATATTACACTGTATTACACAGGGCGGCGCATAGACCACACTGAATTTATAAAATAATACGAATTATAATTATAACTTGCAGGCTAGAATGCTTATTTAAATGATAAAGTTGAGTACGAATTCTTAACGAGCCTTTTCAACTGACGAGAATATGCTTCATGTTACCTCAAACGTTGCAGGATGTATATTAAACAAGTAGCTTTGATTATGAAAGAATGTGATGCTTTTATCTGAGTTTCTTTTTATTTATTTTTTAAAGTATGTGCAAAAAGTACCCGTTTGCATGTCCATAGCAAGTGACAATAGTATCGCTTCTTAGTTAGGGATGGGCAAAATGGAGTGCACAAACGCGACGCTGCACTCTATACTTTTCGCGTACTTCTTTCCCACTAGTGCGCAGAAACTACTTTCCCGCACACTCTCGCCGCACGACAGGCATGAAGAGGGGACGAATTATTGGGTTCATTTTCAAAAAAGTTGCTTGTGAGACTTGTACGGAATCTCCCAATGGTAGTTTAGAAGTAGATAGCATTTATCATTCGCTTGTACCTCAAAGAGAACGAGCCGAAAATTCGTGCTTCTTTGGTACTTGCTTACGGCTTGAGCCGCTAACTTTCTTACCTCCGTCGAAGAGTTCTCTTTTTTGCCCTAGTATTACAATTATACTTTCTGGCTCACCTTTCTACACACTGTAAAAAAAAATCTACTTGAAAATTAAAGTACCGGTAGCGGAAATTTTTATTCGCAAACCGTCTCTTAAATTTCAAGCACCAATGTGTCGAAAATTATAATTTAGGACACATGAAAATAATTTGAATTTTATTGAAATAGCAGTGACTTTGTATTTGAAATTTAATGTACCGCGTCAAATATTTCTGATTATGGTACATAAAATTTGATCTTTTATTGCAAAACGGTACCTTAAAATTCAATCACATATATGTTGGAAATTTAAAATGGGTTTAAAAACAATCAAAAGAAAATAGAACTATTACTCAGGCATTATTTTTTCAGACATTTTACATCATTAGAAATTGTCAGGTATTGGTTTTTGCTAAAGAAAATTTTCGTCTACCCCGGGGTTTGAACCTACGACCTGCCTATCTAAGTACCTAACAACGCATGAACGCTACCAACTACACTATCAACGACTTAGTAGTTTTGGATATTAAAATGGCATAAGAGTTATACATATATTATTCTCTTAACCGTACTTATCATTGACATATTCATTTTTTACTGTTACCGACATTTTTAACAGCGTATTATCAACTTTTTTTTACAGTAGCAGAACACGAATACAAAACATTGTATACGTGTTTCAAGATTTGTAAATTCACAATAAATATTGCTTAAATTTACAGTTAGGTACATTAATTTCGGAAACGAAATGAAAATTTACAGCACTCAGTACTTGAATCACAGTTTCAAGTACAAAGTATTTAAATTTCATAAGCATAAGTACATTAAACTTCAAGTCTTTTTTTACAGTGTGGGTGTTTGAAATCTAAGTTACAAGATATTCGTAAAGTTAGGTGATTTTTCTACAAAAATCGACTGCAGCGCAGGAATTTTCAAAAACTTGTCATATAATTATACAGTTACTGATCAAGTTTTGTATATTTACAATGAATTTCTCTTAAATTCCAATGCAGGTACATTAATTTCACGATAGATTTGTAAATTTACAGCACTCGGTACATGAATCACAGTTTCATGCACAAAATTTGTAAATTTCATATACATGAGTACATTAAATTTACAATCTTTTTTTACAGTGCAAAGCGTCGCTTTCGTCATATTTACGGGGAGAAAAAGTTGTATTTACAGTGCCAGTGGATAAGTTTGAAAAAATTCCCTCCAATGGACTAATTTGATTTTCTCTTCATTTTATTATTATTTAATAATAAGTTGTAATAATTTTTAATTATTACAATAATTTATTATTTAATAATAAATTGTAATAAATAAAAAAGTGCAGCTTTTGTATAACAATTGGTAGAATGGGTGAAAATATATTTTGAATAATAAAAAAAATGAATTTATTAGTTGTAGTAACTGATATTACAGAAAATGCATCATATGTGTATTACATTACAGTATCTATCTTTGGTATTCTAATATGGCCCTTTGAGGGCATATTGTGTTATTCCAAAATAATGAAAAGTTGATGTTTTAATGCACGTACACGTGTCCATAAATCGTGCTCATATGTATTCTCTATCAACGCTTCTAAAAGGAGCGTATCACATAATTTGAAACGTTATAAAATTTAATTAACTCCATATGTACAGGCTGGCCATTAGCCAGGCTCGTGGGTTCTGCTGTGTCCCTCTGGTTTTCCACGTACCTCGTGAAATTCCCATTGAAGCGCTACTGCATGCAATTCGTTCAGCCTATGCACATTCCATATTCTCCTCATTTTCCTCAACCCCATCGTCCTGCATGCAATTATCGGAACATTTTAAACTGTGCTACCTCATTTTTTGAAACCAATAAAAATTTAATCGATATCTCCATATCACCCTCACTACAAAAATATATGTATATGTATATATATATATATATATATATATATATAGCAAAAAATTTAGTGCTCAATTTTCGGCAATATTTGGTACGTGAAATATTCCATAACCCATTTGACACGCCATTAATCCAGAAGAGTAGATTCGAGTTTTTTGCTCCTTCCTCTTTCACCTTCTGGCCATTCAGATTTTTTTTTTGTTGGATTCATCAAATTAGCGTTAACGGGTACCGAAATGAATTTTTCGTCTGTAAAACGAAATGCTTGATTCCGTCAAGCGTTTTCCGGTTGACGGCACGGCATAACGGATGACGGAATCGAATATTTGGTCGTACTAACTAAAAATTGATTTCGCCGTCCGTAAACGTTAATTAGGCAAATTTAAAAAAGTCGAAGTAGGAAATAGCAAATTTTATTTTATCCATTAAACAACGAGACGATTTTTTATGTGTCCGGTAAAAAACAATTGAACGGCCAAGAGAAATTTAAAGTATTTGTCCTGTACAAAAGACACATAGTATTAAATCGAGACACACTTGTTGTAAAATGGTAGAAAATATTCCGTAAAATAAAATGACAATATTTCAAGGCATTATTCTTAGCGATGCAAGTGACCTTCGTGTGACCGACATTTTGCAACTATAATGCCAGCTGTGACAGGCACTTTACATGATTAATTATTCAAGTACTTTTTGATAGAAGTTAAGAAATTTCGATTCACTTTTTCCTTAGTAGACCCGCGTAGAAAAAAAAGAATCTTTTCGAGAATCTTTTCAAGAATCTTGGAAAGAATCTTAAAAGAATCTTAAAAAGAATCTTAAAAGAATCTTGAAAAGAATCTTGAAAAGAATCTTAAAAGAATCTTGAAAAGAATCTTAAAAGAATCTTAAAAAAGAATCATGTCTTTACAGGTTTTGGTTCACGGAATTTGATTATTTATTTCTTCTACTCCACTTTTCTCGACGTTTTGGACCATTTTGAGTGACCCGACATGAAAATCTGGAAAAGTATGTTTCCTCGAAAACAAAGTTTCGGCTATGAGAAAGCAATCCCTGATTGTCAAGGATGAATTTTGAATTGTACCAGATACTGTAAAACAGAGCAAAGTGGTAACGTGCATCGATCCGGAATTTTCGGACAAAAAACTAAGTAACTAAGTAACCAAGTCCTAAAAAAAGCAGGTGACACTTATATACTATTTGATTTTACTTTCATCCAAGATAGATGATATGGCAGAGTGGCTAAGATAACAGCCTAACACGGTGAGCGGCCTGAGTTCGAGTCCCCCGATCGACATTTTTTATTTTTATATTTTTTTTTTCCCCAATTTTATCGCTGGAATCTGATCAGATCACGCCGTTTTCCGGATCTGACCAACCAAATATGACTGATCGATTAAATCGAGCTGAAATTTTTTTTTTCCAAAGAATCTTGAAAAGAATATTGAATCCTGTAAAGAATCTTGAAAAGAATCTCCCTCCGGAACCTATACGGGATTCTTTTCAAGATTCTTTTCAAGATTCTTTTCAAGATTCTTTTCAAGATTCTTTTCAAGATTCTTTTCAAGATTCTTTTCAAGATTCTTTTCAAGATTCTTTCCAAGATTCTTTCAAGATTCTTTCCAAGATTCTTTCAAGATTCTTTCCAAGATTCTTGAAAAGATTCTCGAAAAGATTCTTTTTTTCTACGCGGGAAGATACGATAGGTCAACGTGGTTTATTAGCAGTATGGTCCCGAATGCACCTTCCCTAGACAAGCTGCATGCGTGTATATATAGGCAAAAGTACTTCAGAAGCATAGGAGTAGCGCGCCATAAGTCATTTTAGGTTGAGAGCTAAGCGACGTCTATAGAGAGGAGTGAGTCTGGGGTTGGTGGGTAGTTTCTCAGACCGGC
The DNA here is from genome assembly GCA_949699805.1 of Tromatobia lineatoria. NCBI lineage: Eukaryota > Metazoa > Arthropoda > Insecta > Hymenoptera > Ichneumonidae > Tromatobia > Tromatobia lineatoria. The sequence continues at coordinate 8,569,326 of OX453034.1, forward strand.
GCGCGCCGTCGAAGCATAAAGCAAAATGAATAATTGAGTCCGGTGAGTGATTAGGAAGCTGAAAGCGAGGAACTAGCTGAATAATTTACATTCCGGCTTTTGGGATTGAGAGTCATGAAGGTGATGTGAGGAAACGGTGTGAGAAGTCCTCGGGTTACGTAGGGAGCAAGTTAGAGAATTGCATTGGGGAGACGTTAGTGGAGCATATTAGCATGTATGTGTAACCATGAGTCAGCATGGTATTAGGTACTCCATCCGTATGTTATCAAACTATAGTGTCGCAAATGATACCACGAACTCACAATTATTCATGATTCCTCCCTCATTCAATAGTAATGTTAAACTTTCAAAATTTATTAGAATTTATCGAAACAGAATATGCGAAGCTGGGAACTGCATATTGCATTGACATATTCCACCTTCCTAAGGTGGAATAATGTACAATGAAATTATCATCAAATGTTTCTGGGATCTCTATGACGAACCACTTCGGCCAATCCTGACCGCGTGCAGAGAGATTTAAGAAACATGAAAAATGGTGAAACCAGAATGTATTTGACTATGGAAAATTTATTATATTTGCTAAAAATATGAGTGTAATTGTTATTTCATAATTATCGACAACAGTGGACGCGCCGTCGGTGTGTGCCCGCGTAGAAAAAAAAGAATCTTTTCGAGAATCTTTTCAAGAATCTTGGAAAGAATCTTGAAAAGAATCTTAGAAGAATCTTGAAAAGAATCTTAGAAGAATCTTGAAAATAATCTTAGAAGAATCTTGAAAAGAATCTTAGAAGAATCTTGAAAAGAATCTTAGAAGAATCTTGAAAAGAATCTTAGAAGAATCTTGAAAAGAATCTTAGAAGAATCTTGAAAAGAATCTTAGAAGAATCTTGAAAAAAATCTTAGAAGAATCTTGAAAAGAATCTTAGAAGAATCTTGAAAAGAATCTTAGAAGAATCTTGAAAAGAATCCCGTATAGGATCCGGAGGAAGATTCTTTTCAAGATTCTTTTGAAAAAATTTTTTTCAGCTTGATTTAATTGATCAGTCATATTTGGTTGGTCAGATCCGGAAAACGGCGTGATCTGATCAGATTGTAGCGATAAAATTGGGGAAAAAAAAAAAAAAAAATAAATAAATAAATGTCGAACGCGGGACTCGAACCCAGGCCGCTCACCGTATAAGGCTGTTATCTTAGCCACTCTGACATATCATCTTTCTTAGATGATAGTAAAATCAAATAGTATATAAGTGTCACCTGCTTTTTTTAGGATCCATAATTTTCGAAAAAAAAACTGAGTCCTAAAAAAAGCAGGTGACACTTATATACTATTTGATTTTACTGTCATCCAAGAAAGATGATATGGCAGAGTGGCTAAGATAACAGCCGAATACGGTGGCGGCCTGGGTTCGAGTCCCGCGATCGACATTTTTTTTTTTTTTTTTTTTTTTTTTTCCCCAATTTTATCGCTACAATCTGATCAGATCACGCCGTTTTCCGGATCTGACCAACCAAATATGACTGGTCAATTAAATCAAGCTGAAAAAACAATTTTCAAAAGAATCTTGAAAAGAATCTTGAATCCTGTAAAGAATCTTGGAAAGAATCTTGAATCCTGTAAAGAATCTTGCAAAGAATTTTCCTCCGGATCCTATAAGGGATTCTTTTCAAGATTCTTTTCAAGATTCTTTTCAAGATTCTTTTCAAGATTCTTTTCAAGATTCTTTTCAAGATTCTTTTCAAGATTCTTTTCAAGATTCTTTTCAAGATTCTTTTCAAGATTCTTTTCAAGATTCTTTTCAAGATTCTTTTCAAGATTCTTTTCAAGATTCTTTTCAAGATTCTTTTCAAGATTCTTTTCAAGATTCTTTTCAAGATTCTTTTCAAGATTCTTTTCAAGATTCTTTTCAAGATTCTTTTCAAGATTCTTTTCAAGATTCTTTTCAAGATTCTTTTCAAGATTCTTTTCAAGATTCTTTTCAAGATTCTTTTCAAGATTCTTTTCAAGATTCTTTTCAAGATTCTTTTCAAGATTCTTTTCAAGATTCTTTTCAAGATTCTTTTCAAGATTCTTTTCAAGATTCTTTTCAAGATTCTTTTCAAGATTCTTTTCAAGATTCTTTTCAAGATTCTTTTCAAGATTCTTTTCAAGATTCTTTTCAAGATTCTTTTCAAGATTCTTTTCAAGATTCTTCTAAGATTCTTTTCAAGATTCTTTCCAAGATTCTTGAAAAGATTCTCGAAAAGATTCTTTTTTTCTACGCGGGTAGCTTCGACGGTATGCAGAGTTAAGCAGCATTATTTGCGACCATCAGTTGGATGGGTGACTGCTTAGCCGCACACTGGTTTGCGCATCACCTGGTGAGCGGGAAGTAGTTATTCTGAGTTTTTAATGTATTACAGGACCTCTTGGAATTGGAATTAGATTTTCCTTCATTCTATGGTATGACTCCATTCACCTTTTACCACCCTTCCCACCCTTACTTCTATCACTCCCTACCCGTACTTTACTAAGCTAATCTCACTTCCCATGCGTCGGAAGCCGACTTAGCTGCACTGTACCGCATTCGCTATGGGCACTGGGAAACTGCGGAAAACCTGTACCGGTACAGACGGTCATATATTCTTCTGATTTCCCGGTGTATACACAAAAGTAACTTGCTTAAGTAAATACACCGAGACCTCAGGAAAACTGACCTCCGGCTCAATGGCTGATGAGCCAGCCGGTGCACGGCTAAGCGGTCACCCATCTAAGTTATAGCCGCAAACAATGCTGCTTAACTCAGGGGATCGCCAGAGCTGCACACCGACCGCGCGACCACCGGTGTCGGTTTATATTCTTATACAGTAGGAACTCAGTAAAAATAAAGCCGCCGGTATCGACCAGGTTTTCTGCAGTTTCTCTGTGCCCTCGTGCAAATGCGATACAGTAGTGCATTGGGAAGAGTGGCTGCGGACAACACTCGGGGCAGGGAGCGCGAGGAATGCAATCGGGAATAAAGGGGCGGGGATAGTAGAAGCCAAGTGGCATGCTAAGGAATAACCAATAAATAAATAAATATTATTTTCTAATTGTTTAAAGGAGACCAACTCAGCTAATAAATGTCACTATGAAACATTTATTTAATAATACCTATACTGTTCACAAGCAAACAGAATTAATTTGAACTATTCACAGGATAGATCAAGCACTATAATGAACAATTTTGTGCAGTGTTACGGTGCACCATAATATTATGGGAAGAAGGGTAACGTTTTTCATTTATTGTAAAATTAAGACAATGGGTTTTAATGGATCAATTTATTCCTAAGAGAAGGCATTCAGATTTGTTTGGTTGATGCTTCAACATAAAGTTATATTTCCCGATAGGTTCGTTGCAAACAAATGAACGGGTCAAGTTTTCCAGGTTAAATAATTACGAGTGCGCAGCGCGAGTCATTTTTCGGGAAAACTGTACGAGCTCATTCGTGTGTAGGGAACCTTGAAGGAAATATCAGATTAATTTCGAAGCTCGAGTGGTATTCGGGGGATTATTTTTTCCATCCAAATTGCGACCAATGAAATTGCACCATGAGACGAAAATTACGGCTTATGTTTAATAAAATCTGACTGTCATAATTAAATTTGATGTGTCCGTTTTACAGATGATTAACGCGGCTGAATGATCTTTTGTTTTGTATTAATACCGACAGACAAAATTATTAGGATAATTCCTCGTAGGCTGTACCACCTGACATCGAATGGTGCAATTCTATTGTTTGGAATTGGGATGGGAAAAAAATCAATTATTATATAAAAAAAAAATTCCATTTTCCAAAAACTTACCACATATTGACCGGTGATTAATTTAATTTTCACTGCAGCCCAAAATCCTATATTCAATCCAGAATGCCTCCTCTTAGAAACAAAATAATCTAACAAAACTTATTTTCTGCTATTCAGTTTGATTTGAAGTTAACGACGACCCGAGAGGTATGTAGGTGTCGGGGAATGGACTCTAAAGATCGCTACTAAATTAAATTTCTTATTGCCATATCTTCCATGTCACATCTTTCCTAATATTTTTTCTTACTTTGGATGTCTGTCAAGAAAGTATATTTAAGCTATTTCAGCAATTTTTTTTTTTTTAATTTCAATATATGCAATTTCGATTGCAGTTAATAAATTTCTTGGTTGAATACATTAACACTTCAACGGAATATACCTGGAAGTTCTTCTGACATTAAGCTGAGAGGTTATCCATAATTCCGGTTATCTCTCAGCAATTTATTCCACGTCCAAAAACTTTTTCCGCACTATAAACCAAAAAGTGTTTGAAAACAAGCAAACGTGGTTGTTTACATGCGTTGTCATATTTGGAATGCAGTATGTACACAATAATTGGCAAATTACTTTGCAACGCTTAGTAGACCGGTATTCACAACGTAAAATAAACACCGCTGCGTCTCCGGCATACACACGATAATTTCCATGGATGCGTCAGCGGTGAAAATCATACGTGCATCGATTCGTGTTCGGTCGGTCATAATCGATCATACGCAACACATTTTTATTCCTAACATGGTGGCGCAAGTCGCGCGGCTGTTGTGTTTTCATACACGTGGCTAGAACGTGCAATATCGCGAGAACACGCTGTTTCACATTTACATCATTCAAATGCCTGGAATTTTTATATTTTTTGAAACATTGATCTAAAATTTGATGAGTCGTCCAGATAATATATAATGGAAATAAAAAATTTTTTAAACAACGATTTATTTTTATTTTTTCGGTGACCTGGTCCCCTAAAGTTTCGAATCGCTTATAAATTGTAATATAATGCCTGAGAAACGAGGATGAATTTTAAATCCAACTCTTATGAACATTTAATATGTGTATTTATATACGTCTGAGGGTCTCTTCCCAAGAGTCGATAGTGTATAGTGTGACTGAAATGGAGGACACAGAGGACTCGGTATTACCAGAGTTTCCACATCACATTTCAAATGCTGAATTATTTCCAAGTAAGTCTCCAACGGTGCAGTGGTTCTCGTATGCTACTGCGAAACTCTGTTGCTTCTCCTGATACCGCTGTTTGGGGACGTACGAAACTCTTTGTATATCCATTTTGAGAGTTTATCCTTTCGACCTCGACAGTTTGTCGGCGCAAGGAACCGTACCACCTTGGGGACATTGGCTTGCAGTGAAGCAATAAATGTGACAGTAATATGTATGCCTTCGTAATTCTCGTCGGCGGAGCCTGAGACACAAGTGTGACAGGCTTCACAAATAAGTGAAAGGGTAAAACATCTCGTCACAAGATATATTTACGAACCCGGATATATATTATAAGTAACAACTCCTTATGGGCCACGTTTATAGTGCTATTTGGGAATTTCGCGAATAATAAGACCTGGCTGGGGTTTATAACAGGACACAGAATCATCTCGGCCTGGAAACGCAATAGGAATGCCTGTTGATGATTTTCCAATTTTTCGTAGTACTTGGAAGCCAAAAAACCAATCGCCGCTGAAAAATTAGCTAATTTGTTATAATAAAACTGATCATAATTGTTATCATAAAACTGATCATAATTGTTATCATAAAACTGATCATAATTGTTATCATAGTACTCATCATAATTGTTATCATAAATCTGATCGTGATTGGAAAAAAAACTCCAAAAGCTCACAAGGATGCCTGGTGAAGCCAGGCAATTATGTGAAGAAGTACTGGGCAAAATTTCAAAATGGTGGGTCCAGCATATTTTAAGTTATAACTCTGTGCGAGTATAAAATAATTAACGAGTTTTATTTTGAGTTTTGAAGTATGCAAAACTAAAGTGTTTTTCTGAAACGTCCAGAAATTCTCCAGAAATACTAAATTGATTTGTTATAGCATAAATGAACTTCAAGAATATCATCTTTAAAAAAACGCTTTAGTTTTGCTCACTAAAAAATTCGAAATAACATTCGATAATTATTTTATACTCACACAGAGTCGTCGATGCCAGGTCTATAGAGCATCATGGAATTTTTCCTCACACTTTACACATTCGACTAAAGTACAAAATAGTGCAAAAAAAAAACAAGAACAAAATCTATAACTCTATAATGTTGTCAGCTGTCGAGCAGGCCTGAAGCAATGGACGCTCGAATCCATTGACACAACATTCTTAAGATATTATACATTCATTAAAAAAAAAATTAAATGAAATAAAAAACAGTGTAAAAACCTTAGTGCCCCCCCCCACCCCCCCCCCCCCCCCTCTAAAGTGAAATGAATGTCGATTACACTCAAGGATATCGGTACAGTCAACTATAGAGTGACAAGTGACGTGACACCTATTCCTTTTTAGTCTGAGCAACTATATTCATAGTTACGGTTAACTCGGAAATAATAAAAATAACTAATTGGCAGATACAGTAACCATTTGACAGTTTTAGCGTCTGAAAATGTATCATACGAATAAAAAGTGGCTGGATGTAGGAACCTTGAAGTATAGAGAATTAAGACTTGGCAACTCATATCAGAACTAAGATTAATCACGATTTGGGAAAGCATGTGGGGACTAAGGAACTTGATATCTAGGGAATCAGGGGTTGGGAACCCATATGGGGAATCAGAAACTTGAGATATAATGAGTCTGAGAACTCATATGAAGTCCTAGATCAGAGGCTGGGAACTCATAGGAGATCTTCCCACTGGGGATTGAAAATTATCACAGTATGGCGGTGAATGTAATAGGTAGAAAGATGTTGCCGAAGTTCGATGATTTTCCTTCATATATGTAGTGATAATGCAGTGAACGAAAAAAAACAGCAATAAACTGTAAGCCGGGAGAGGCAAGAAGCTGATTATTAAGTTGATAAAGATTAACCTACGGAAGTTGCTGTATACTATAATACTGTTGCGTTCTTGTTCACCTTGCAAAGGAAGAGTTGTGGACGGATATTATTCAAGCTGCTCGTAGCATCGTGTGCACTCCCTGCTGGCGTCGTCGTCATCTGGCACAGCAATGTCAAACAAAAACTGTCGAGATAATAGTCTTGGTCTCTTCGTTCGGGGGCCGCTCGAGAACATCGCAGCGCCGCCCCGAGAACGTATCTCGGTGAACGAGTCCCGTTGAGTAACACGTCGAATGAATAATGAAGGTTTACCGCACGGCGAATATCCCGCTTACTCACGTGTCCGTTACCCCACGAGAGTCAAAGGTATTGCCGGAGCGAGAATACGGCGTGAGAGACGATATTCGCGTCGTGGGAGCGACAATTTTGGACGTTTTATATCCTCTAGTTGTAAGGCGTCGTTGTGCACTCACATCTTTGTTTCTTTCTACCTTCTTTATTGTTGGCCTCGTCCTATTCATTTGCTGTCATGCCAGTATCACACCTAAAATAAACCGGGGCTACGGGCACACTGAAAGAATAAAAAAATGGAATACACGTGTCACGTCCGGTGCCGATTTGCCGAAAATATTAATTTATACAGAAAAATATCTTTGTATCGGTTTTGATTTTTTGAATTTTATATACAAGATTATGAATAGCACACGTACATTTCACACTGAGACTCGCCGCAGAGGGTCTCGTCTTCTTATCATCCTTCGCGACTCTCGCTACCTGATATCATGCTTTCTTACTCTAACACACATTATTGTATCTTTGTCAGTCATACCAATTACAGTATAAGAACACCAGGAGCTACTCCTCGAGAATTATAGTTTCCTAATACTTTATGAACCTCCCAATATCTATTAATGCCCTTTTGGGGGAAATCAATATCGTAAAACGTACAAGCTAATACCGATCATCGACCTGCGTATATATTTACCGATATTTCGCCAAACTGAACAATTTCATGTACTCTTATCATTCAATCACAAGCAGCACCAACACAAACACTGATCTCAAATTTATGTCAAACACATTCATAAGCTCACCTTCGAGATCTCCTACCATCCGTTCATTAATTACACATGTTCAGCTAATGTTTAGTTACTTAGCAACTACGATTATTTGATGCTGACATCAGGTACATTTACAGTATAAATACGAGGTCCAGAGGCTCAGTCAATCAGTCTTCAGTCTCCCGTCTTAACATCAAGTCAAAACTCCGAAACTTAAAATCGCGTTAGTCAAGTGCAGTCACTGTCATAAAACACGGCACAGTACCGTATCAAGCAGTCACGAGACCAGATCTCAGCACTGTGATTTAACGTTACTTCCCGAGCTCGAAGTCGCATTTCATTTCTTTGGTCCCTTTGGAATTTGACTGAGGCTCCGCGACACTCTTTCGCGTTATTTTACCATTGAATTAGATTCAGAAACACACACACAATCACACATCTTCACTTCACACACATTCAACAATTGTAACTTTCATCAGGCTTCTTCTACTATTCTTTTTATTGAATAAATTTATATTTTTATTGTTAACATAAAACACCCGCGTATTTCATTTTCACGTCAAACAATTTCAAATTAACACATAATCTACCTACACAAATATTCCGAACATTCACATGAGAAAGGAGTCCCTAAGAGTGCTCACTCATATTCCCTCCTATTTTCGGAGCCCTACAGAGTGCTCATTCGTTTTCTATCCATTAAACGAAAACGAAGCACTACAGAGTGCTCGTTCGTTTTCCTCTCAATTCCTCTCACAAAAAATCCAATACGCCTATATCCACAACCACGCTACACTAACAAAATTTCAACAAGACATATCATTAAATTATTATTATTTCCTAAGCCACTTCTATCGCGATAGTCAGTCTCTGATCCTTGACCGGCACAATCCGGGCTAAACAAAAAGAGACAACAATCCAATCGCTGTCACTCGGATCCCATCCGGACGTGACACACGAAATAATGAATTTGAAATACATATCATTTACTGGAAGCTTGGTATTTGAAGCAACCATACGCATGGTTAAGCCAACGATATGTTCTGTCGAATCAATTATATAAAAATTATTTGAATCAAAAGAACCAGTACAATTGCAGTAGTTATATATTTTGTTGAGTCAAATAAATAAATGATTGTATTTATTCAATATATTCAAATTAATATAACCATTCAGTTAAAAGGAATACATCAGGAATATTGTTCATTTGGAAATTTATTAAACGCGATTCAATATTATATAAGTTTGAATTAATATTGTTTTGATTCAATTAACAATTTACTTGGTAGGATTGAATATATATTATGAATAAGTATTCTGTCATTGAATCAACACAATATTTAGTGAATAATATATGAAATAAATAGTACATTGAGCAACAAGCGTCGAAAGTTGGCGATTGCAATGAGCGTGAGGTTTGCCGCCCGAGCGAATTGAGAGCTGTCGTCACACGGGGCGCAGACATCAATTTCGGCCCGTGTTGCCCACTATATTTTTTGGAATACGTGCATAAATAGTGGTGCTTTGAATGGTAATTTTGCGGGACGAACAGTGAAAAGTAAGGTTACAAACTTTCGACCGTAGGGTAAAAAGTGAAACAGCAGAGGCGAAAGTACAAGAATCGCAAACGGCGCTTGCGCCAACGTATCAACAACACTGCTATGAAACTAGCCACTTTCGCCCCACAAAACTGCCATGGAAAGGACCACTGGCCAGGCACGTGTTACAGAATAGATATGCATGGAATTGTTATTACCTTTGCAGTTAAAATTTAACGTATGTCTATTATAACCTTTCGAATATTTCGTTCATAGGAATTTATCATTCAGAATCATACGAATGACGATATTACTGATAATAGCAACAAATTGACCCTATACCTCCTCAGTTATGTTATAAAACGAAATTTTGTGGAAATAGTGAAAGTTCCCGTAAAATCTCTTAATTTATGGTTATGGCAATCGCAGATTTTTCCATCAAAGACGGCATAAAATTTTTCTGTTGCATACAGGAATCTTCGGCGTAGCGGTCACGTACTTATGGCAAGATATCTATCTTACTCAGTAAGACGCACGGATGCCTAGGATTCTAGCAGAATACGCCACGTGTTTCGCTCCTCAAGACTTCCGTTCCTTCATGGAGTACCGAGAAGCAGGATGTACAGGGAATGAGGAAACCTATGCCAGGTACTCTGTCTGGAAAACGAGATGGTCGAAGTCATTCACCTGCGCCGGTGCACGTTCAGATATGCAACATCAGAATACTGTGGCGTTCTTCGGAATAATGCCGCCGATTTCGACTGGGTTGCCGAATCCTCGTATACAATGTTACATCTACATGCTACTGGACGATAATTCAACGAGATAACTCACAAGGCGTCAACGCAGGAAGTACTATGATAGTCTAAATAACATCGGTGGTAGAGTAATTAGTCTCCTAAAAGGATTTTACCAGAACAAGAGAAATGGTGTTTAAAATTAATGTTTGCTGGGAGGTTGGTTAGTGACCTACACATTTCGAACGTAATACAACAAATCAATCATAACGTACCGATACCATACAAATAAAAAATGAACTTGAATAATGACCTTTTTGTTTGCAGAGACAAATTTACAGCTGTCTTCAAATTACATATGAGGAAGCAATGTGAACAGTTTTACGTTGCATCCTTTTTTTCTCTTTAATTATCCATATTGTGTGCAGCTATAAAACACCGTTAAAACACCCTCACATCGCATTTTGATTGAGTACAAATTTTTATCTTACTCTCTTAACATTTGCGGATGTTGTGATCGAAAATGTACATTCATTAAAAAATTATCGTCCGTAACAGGGCTGTATGGTATTTTTCGACTGTAGAACATTTCGGTTCACTTGTTGAGATTCGACGTGATTTAGAGAAAAAATTTGTTTTTCCGAAAAATTAAAAATTCTATAAAATCGGAACCGTTTTACCAATTTCGCTGAACTACAATACCAAACATTATTTAACGTGTCTCTATTTATAAAGAACTACTTTGCTAAATTGGCGAACTTTTACGAAAGTTAGAGCGATCACGACATTGTTTTTTTTTTTTTTACAAAATTCTATAAAACTTGTATACATTGATACACTTGATTAAAAATCACGATCGATTGTGCCGTTCGTGAGTTATGGACAATTGGATTTTTGGTGGCTGGAAAACACACCAGACACACGCACGCGCGCGCGCCCACACGCACACATGCGTACATACAGACATATTTTCCAGACCACTTTTCTCGGCGTTTCAAGTGATTCTTAGTATGTTAACATGAAAATCTCGAAAAAAAATTGCACGAAAACAAAGCATCGTCTGTGAGGAAGCTAAATTATCAGATTTTAATACAATTTAGTTAAGAAAAATAAAATAATGGTATTATTTGTCCCACAACCTACTGGTATTTTATTTCAAATAAGCATTCATTTTTACTCAAATGCACATTTCTTTTGCACGTAGAGCACCTTTCGGCTGCTCTGTACATACTCATGATACCATTTATACATGTAAGATAAATATTAATCTCTTTTGGATCGATTTATTACAACAAAAATGATTTGAGTGTAAGTAGTTGAAAACTATGGTAACGGTCACATAACGAGCTGAAATTTAATAAATATTTGTTACCCTTGAATACATTTTTTCTTATTCCAATGTACAGAATTCTCATATTGTTTTTTCGTTTAAACTAATAATTCATTTCCCTGGATGTATGCTGATTGTTTAGTTTTATGTTTCAATTCAATACGGAATAAAAATAATAGAACTGTAGTTGGATTTACTATATATGTTTTTGGTAACCTGCAAATTCAGATTAACCTAATTCAATTTTTTTAAATGGTTCAATCTTCCAAGAGAATTATTTACGTACTCAGATTTCGACATAATTCTGCTCCTCAAGGTATTTATAAGACACTTCCCTCTCAGCTTGCTGAAGGTGCCCCCTACACGACTATTGGTAACATCCTATAGTTCTATCACTTCAAACGATTCCCGCACGTCTTCAGTCTGTTCCTCTATTTACCTCTTTGCATATTCCCAGTCTGCACTGCGTCACACCAACTTTATGTGCCACCGAGAACTAGTAGAGAAAGTCCGGTATACTTGGGCTGTGTATGCGCGAGGAGCTGTCTTCTCCTCAACTACGATGCGCGGACGCAAGCTTCGACTGAAAGCCGAGAGACGTCGCGAAAACTTTACCAATCCAGAGAACTCTGTACGCAATACCGCGTGGCAGCGGCACCGTGTATCCGTGAGCGCCGCAGCGATGCGTGCGTGAGTCGGAGAAGGGGCAGCTTCTCTCCCCTCTGCCTTTGGTAGGCGGCGCTTAGCGTGTATTTTGTGGGTTCAAACTAGAGCTGGGCAAAATACATGAAAATACTCAAAATACAAAATACAAAATACTTCGGGTATTTAAAAACATAAAATACTTATAGTACTTCAATCTTTTGGTACTTAAAATACATTCCTAAGTACTTTTCAAAATTCTCTTCAAGAAATTGTATGAAATTCAATTCTAAGGCATTGCGCATTTATTGCATGTGAAAATAAAATATGATGCATGTGAATCATGAAAGAAGCTTTCATCCATGAATCACTTTACTTACTAAATTAAATGATCACACACCCAAATTGATTTTATGAGGGAGCGAATTAAAAAAAAGAACTATGAGGAAGTGAAGGTACCATTATATTAAGTAGAGGGAAGTTATCATTGTTCATTTGCAAATTATCATTGTTCATTTTTTATTACCGGAGAATCTATTCCGCTATCGTTTACCGCGCAGGAAATTCTAACTTTTTCGTCCGATTCGGCAGGTGCATTTTGAGTTTCAACACATTCGAGCTCATCGTGTTTTGGTTCAACGATTAAATTTGGAGTAGATTGCAGATCACGCTCCTTGTCCTCATCAGACTTGATGGGATGGTTTTCTGTAGACATCTAGGCGACCGCATCGTCTTCTTCGCAATTAGTGCCAGACGATGGCTTGAGCAGCGTAGCCGTAACTTTACTCTTTTCTTTAGCGCGTTGACCTTAGCTCGAAGCAGTCGCTCACTATGAGGCCGCACAGGTCTACGAACCACGTTAGCGCTTTGACAATCGTTTTGCGATGGAACCGGAAGGAGCGTGTCTGGCAATATTCTGTCTACCGGTGTTTCGGAAATAACGCATTGCGACGGCGGGTTGTCGCTCAAGATAACTTTCACCGAAACCGCATTACCTCTCAAACGCCGTCAGATCGAAACTTTACCATCAACGTTCACGAAATCAGTCTGGGCGAAGTGTGCAGAACACACGCGAAGACTCGCGATCTTGCCATCTGCCAATTCCTTCAGCCCTTCATTTCCCGAATTCTCGATCCACTCCTTTCGCTTATATCAATGATTTTACATGCAGGAATGTGGGAAGCAGGATCACAGAATATGGAATGGAAAATGTGTCTGGTATGACTATTGAGTTAACCAGTTTTTGACATTCTGTCAAAACAATGCATGCATAAAAATCAAAACCTTTTCCACTCAGCGGAGATGATTACTTCTGGAAGGCATATACTTTTCCGGAATATCCATTTAAACGTAACGAGCAAATTTGTAGTTAAAGAGTTAGTGGAAGAAAAAAAAAAACATTCTATTCGGTGAAAAAAAAAACGTTAAACTGAATGCATGTCTTATTGATGCAGCTTAAATGATGCAGTGGCACTCCCATAAGCACGTGCTCTTAATAGAAAAATAATGCAGGGAATGAAAGAGAAAAAAACTTCGGTCGGTCTGGCACTGCCCTGTTTTGAAGTCATCGCTTTACCGCTCAGGCCAAGCATCACGTTAAATTACCTATTCCTAAATTTATACAAAAATTGTAGTAGGGCCGGTTGAGGTGAAAAAAATGATTTATTCAAGATTTGGCGTTCTTAAAACTACCGGCGATGTTCAGTTTTTCGTTGGTGATAACCATGCGTAAATGCAAGGGGCGGGGACGGTAGGAGGTGACAGTCGCCATACAACATTGCAGTGTTATATCCCTGGTAAAAATATGATATAGAGACTGATAAAGATCGACAGATTTGAATGTTATTTAATTTTGTGCTATCAAGAGACGCGGCAGCGTCTTGGGACAAGCACATTGACCTCTCTTCTCTTACGACCGACGATTTCTTTACCGACTGACAGAATCTTCCGCAGTATCTGTTACTCCGAGCAACTTATTTTAGCCACGTTTTTCCAGGTTAATATGTTATATCAACGAAATGGTAGCGTTTTTAAGCTTTTTCCAGGTTTAATGAAATACTACATGCAAAAACATTTCGTTTGACACCAAAATGACCTCTGCAGCTTTCCCCAGTGGACTGATATCGTAATTTTAATCTCGAAATAGTTCTGAAATATTCCAAAGAATTAAGACCTTTTTCGCACTCCCGTGATTGTAATATCTTTCGCAGGGGCGTAAGCCTAATTTTTCGCAGGGACGTGATCTCAACCGTCTGGTATCTGCACCAGAATATATATATATATATATATATACAGGGAGGACACGGTGGAACTAGACAGTCCAATGCGGCTGCGCGAGAATTCAGGCGCCTGATTGGCTACTGCATACGGCCGTCAGTGCATCTCATCCGAGCGGCGACTGTCTCCCCACGCAGCATCAGAATGGGCTAGTAAGGGTAGTGGTTAGTGAGTAGGACGCTACTCGAGCTGGTAGGGCAGATGCCAGAAGCCATGAAGGCTATGTGGAGCAAGTTAGTTCGAGTAAGCTGAGCTATAATCATTAGATCTAATATCCTAATAATCATTAGATTTATTGAACTGCTACGTGACTTACACATTCTACTTAGCAAATATCACTTTAAAAAATGGCATTTACAAAAATTTTAAACATCTGATTAGACGAATTTCCGAAGCCGTGTCAAAACAAATAAAATCGGTCAATACCTTACGTTCGTTCAATTGGTCAGGTTCCGTTGCTTAACGTCGTTTAGATCCTCTCGATTGCATTCATTTCGTTTATTTTTAAATATTTGAAATTAAACCTTTGAAATGAAAAGTTTTTGTATTTTTAGACGTCAACTTGCTCATTTTATTTGTTTTATTCGATTAAAATAGATTGAGTGCCTCTTAATTAGGGATGCGTTAGTCAAGACATCTATTTGATAGAAGTCGATTAAAAATACTTTTTATCCAAGACAAATATGGTTAATCATCACGCAGAAACAGATACTTTCACAGTTCTGTGATGATTATGAATTATTGGGATGAGTTATTGTTTTTTTTTTTTTTTTCAATTAATGCTAGTATTTAGTAGGTTCAATAAACCTTAGTCATTCACTTATGAAAGTATTGTAAATACATTTTAATTAAATGAATGCCATCTCTGCTCTTAATATTTGTGGTAAATATGATTGTAATATGACATATTAATCGATTAGAGTTATTGTGACCATATTTTTTATTACCAGAAGTGCCATTAGTGGAAAATATGGTTTGAAGCATACCCACCGATTCCTCAGGATAAACGGTGCCCGCGTAGAAAAAAAAAAGAATATTTTCGAGAATCTTGAAAAGAATCTTAAAAGAATCGTGAAAAGAATCTTAAAAGAATCTTGAAAAGAATCTTAAAAGAATCGTGAAAAGAATCTTAAAAGAATCTTGAAAAGAATCTTAAAAGAATCGTGAAAAGAATCTTAAAAGAATCTTGAAAAGAATCTTAAAAGAATCGTGAAAAGAATCTTAAAAGAATCTTGAAAAGAATCTTAAAAGAATCTTGAAAAGAATCTTGAAAAGAATCTTAAAAGAATCTTGAAAAGAATCTTAAAAGAATCTTGAAAAGAATCTTTAAAAAATCTTGAAAAGAATCTTAAAAAAATCTTGAAAAGAATCTTAAAAGAATCATGAAAAGAATCTTAAAAGAATCTTGAAAAGAATTTTAAAAGGGCAGGGGACCGACTCTACACCTCCCAAGTCTACACAAAGATAGGTCTACACAAAAAGTCGACACAGAAAGACTGTACACGCAGACAGCTCGACACCGAAAACTCGGCACGAGAAACTCGATACTAAAAACTCTGCACGAAAAACTCGACACCGAAAACTCAGCACGAAAAACTCAACACCGAAAAGTCGACACTTCGATCGATTTTGGGGAATTTTAAGGCCCTATCCGATGTGAAATTTTCCGTTAATTACAATTTTTATTTTATTCGGTGCGTAAAACGTGGTTTTATTTCATTTTTAACCTACTATTTCGATGGATTTTTGCCAGCAGACAACGAATATGTTATGTTTTTAAAAATCGTGATATTTTTCACTGAAAACCCAGAAATACATTACTTTTTTCATTTGAAACAAAATATGATCTATTCAGATATCCCCTTGAACGATAGTATCATACTAGTGCGACAAAACTTTTTTTGACTTGTGCAGGAATCTCAAACTTTCTGCTCTTGTAGTGTAATATACTATTTCGCGCGAGTATCGTACCTATTTTTATTTCACGACGTGTGTAAACAAAGTTTCACGCGCGCTTCGCTTGCGCAATCGCGATTTGCCCACAGAGTGAAATAAAAATGGTAATTAACGGAAAATTTCACATCGGATAGGGCCTTAAAATTTCCCAAAATCTATCAAAGTGTCGACTTTTCGGTGTCAAGTTTTTCGTGCCGACTTTTCGGTGTCGAGTTTTTTGTGCCGACTATTCGGCGTGTCGAGTTTTTTGTGTTGACTTTTCGGTGTCGAGTTTTTCGTGCAGAGTTTTTGGTGTCGAGTTTTTCGTGCTGAGTTTTCGGTGTCGAGCTGTCTGCGTGTACAGTCTTTCTGTGTCGACTTTTTGTGTAGACCTATCTTTGTGTAGACTTGGGAGGTGTAGAGTCGGTCCCCTGCCCTTAAAAGAGTCTTAAAAGAATCTTGAAAAGAATCTTAAAAGAATCTTGAAAAGAATCTTAAAAGAATCTTGAAAAGAATCTTAAAAGAATCTTGAAAAGAATCTTGAAAAGAATCTTGAAAAGAATCTTGAAAAGAATCCCGTATAGGATCCGGAGGAAGATTCTTTTGAAAATTGTTTTTTCAGCTTGATTTAATTGATCAGTCATATTTGGTTGGTCAGATCCGGAAAACGGCTTGATCTGATCAGATTGTAGCGATAAAATTAGGGGAAATTCGTATTTGAAATGTGTCGTACAATTCATAAGGCATTGGGTCAGCTATGCTCGGCGCGCTAGTTCGTAGCCGTCTGGTACGGGCATACGCTGCCTTCATACATTCCCCCTCGCCGTTCTCTCTGGCTGGCCCGACTACTCGGTCTGCACGCATAGAGTGAGAACCGTCGGTTTGACGCGCAAGCGCATTTGCACTGTCTAGTTTCACCGTGTCATATATATATATATATATATACATATATACATATATTTATTCGCTGATCGTTTGAAATAATAAAATATAATTTTCGGTATTCATTAAATTGAATCATTATAATATTATTATATGATTTATATGCCAATAAGAGTTGGACTATAGTTTTCGATGTTCAGGTCGACCGCTTTAGAGTTTTCAGTGTCCAGATGGATTTCTCCATAGTTTTCGATGTCCAGGTCATTTCGTCCATAGTTTTCAATGTCCAGGTCGATCTCTCAATAGTTTTGAGTGTCCAGGTCGATTCCTTCATAGTTTTTGTTGTCCAGGTCAAACTCTCCATAGTTTTTGTTACCCCGGTCGAACTCTCTATAGTTTTTGTTGCCCAGGTCGAACTCTCCATAGTTTTTGTTGTCCAGGCCGAACTCTTCATAGTTTTAAGTGTCCAGGTGGATTGCTCCATAGTTTTCGATGTCCAGGTCGACCGCTTCGTAGTTTATAGTGTCCGGTTCGATCTCCATAGTTTTCGATGTCCAGGTCGACCGCTTCGTAGTTTTTGTCGTCCAGGTCAAACTATTTATAGTATTTGTTGTCCACGGCGAACGCTCCATAGTTTTAAATGTCGAGGTGGATTTTTCCATAGTTTTCAACTCCCAGGTCGACCGCTTCGTCGTTTTCGTTGTCCAGGTCGACCGCTCCGTAGCTTTCGGTATCCGGGTCAATTAATTCAGAGTTTTTTATGTCCCGTTCGATCGCTTTATAGTTTCCGGTGTCCAGGTTGATACGGCTTTACTTTTCGTTGTCTAGGTCGACCGCTTTGTAGCTTTTCACGTCCAGCTCGACGGCCCCACAGTTAATGTTGTCCAGGTCGGTGTTTCCATAGTTTTAAGTTTCCAGGTCACCTCCTACATAGTTTAAAGTGACCAGGTCGCCTCCTCCATAGTTTTCGATGTCCAGGTCTATCGCTCCGTAGTTTTCGTTCTCCAAGTCGATCTCTTTTTGTTTTCCGATGTCCAGGTCGACCTCTGCATAGTTTTCGGTATCCCGATCGATCTCTTTACGATTTCAGATGTCCAGTTCGATGTCTCTATAGTATTCATCATCCAGATCGACGTCTCCGTAGTATTCGTCGTCCAGGTCGACGTCTTCGTAGATTTTACCGAAAATATGTTTTGCCTGATGAAATTAAATTGTAACAGAACCTCTGCCATTGCCCCAAGTCCGGATGAGAAAGGAGAAGGATTTAGTTTGAACAATTTTCGTACAATGGATTTTTTTTTTAATCCATTCAAGAACTTTGCAAAAAGTAATGAGACCCCCCAAAAAAACACCATGTGTGAAAAAACTTGAGACAAGTACATTTACGTTAGTGGAACCCAATACTTCCCCCAAAAACTGTGTCTCAAAAAATTGAGCTATAAACTATGTATGGGAACAAAAAGTCGTCGAATAAATAAACCAAAAATGTCTGCAGCATGTCAAGTACACGTCGTTCATTATTGATATATATATTGTCATTGTATTTTTATTTGGTACTCATAAGCTTACAGTCGAAGGAAAAATTTCAGGGATGTACAAGAAAACTTTGCAGTTGAAATAAAAAACATGTAAACTACAAAATGCGAAAAAAAATTGAAAATGTTCATAATGAAAAAAAGAGAATTCACAGTACTTGACGAGTTTGTGCAGTATCGCACATGGTCCATCATCATAGAACGTTCATATTAGCATTAAGTACTTTGAATTCTCTTTTTTTAATTATGAACATTCTCAAATTTTTTTCGATTTTTTTTTCGAATTTTGTAGTTTACATTTTTTTATTTCAACTGCAACTTTTCTTGTCCATTCCTGAATTTTTTTCCTTCGACTGTAAGCTTATTAGTTCCGAATAAAAATACTGTGACCATATATATATATATATCAATGATGAACATCATGCACTTGACATGCTGCAGACATTTTTAGTTTATTTATTTGACGACTTTTTGTTCTTATACATAGTTTATAGCTAATTTTTTTGAGACAGTTTTTGGGCGAAATATTGGGTTCCACTAACGTTAATGTACTTGTCCCAAGTTTTTTCACACATGGTGTTTTTTTGGGGTTATCTCTATCTATTCGGATTTTGATAAATTTATAGAAATCGAATCGTTGTTATTACTTTTCTTTCGTTTTCGGTTTCTATGGTTTTAATCAGAGTTGTGAATCCCCATCAATTCATGAGATATAGTTTACAGTACAATTTGTTTTGTAATTATAATTTCATAATAATTACATGTAGCGATTATAAAACAATGACTTTACTTTTGAATAGCTGTAAAAATTGTTATTTTTCAATTAAAATTTACGGTAATTCTTTAGAGAAAATGGGAAAAAATGATTCATGCATTAAGAAAGTAATGCATTAGTTATTTCTCCTACTTTTCCCACTATTTCTTCCAATATAAAAGCGAAGATTAGAATGTTCTCGGCTATTCACATGTCTACACGCTATTTCATAATAAGTACACATTATTATTATGAAATCATAATTACAAAACAAATGGCACTGTAAACTATATCTTATGAATCAATAGGGATTAACGACTTTGGTTTCAATACGATAGATACGTTATCAGTAAGAATGGCTTACCAACGGATTTATAATATTTTATATTGAATTTACGTTCCGTCACTTATAAATTTCTATCCGCTTGTGATGAATCCTGTTATATGGTAAATATATGATTAAAAATGAATCATTCGCAATCAAAGATGCATTAACAGAGTGATCCTACAATTGTCTATCGTCTTATAATTATAAAAAGTATATCGGAATAAATCGTATGTGTTCACACTGAAAGAATCATCATAATCTATCGTACAACCCTGATATAAATGAAACAGTTATCCATCGTTTTCTTTCAATATGAAACTTTCTTACAAGAACATATTAATAATTTACAACGTTCAAGCCATTTCCTACAATGAAAATATAACAAAGGAAATGATTGAAAAATGATATGCATTCAGAAACGTGAGTGAATCCATTTCATCAGTCGGAAAACTAATTTTTCCGAAAACTTGACAAACTTTTTTTTAAACTGATTTTTTAATGAAATCGTCGAACTATCATTATTCGCAGTAAACGCACTTATTAGCATCTTCGATATCTTTGATTTATTTAGTAGATTTATCTTTTATAAGAAAGTATTCAAACTCGGATAAAATAAAACTTTCTTTAAAGAATGTATACGTAAAGCATTTTTAGGCAGTTAATATAAATAATTTAATAATTTGCGAAGTGTCTTATATATTTTTAATTCGTTTTATCTTATGAGAACGAATTTAGATGGAATAGTTAGGCAGGACATCAGAGAACATGAAAGTTAAGCAGCTTTGGCCGCGGTAACTACAAAGATGGATGGCCGAAAAAAAAAATCATAATTATCGGTCGATTTATTTTTTTCTTGCTTTCACGCTTGGCATATTACTTAATGGTTGTATACGTAGTATCGTACACTTTTATTATTCAATTTAATACAAAAATCATATCATTTATGATAATATTATAGGATATAAAGGAAACATATAGGATTTCGATCTTGAATTTATGATAGTACTTCGTAAACTCACGAACTAAAGTTCGTATTCGGAACGATAGAATTTGTTGAAATCGTTTTCTATCAATTATTTTTACGAGGGATCGACTTCAATATTAACGAGGCCAAATGGGGACTTCATCCGTAGTACAAGCATAATAAAATTGAGAGGACAAGGACAAGGAAAAACGCACACATGCTGATCTGCAGTAAAACGGTGGAAACTATGATCCGGGGATTTGCGAGATGAATTCTTGCATCCTTTGTAAACACACATTATGGGCTGGCATCGTGAACCCGTTAATTTCTACAACTCAAACTAACATAAATAAATACAAGCTAAAATATCCAACGAAACGACAAGCGAAATTAACAATAAATTGCTGAGATACTTGATCCTCTTCGCGCCAACGTCTGTCTGATAAAAAGTGGGCGGGATTTAGGAGCAAGCAAAAAACGTTGCGCGCTGTTTCTCTCGCTCCGCCACGAGCGCCGATAACGTTATCCCTCCAGCTCTCGTGGGGTTGTCATATGACTTTCTCAAGCCGTTAGCGGGGGGATCGACGTCGCACGTGAGTGCGGGCACCCGTGTAGGAAGCGCCGCGCCAGCGCCACCGTGATTGGAAGCAAAACTAACGTTGGCGGCCTCCAGCGAGCGTCACACGGTCCTATCAACCTGTGCTTCTATACAGGTCTATCTTCTTTGGCAATACAGACCTTCTGTCTTCATTGCTGCTTCAGATGTGATTGGTCATATAGCTTTCACGGAATTTGCAATGTATTGCGTGTATATCGGTTATACTGTTTCCGTTTCGGTTGTCTATTTGTTACTGACTTTAGGAGGTCGATTCAGAGATCCCAATGCGCCGGTAGAGAACGTACTCATACAGACGACAATAGGGGTTTGACGCGATAATACGCTAGTGCTCCTTGTGGCAAACTTTTGCAACTGTGTATTCTGAGAAAAGCGTTGACTCTTATGTTTCAAAAGAGATGTTCTGTTCTTTTTTTTTAACAAATTAATAATTACTATTCCCAATAAATCAATAAAGTTGTTTATTAGATAATAAAAAGTTTCGTTACGACCGACATTTGTAATTATTGCATTTATTCCAAGTGAGAAACAGGAAAAATATTGGGTCGCTGATATATTATTGAGACAAAATGGTATCTATTAGTTTTGAATAGATTTTCCTTTTTTAAATAAATAGTAATCATTTGAGGTAAAAATTTTATGCTATTCGGTGGCGTTTGCGTTGGTGGTCATTTGCAAAATCTGACAACTGCAACGTGACTACACAACAAATTATAAATATTGGTAGTTCGAAATCTTGCGAGTATCAAAATAATTGCAAGTGCAACCGTCGATTTCTTTGATATTTGTTTCGAGAAATGATGATCTTGACATGTGCTTGAGTTTTTTAAATGGTCTTCTCCGCGGATAATTAATCAGTTTATAGTTTAAGGTGGGTCGATCAACAGAGGCTTTCCAAGGTAGAAATCTATATTTTTGATATGTTATAAAACTGCATCAAGTTGACTAACCTGTAAAATTTGAAGGAGACCAACCGTATGATTTTCAAGTTACAAAATCGTAAAGCTGAGACTTTTTATGTGAATTACCGAAGTTGCGTCGAGAAATAAGGATCTCAGAAATGCACATATTTAGATGTCCGAGATCCACGACGGTCCGAAAACGGAAATTTATATATTTTGAACGTTTATGAATACGAGGAAATTACAAAGACATGACTTTATCGCAGATTAAGGGCAGAAATATCAGTTTGAAGTTGTCATTACGCTCGCCATAACAGACGGGTTATGTTACGTCTTAGCGTCGGCTGCTCGAAGCACAATCGTTCGGCAACGGCGTGCACGGACGCAATTCACATACACAATCAGCTGTGCCTTTTTATAACCTCATACAATTTAGATTCCGTCCATATCAATCAAGATACGTGGTAGCGTTCTCGAGACAAGTATTCCATATGTCAATTCGTATGGTTGTTATTATCATTATAGCGGCTAGTTAGTTTAGGTCTATACTACTATATATATTGTAACGAGAAATTTCGCTAAAGATAAATCTGGCTACAGGCACTGCCCGGACGCTCACAACACATTCCCGAAAATAATAACAGACCACAATGCTTCCCCCCCGGCCCACCTATATCAAAATAAGTAGTGCTGAGCATGGGAGAGGGACGACAAACGTCGCGGAGTAGGATTGTAGCGCGGATGTCGTCATCGCGGAGCCGTTCAACGTAAGGAGGATCGCAAGCCGTCGTTGAAAGAGAGGATATCGATCGGGGATTTACGGGACTCCTGCCGCCATCCGTCACTCACCTTTCGAACTACCACCCCGCGTTACAATTACTGCCCGCGGCAGCGTTGGTGTCTCTCTCTATGCTAATCAGCCAATAGGAAAATTAGAAAATTAGGATAATTTTGAGCAAGAAGACGGAGAGGATTCTTGGCCATTATTATTCTTCTTGTCTTTGCCTTCAGTAAGAGAAAAAGCGAACAGTGCCAAAACGACTAAATTGAATACTGCTGAGTGCTTCGATTGATTTTGTTTGAGATTAAAAATACCGTAAGTTTTGAGACCGTATTTTTTACGACCCAGTGAAACCCCTTTCACCCCGATTTGCCACCGAAACCTCCCCGTAATACCCAATAAATAAATAGCGAGTGTCCCCTCGTTATCAGCCATTTTGCCACCTGTCAATACTCGTGCGAAGAAGCACCGAAATCCCCAATCTACCCCCCCACAATTATTTATTAATACCCGTCACCCTATTCCAAATTGTCCTTCAGAAAATTTGGGATTTTTCTCTGTTAATTGTTCCCTCGATAATTTGTTTTTTTTGTCATTATTTTTGAAATAAAAAATTTGTGAATCGTCCTTCGGATTTTTTTACGAATTTTCAATATAAATTCTTCCCCCCCCTTCTTTTTATTTCCCCTTTAACCGATTACCCTTATTATTTTTCGACCCCAAAACCCTTTTTTTTGTGCCACCCTGATTATTGCCAATTATAGTTGAGACCACACGGGTATAAATTGTAAGAGCCGACCGTTAGGCCATTTTGCCCCTCGCCCTGACCTTTGTCTCAGCCCTACCCGACAGCTAATGCCCCTATTTTAATAATTTTCGCGTATTTGTGTTCCAACCACCTTCAGCGCCCCTTTTTCCCGGCTTGGCCGCTCCGAGCGCCGCCGGAAATTATTATGAAGCCCCTGCCCTCCCTAGACCGCTCCTTAGACCCCCAGCACTCCCCACAACTAACAATTTTGCGGGTCCGACCTACCCCGCTTTGCAACGGCCCCTCCGGGAGAGTTGGAACTCGACCAATTCCTTTCCCAGACCCTCTGCAGCCCCCACGCCTCGTACCAACCCTTTGTTACCTGGTTTGTCTGCCCCTACAGGCCAGGATAATACATACCAACTTCCTACACCCCAACCAAGACCCCAAAACCAGAGTACTGGACTTCGGCACCCCAGCCAAGTCAGGTACACCCCCCCGAACGCTATTTATGATATTCCATCCTCCCTGTACCACAATACGGAGTCCAGCGCAATAAGGGACACCCGTAACCTGGACTATTTCCGCCAAAATGGTCCCAAATTTGCCGGCCGACGCGGCGAGGATGGTGAAGAGTTTTTGTTGCGACTCTACGAGTATTGCTCGAGTCATGGCTTCGGTGAGGATGACCTTTTGCGGATCCTCGCCGAATCGTTCACGCACGATGCCCTAATGTGGTATCGGGTAAAGCAATCCTCGTGGAGCACGTACGAGGAATTTATCTATTTCTTCCGCGCGCGCTTCGGTCACTCCGACCTCCAGGAACGACTTCGTAGGGACGTAGAGTCTCGCACACAAGGTCCCGGCGAGCCCAGCGGGGAATACCTTACGAAGATGCGGACTTATTTCAGTTTATTGTCCCCCCCCCCCTTTTTCTTTAGAGGCCCAGCTCGATCTGTGCTACGATAACCTGCACCCCGACCTGGCCCTGTACATTGATTGCGAAAGCGTAAACACTTTCGCTCAATTTCAGCACCGTTGCCGACGTATGGAGTCGATGCGAGAACGAGCTCGCGACTACCGTCATCCACCACCACCGTCTCAATCCGTCCTTCCTAGTGCCGCTTATCAGCCACAGGGGAAAGGTGGTAGAGACAAAGTCACTGCCCTAAGGACAACAAACCAGTCTCCTGAAGTTCCTCCACCGGCCCAGTCCATACCCACCGTGCGCCCCACCGTCCCGAAACTCACCCGGACCGCTCCTGTAATCCCGGCCGCTTCCAGACCCTCTACAGCCCCCACCATAAACAATTCCCACAACCCCCCCGCTTTAATGGCCCTGCAAGTCCTCAGACCCCCAATTGTGCCAACGTCCAACGCACAACAGTCCTCCAGAGTCCGCTCCTACAATTGCAGAGCGCCCGGCCACATCTGGAGAGAATGCCAGCAACCGCGACCTCGAAACGCTGCAGGGGGAGGACAATAAATAGTGCCTCCCCCGATTTGATCCAAAACCCCGTCACGACCCCGAAAATTGTAAAAAACCACCCCGCAACTGATCCTTTACCCGAAAATTGTACTGCCATAGAATCGGTTGATTCCCTCCAAGAAGACACCCGACATTTCCTTTGTGTCAACTTCTTCGGGCGTATCAGCGACGCCCTTGTCGACCCTGGTGCTACTCGTTCATACCTGGGAGAAGAGGTAGTAAATTCCATGAATCTACAACTCCAACCTGCAACAGGAGGTGTTCGTGTAGCTAATAATACCGTTGTTCCCGTTCTTGGTAAAATTTCCATGCAATTTAATGTCGCCGGGACCCTCAATACTCTCAAAATGCGTGCCGCTCCCCTTGGTTACGACAGCATTTCGGGAATTGATTTTTGTAATTTGTTTGGAATCACCATTGATTACAACAACGACACCTGGTCCCTCCCGAATGGTATCCCTCGTAGATTTGCCGTGCCACGTGAAACCCCTTTGTTTGTCAGCGCTGACCCTATCTTTGCCGGTTTGTCCGAAATGCCAGCAACTGTTACCAAACGACTGACTGCCCTTTTGGATCGTTTTATAAAGAATAATACCTCCGGAATTCTCAGTGTGACCTCATCCATTTCCCCGTATTCGCCAAAGCCCTCGTACCATTTCCCCGTATTTACTCTGAATTGCTCAAGCTGAAGTGAATAAAATGATTCAAGAAGAAGTAATCGAACCATCCAACAGCGGTTGGTCGAGTAACCCCGTTATCGTCCCCAAGCCCAATGGAAAACACCGATTCTGTATTGACTTCCGAGATGTGAACAAAGTCACTCAGAAAGATGCCTACCCTTTGCCCAACATGGATCGGATACTTGACAGTTTGCGAGTGGCTCAATATATTTCAAAACTCGATTTGAGCCAAGCTTACTTTCAGGTTCCCCTTGATGTTGTCAGTAGACCCATTACCGCCATTGCTGTTCCCGGTAGAGGACTTTTCCAGTTCACCCGTATGCCTTTTGGTCTCACCAATCCCAAGAACCCAAGACCCTGAAGCAACTTCGAAGATTCCTCGGCATGATCGGGTGGTACGCTCGTTTCATGGGGGACATCTCTGTTTTTAAAATTCCCCTGGTAAAGCTGTTAGAAAAAAATACTAAGTGGCATTAGGGTGACGCAGAGCAGACTGCGTTCGAAGCCCTGCACCAAGCTTTAACCACCGCCCCTGTCCTTGCCCGCCCAGACTTCACCCAGCCCTTTACCGTGCACACAGACGCAAGCGATTACGCTATCGGTGCTGCGCTGACACAAGAAATTAACCAAGAAGAACAGCCCATTGTCTTTTGTTCCCGAGTAATGACCCGAGCAGAGCGCAAGTACAGTGTGACGGAGAAAGAGTGCCTTGCCGTGTTATAGGCAGCGCGAAAACTACGCCCATACATCGAGGGCACGTCTTTCCGAGTCATCACTGACCACAGTAGCTTGCGTTGGCTCCGAAACCTGCGTGACCCCTCCGGCCGATTAGCTCGATGGGCCTTGTCCATGCAAGCCCTCGATATGGAAATTGTCCACCGCAAAGGCACCCTAAATGTAGTCCCCGATGCCCTTTCTCGCATGTTCGAAGATACGGACGCCGCCCTTTGTGTCCTGGGCGACGCACAAGATTCCTGGTATCTCGAACAAATGCGCAATGTCCACGAATTTCCCGGAAAGTATCCTGACTGGAAAATATAGGATAATCGTTTGTACCACCACCGCCCTCACCCAATTATTGGACCCGCCTTGGCTGACTGGGACGCTTGGAAACTAGTTTTCCCTGTCGAAGCCCGGTTGAAGGCCTTGCAAGATGCCCACGATGCTTCTCAAGCTGGACATTTGGGAGTCGATAAAACGTACCACCGAATGCTCCAAGATTTCTCCTGGCCCGGTATGTTTGCCGACGTCGCTCAGTTCGTCAGACAATGCCGGGTCTGTCAGATGAACAAGACCTCACAGGCCCCCCCAAGAGGATTAATGAGAGAAAGAACCACAGAAGGACCATAGACAGTCGTCGTAGCCGACGTCATGGGTCCTTTCCCGCCCAGTAAAAATCGTAATAAGTACGTGGTAGTTTTCCAGGACTCATTCACAAAATATGTTAAAGCGAAGCCCTTGAAAACTGCCACCGGCCAAACCATTATGTCTGCTCTTGAGTCCCTTGTCCTGAATCGCTGGGGATGCCCGCGATATCTTTTGACGGACAATGGGACAGAATTTGTAAATAAGCACATGACCACCCAGCTCTCCCAATATGGAATCCGCCAGACCACCATTCCCCCATATCATGCCCAAGCGAATCCTGTCGAAAGAGTAAATCGAACGCTTAAGACCATGATTATTTCGTATGTGGTTGACGATCACCAGCTTCGGGATCTTCATCTACCTGAATTGTGCGTTGCCATCAATACTGCCATCCAGTCCTCCACACACATGACCCCTGCCTTTTTAAACTTGGCAAGAAACCCAACCCCTGCTAAAAGCATTAAAAAGGAAATTTCCCCTCCCAATGTAATCGACAGAACCGACCCCGCGGTCTGGAGAGACCGAATGAAGCGGTTGCCCCTTCTCCACGATTGGGTTAAGCGAAACTTGTCCCAAGCTGCCCGACACCAGGCCAGTTATTACAACAGAGGGCGCGTGGAGAGGCAGTTTGAAGTAGGTGACCTAGTCCTACGGAAAAACCGAGTGTTGTCTTCCGCCGCGCAGAACTTCGCAGCGAAGCTAGCTCCTAAATACCGTGGCCCTTACGTCATTACGCAGAAAATATCTCCCGTAATATACGAAATCCATGTCCCGATGAAAAAGAAATGGCCAAAGATTCACGTTAAGGATCTTAGATTATACCAAGGACCCCGTGACGCAGCAATGCAAGGTTCAGTACCCACCGGAAATGTGAGTGTCTCCCAATCTCCTCCTAACGACGACCCGCGATCCCAAATAACCCCAGACACGTCACTTATTTCTAACGATCCGTCACCCCCCTTACAGAATAACAATTATAATGCATTCCTTCCGATCACCGACGAGCTGTCGTGACGTGCGTCCGGAGGTGGGACGACGTCGGTTGGAGACGATCGGGTATGGAGCGATCGAGCCGTCGGAAACCATGGAGGACCCCGAGGAGGCTGCCATAACCGGCACTGCCCCACCCAACCCCCCGGCCCCGAACAACCCCCCCCCCCCAGATCCCCAAACCAGCCCCCAGACTCGCCCAGGTCGACGAAGAGGTCGCCCGCGAGGTCCGATGGCGCCGCGACTTCCTCGAAGCCCACGGACTGGACCTGGGCGATACTACCAGCGAGAGCGAGAAGGAACAAGAGTCGTGCCCGGAGGAACCCCGTAGGCCGACGGGAGAGGAAGAGTTTGCCCGGACCTTCGCTGCCGCCGTATCCTTGGACTAGCGGACTTCATCTGGAGCCGCAAACGGTGCAGCGAAGGCCCCTATAATCCAGCCCTCCCGACTCCTCTTTCCCTCCCCTAAGACCCCTATCAGGCACCCCCTGATCGAGGGAAAACATAACCCCCGTGCAAAACCCAAGGTGACGGCACAAGTCGTCATCTCGCCCCCGTGCCCCTTAATCCGTCCCCTCATGCCCCAACCACTGTTCCCGAACCCTGCCCCCATAAACAAACCCCCTACCCGCCCCCGAGTGCCAGCGAAAACCAGTGCCAGTCCCCCTATTCCTGCCCTGATGTCATTGAGACTGTCCCGACCTCGGTTGGCGTAGCCCCAACCGGCCCAGGTTCGCTCCCGCCCCCCATCTCAGTCCCCAGCCCACCGTGTAAGACCCCTCCATGCCACCCCTGCCCCGACCGTCCCCACGCCACGATGCCCCTTCACATGCTGGTGGTGCGATAATGCTGTGACCCCGAGAAGCCATGACCAACCTCGCCACCAATAAGGTATGAATCCCGGTCTTCTTGGAGATGAACCCTGGCCATACCACTCGATTCCCCCACTATTTAGCATTTTTCTGTTTAAGCCTTTCCAGCAACACCCGCCACCCGACGCCACCAGCAACCGTGCCGATGGAATTATTTAATAAACACGCTTCGGCCGTCCCTCTACTTTTTTTTTTTCTGTTGTTCTCTTATCCACCGTATTTTGCCCCAAGGCCCACCTATATCAAAATAAGTAGTGCTGAGCATGGAAGAGGGACGACAAACGTCGCGGAGTAGGATTGTAGCGCGGATGACGTCATCGCGGAGCCGTTCAACGTAAGGAGGATCGCAAGCCGTCGTTGAACGAGAGGATATCGATCGGGGATTTACGGGACTCCTGCCGTCATCCGTCACTTACCTTTCAAACTACCATCCCGCGTTATAATTACTGCCCGCGGCAGCGTTGGTGTCTCTCTCTATGCTAATCAGCCAATAGGAAAATTAGAAAATTAGGATAATTTTGAGCAAGAAGACGGAGAGGATTCTTGGCCATTATTATTCTTCTTGTCTTTGTCTTCAGTAAGAGAAAAAGTGAGCAGTGCCAAAACGACTAAATTGAATACTGCTGAGTGCTTCGATTGATTTTGTTTGAGATTAAAAATACCGTAAGTTTTGAGACCGTATTTTTTACGACCCAGTGAAACCCCTTTCACCCCGATTTGCCACCGAAACCTCCCCGTAATACCCAATAAATAAATAGCGAGTGTCTCCTCGTTATCAGCCATTTTGCCACCTGTCAATACTCGTGCGAAGAAGCACCGAAATCCCCAATCTACCCCCCCCCACAATTATTTATTAATACCCGTCACCCTATTCCAAATTGTCCTTCAGACAATTTGGGATTTTTTTATATTAATTGTTCCCTCGATAATTTGTTTTTTTTGTCATTATTTTTTGAATTAAAAATTTGTGAATCGTCCTTCGGACTTTTTACGAATTTTCAATATAAATTCTTCTCCTCCCTTCTTCTTATTTCCCCTTTAACCAATTACCCTTATTATTTTTCGACCCCAAAACCCTTTTTTTGTGCCACCCTGATTATTGCCAATTGTAGTTGAGATCACACGGGTATAAATTGTAAGAGCCGACCGTTAGGCCATTTTGCCCCTCGCCCTGACCTTTGTCTCAGCCCTACCCGACAGCTAATGCCCCTATTTTTATAATTTTGCGTATTTGTGCTCCCACTTCGTGGTTTGAGGTTTTGTCATTTTTACTAGTTTTTTTTTTGTTTAATTTCGAGCGGACTTCGGGTCACAATATATATATATATATATATATATATATATATATATATATATATAATATTATACCTCGTTGGCTGTGCCATGTGCCGCATGAAGTTAGTCCCGTTGGCTGTGTGCCACCTACCGCATGAAGTTAGGGGTGTGCCATGTACGGTGAGAAGTTGCACGCGTGTCATGTTTCAGATCACAAATTTCGGAAATTCGAAATTACAAACAACCATATCTTTGTGATAAACAATAGCTACAGCATTGGTTGTATCTCAATCTTAATATTTTAAGCTAATCTGTCTAACTGCAGCATGAAATATCATCAAAACACTAAAAATTCGTTTATATCACCATATAACCTATTGAAAAAGTGGCTAAAATGAGTTTGCTACAGAAAGAGAGTCTTGTAGCGTTCCGTCTTCTTGGTCGGTAAGTAGGTAAATGTACTTGTCTCGAAAACGCTACCGCGTCTCGTGATATTTTAATAAATAAATAAGAACACGACCCATCGATTTATTATATATATGTCACGTAAACATAGACTTTTGTTTCACATAGAAAATTATACGGGGTATTTAACGCTCTCAATTTCTCGGCTAATGCTGTAATGACGCGCTTATAGGCTGTTACTCGTGCATCCTTACCACCGATATTTTGGCTTAAAGGGATCATAATGCCTTCCATTCCTGCGCTTGAATACGTTTGCTGAAAATTTTTGAGGCGGATTCCTGCTTTTGCAATTTTGGAAACCATGCCCGCGGATATCCCGGGAGTAGTACGATCTGAAACTAGTGATGCCGCGGGACGAGACTAGACGATAATTGGCTTGTCTCTCGTCTTGTCTCGACAAATATTGAACAAATATCTGTATCGTCTCGACTTAAAGTCGAGAGAGAATTTTTCTCTCGTCTCGAGATATTCTCGAATCTCGAGAAAGGTTTTTTCTCTCGTCTCAAAATATTCTCGAATCTCGCGAAAGGTTTTTTCTCTCGTCTCAAAATATTCTCGAATCTCGAGAAAGGATTTTTTTCTCATCTCGAAAGTCAAATTTGGTAAATATTACTCGACTGGTCGAACCAACGTGTCCCCTTGCGGCTTCCGGAACTTCGCGGCACAGTTTATTTTCCTCGAAACGATTGTGCACCACTATTCTCTGTAACACGAGCATTTTATCATTCTTCGGAATAGGAGATTTTAATAACAATAACCTTGGTTGCGTTTACTGTGCAGCTTCACGTACAATCGAACTGCACCTGCAATGCGCGCGCTCGATTTGAATCTATCGAGAATTATTTTTGTCAACTGCACTCGTCTCATCGATCGTTTATTTGTTTGTTACTCTTCGTACTGTTATGAACGAAAAAAAAGTAGATTTTTTTCCCAATGTTTTCTCAGCTATCGGTAGATTGTACTGAGACTGCATCGCATTTATTAATTGCGCCTAAGCCTAGTCGTTGCTAGTCGAAAAAACAGTGTGATCAAGAGACCCGGCAGCGTCTTAACACAAGTGCATTTACCTATCTTTTCTTACGACCAACATTTTCTTTACCGACCGAAAAGACGCTGCCGCAGTATCTTTTACTCCGAGCAACTCATTTCAGCCACTTTTTTCCAGGTTAATATGTTATATCAACGAAATGGTATCGTTTCCAAGCTTTTACCAGGTTTTATAAAATACTACATGCAGAAGCATTTCGTTTGACACCAAGGCGGCCTCCGCAGCTTTCCCCAGTGGACTCATATTGTAATTTTAATCTTGAAATAGTTCTGAAATATTCCAAACAATTAAGACCTTTTTCGCACTCCCGTGATTGTAATATCTTTCGCAGGGATTTGCAAGACTTTCCGTTACAATATATATATATATATATATATATATATTGTAACGGAACGTCTCACGACTGTACCGCTACAAAAATGCGAGAATTTTTTTTCGGGCAATTCGGAACCAAAAACAACGATAAAAACTAATAAATTCTGATTATTATTCCGAATCGCCGCAGAAGTGAATTCTCGCGCATTATAAATCTAAGAAGAAAAAAAAGCATGAAATTCTTGAAATAGACAGAGAATACGCAGTATTCTCTCAATATTCAACTTTATCGCCAATAAGGATACTGCTTGAAAATAGAGCAAAGGAAAAGAACAACGGAAGGCACGCGTCGTAAACAAACAGCAGCCTGTAAGAAAGAGAGAGAGAGGTAGCACTACTACATCCAGCACTATAGCTACACTATAGCCGATCACCTAAGCGCTATAGATATAACCGCGCATCAACACCTCGACATTCTATTGTGGTACCCCTCGCACTCACAACAAAATCCCATGTGTTCTCTCTCTGAAAAGTTAATTTGCTAATATCTCATCGACTACTCCAGCTAATGAATGGAATGGATACTTGAAAATCAGAGAAGAGTGCAGAGCACCTTTCGTGAACATAACCGACCCCACACTGATAAAACTCAGGAAATGTGCGACAATTGAAAATAAAAAGTCAAATTGTTGCATATTTCTTAATTAACAATACACACGGTATGGATCAAACTAAAAATAACTAAAAGTTTTCCGAGCTATCAAAATCTCAGCTTTTGATTGAGCGAAAAACCATGGCTTAATAAAAAGAGAATTTTCAACCTTCATCATAGCAACTAACAACACAGGGATTCGATGAAGGATCTTCTTTCGACCGCCATAGAACCTCGGAGCTCCAGAAACGTGGTCGGGGAGCGTGACGTAACAAATATCGTTCGATGGTCACGTGACCGCCACGTTGACGGAATGTGCTGCCACGGGGAAACCAGAAACTATACCGCGGCACCCCCCCCCCCCCCCCCCCGTCTATCCTAACGAGCCCAGAGTATATAGGCAGCGGCACTGGACGGCTCGAGTCTCTTCTTTCCAACAAACTCTAAAGTTCGAGTCATATACTGCTGCTTCTTAGCACAGTCAATTTTCGTATTGTATTGTAAAATTATTGTCGAGTAACGTCCAGATAGGAGTTTGCTCGAAATACTCGGTCCCCTGGCATTGCGACCTTACTATCGAGTACTCGAGCAAACATAGGAAATTCGGAATATTGCTGATACCCTCGCACTGCGCGTAGGCCGTCACAATATCTTCGCATTAGGGTTACTTCTTCTTGTTCGGGTCCCCACGCACAGCGTCGTGGCTATCCGGCTGGAAGAGTAGAAAAAGAATTTATTGTACCCCGAGCATTGAGCATCGGCTTGCAATAATTCCCACAGATAGTTCGGCTTTTAGCGTCTCATAATTGGCAGATCATACGCACACAAGTGTGAGTGCTTAACACACACACTTGAAACCCTGCGTGACTCGTGCATAACACGAGCCTCGCAAAGTTGTTTGTGTGCGTGTACTCCGTGAACTCCGAGAGTATAGGTGAGTTCGCACTTCGTAGCCACCCCGTACAGTCAAACGCAAGTACAATGTGTACCATTAGTACATGCCCCTTTCATAGCGTCTATTGGAAGGACATTCTCGACGTTTACTAGACCTCGGATGAGGCAGTTGGAGGGGGCCGCGAAGGAACACCTGAAGCCGTTATAGGCATGTGTTGAGATAGAAAGATAGAGATCGCGATACACACACACACACACGAAGACTGAGTAGGTCTACTCACACTGACGACATCCGACAGACGAGACTGGCCCCCTTCTTGGTGAGTCCGTGCCGCTGCACATAATCTCCACGTTCCCATACCAACCAAGGGAGCCTATAAAAATCGGAACCACATTATCACTAATTAGTTTATTCACATACTCAGTGTCCGATGATTACCACTACAGATCTCAGAAGAATCTCATGATTTTTTAATGATTTTCTCTGTATGAGGACACGCATCAGCAATCGTAACAAGGAGCGAGTGGCGCGAAACACTCGCTGCTTATTATTAATATTATCCGTTGCTGTAGCGGGCGGTCGCACAGAGACAGTAGCACATCTGAACGCCAGGATTTTCATTATTTATCATCAATTTCATTAGAGAGCCTGACGCATCATTGCGTTAGTAAATAATTTCATCCTTTGCGAGTTGAGTGTAAAGTTCCCCACGGCAAAATCACCACAGCCGTGGGAATTTCGAGTCTGTAGAGTGTTATTCTAGGTATCATCCTATTTACGTAGTTTTTTAAGAGTCGCGTCCAGCAAGACGCTTTATTTTTTAAACTATCTTTCGAATTGAGTGTAAAGCTCCGTACGGAAGTACCTCCGACCGTACGAATTTAAATTCCGTAGAGTATTCTATTTTTCTGGAGCAATCCTGCATACGTAGAATTAAGAGCTTCATCGCGTAACGATCACGCGATACCATTAAAATCTAGTAAGAAATTGAGTGTAGAGCTCCGTGTGGAAGTACCTCCAACCACACGAATTTAAAAATCATTTTTCCTTTCTCACATTAATACGGGCATCACCCGCATAACGATATCTCGTTTACGACTCGCGAAAGTGGCGGGTAACCATATGCTTCTTGGTTGACCTCGCGCAAGCCCCCACTTCCTTGCCCAAAACCAACTTCACAAACCTTTTTTTTGAGGACGCTTATGATGATGAAGGCAAACTCTCGTCGAGGGACATGAGAGAGAGAAAGACCTAATTTGAGGATCATAAAAAAAAAAAGAATAAATACATAAAATAATCCCGAAAATATCCAAAAACCTCACCCCACAGATAGTCCCGGTCCAGTATACGAATCCTGAAATCCGCCACGCACGCGTATCGGAAAAAAACACTCAACGCAAGCGTCTTTCCTCCGTTAAATTAAGGAAATTTAGGAAACAACTCTTCTAATAAACCGCACGGGAATCGCGAAACGTTTCAATATATATATATATATATATATTGAAACGTTTCGAAATTTTAAAAATTTTGGAAAAAATTTGGATATTTTGTAAATTTTGAAAAATATTCGGAAATTTTGAAAATAAAATTGGAAATTTTGGAAATTTTTTTAAAATTTTGAAAAGAATTTGGAAATTTTGAAAAAAAATGAGAAATTTTGAAAAAAAAAGAGAAAATTTGAAAAAAAATAAGAAATTTTGAAAAAAAAAATAGAAATTTTGAAAAAAAAATAGAAATTTTGAAAGAAAATTCGAAATTTTGAAAGAAAATTCGAAATTTTGAAAAAAAATTCGAAATTTTGAGAAAAAAATTGGCTATGAGGGGACTTGGAAAATTCCGGCCCATGGAGCCCCCTGACATAGAATTTCCTTTATATACTACACAGTGGCGGCGGCGGCGGCGGCGAGATCTTTTTATAATATAGAGAGATAGATATATTTATTCGCTGATCGTTTGAAATAATAAAATGTTTCCGGTATTCATTGAATTGTTTATATGCCAACAAGATTTGGACTATAGTTTTCGATGTCCAGGTCGACCGCTTCAGAGTTTTCGGTGTCCAGGTCGATCTCCCCATAGTTTCAAGTGTTCAAATCGAACTTTCCATAGTTTTGTTACGTCCGAGTAACAAAAACAATTAGAAATGCCCTGTTTTAGACCTTAGCTACGGCTAATTGGTCTGGGATTTGGGCTGAACGATTTGAATGTAAATTTATCTTCTTTAAAGGATTTGCTTTATTGAAATAGAAATTGAATCGAGGATCATTATGGGTAATGTATTTGTTTGTGAGAAAACTGACAATATATGTGACTTTAATTAAATTGAACAGACTTAATTTAGGAATAATGTTCTTTGATTCTAGATATTCTTTAGTAAAATAAGCTTTAACTGGTGTCTTTTTAATGGGATGGGGAATCCTTGAATGTTGTGCCATTAGTTAAATAAGATTTAGATTCTCGAATAAAATAAATAAGATGAGATATAAAGGTTGTGGCCGCAGTTAATGATATTGGATGAAGGTTTTGGCTATTGGCGACCAAATAAAAAGAAGATAGCTGCTCTTCTGTTAAAACGTTTCGACCTTATTGTAGGTCCTCTTCAGTTATTATTCCTCATCTTACTTTGATGCAACATGTCTGGAACAATGTTACTATTTTGGCCGGATTGTCTGGCCATGTTGTCAGTGGGAGGTTGGTTAATTCAATAATAATTGAAAAACAAAACTATTTTGTTTATGTCTTGCATTGTAAAACTTGTAAAACGATCTATGTGGCCAGGCAATCCGGCCGGTTAGTGGAAACAGTTTCCAGACATGTTGCATCAAAGTAAGATGAGGAATAATAACCGAAGAGGACCTACAATAAGGTCGAAACGTTTTAACAGAAGAGCAGCTATCTTTTTTTTATTTGGTCGCCAATAGCCAAAACCTTCATCCAATATCAATAAAATAAATAAGACTCAGAATTTCTCCAAGTCTTGGATAATGAGGAATGTTATGACTCTGCTTCTCCGCGTACAGTTAGATGTTATTAAGGTAAAACGCTTGCAACAATTCGCATTCGTCAACTGTTTTAAGCTGGGTCTGTCTGCG
This sequence comes from Tromatobia lineatoria, assembly GCA_949699805.1. Lineage (NCBI taxonomy): Eukaryota > Metazoa > Arthropoda > Insecta > Hymenoptera > Ichneumonidae > Tromatobia > Tromatobia lineatoria. The sequence continues at coordinate 8,606,325 of OX453034.1, forward strand.
AGAGAGGACGACAGTCTTTGAGGAAAAACGTTTGCAATTGTTCTGCAAACATTTTGAGTTTGAAGATTTTGAAGGAATGAACGATTACAACTGTTCTGCAGTACGTTCTCGGTTTTAGAGTTAAGATTAGAATGAATGCAATTGTACTGCATTCATTCCTAAAGGTTCTGGTTATCGAAGAGAACTTACTTGTTGAACTGGGTTTATCACTTTTACTTTTTAGAACTGTTGATCATTGGTACAAATATTTTAAGACTGACCATCACATTTTTACTGACTAACTACTCTCTTTAGTTTAGGAGATGTTGCCCAGTGATTTTACATTTCGAGACTGTTTCACTACTCTCCTCAGTTTGGAGATGTTGCCCGGTGATTTTACATTTTGAGACTGTTTTTACTACTCTCTGTGGTTTAGAAGATGTTGCCCGCCGATTTTATATTTTGAGACTGAAGAAAAATACAAAAACTGTGTCCTTATATACTAATGCAGTCAGCTTCTTGTCTTAAACAGAGTCAGGCGAGGGCAGTTGCTTGAACCTTCTAATTGGTCGGAAAAACTATCGTCTCCTACTTTACAAGTTAGTTTTCTTCGCTTTAGATCTAGTGAGTACATTTTTTAGGGGTTTGAAGAGGGCAGAGTTCACGCTTCATTGGCTGTGAAACTGCCGTCTTCCACTTCCCTGTTGTTTGCGTGGGGTGTTCGTCGACTACGAGCTAGTGGAGGGCCTTATACCACTCTTTTGCAACTAGCCCCGTCTACCCCTTCTATAATACTATATCTATTTTCATTTTCACCGACGACTGACTACAAGGCCTTTCTTTAGAATATTCTAGATGCTCGGAAAGATGCATCTTATTTGGAGATTAACACGGTTGTCCCTTTTTACCGACCACCGACTGCAGGGCACTTTTCTGGGACGTGCAGTGTTGTTCAGGGAGGTTGCATATTTTTAGGGGTGCTTCGTCGGGACGTAACAGTTTTAAGCGTCCAGGTTGATCCCTCCATAGTTTTCAATGTCCAGGTCGATCTCTCCATAGTTTTGAGTATCCGGGTGGATTTCTCTATAGTTTTCAATGTCCAGGTCGATCTCTCTATAGATTTGAGTATCCGGGTGGATTTCTCTATAGTTTTCAATGTCCAGGTGGATTTCTATATAGTTTCCGATGTCCAGATCGACCTCTCCATAGTTTTAAGTGTCCAGGTCGAACTCTCGATAGTTTTAAGTATCCAGGTCGACCTCTCTATAGCTTTCGGTGTCCAGTTCGATGTCTCCATAGTATCCGTTGTCCAGGTCGACGTCTTCGTAGTATTCATTGCCCAGGTCGACATCTTCGTAGATTTCACCGAAAAAATGTTTTGCTTGATAAAATTAAATTGTAACAGAAACTCTGCCATTGCCCCGAGTCCGGATGAAAAAGGAGAAGGGTTTAGTTTGAACAATTTTCGTACAATGGATTTTATTTTTTAAATCTATTATAAAACTTTGCAAAAGTAATGAGACCCCCCCAAAAAACACTATGTGTGAAAAAACTTGAGACAATTACATTTACGTTAGTGGAACCCATTACTTCCTCTAAAAACTGTGTCTCAAAAAATTGAGCTAGAAACTTTGTACAGGAACAAAAAGTCGTGAAATAAATAAACTTAAAATATCTGCAGCATGTTAAGTACATGTTGTTTATCATTGATATATATATTGTCACAGTATTTTTATTTGGTACCAATAAGCTTACAGTCGAAGGAAAAAAAATCATGAACGGACAAGAAAACCTTGCAGTTGAAATAAAAAAAATGTAAACTACAAAATTCGAAAAAAAAAATTCGAAAAAAATTTGATAATTTCCGTAATGAAAAAAAAAGAGAATTCATAGTACTTGACGAATTTGATTCGTGGCTCGGAAGTTGTTGTACGACATAAACGTCAACTGGAACAGCCTGTGAAAAACTCTTCTTAGCAGCTTTTCGATCCACCAATTTCGTCCTCAACACAGTCAAAACGTCAACAAATCCGTCAACTATATTAACAAATCCGTTGAGTAGGCTCAGTTGTTGCACCAATCGCATAATCATAGTCGCATCGAATCTGGTGCTGTTATGAGTAGCCAATACAACGCTTGAACCGACAGAGCGCAGAAACACGATAAAACCTCTCATTGCACTATTCGAAGATACCATAGAAACAGGAGTCGAATTCATGCACATTTTTTCCGGCGTGAATTTCGAGCCCAGTAAAAGCTGCCGCACTAGCAGTAAAGTTTCGACTTGGCATTGTACGCACTAAACGTTTGTACATCGAGCTTCACGGCAATTTAAACTATTTCGTCCGGTCTTTTTAAACCAATAGTTCCAACATCAAAGTAAACTATCTTAGTATGTTCACCCAGAGCCGGACGTATACATGGTCCATCGAAAAAATCTACTTCGATGACTATTCCGTTGGTTTGATATAAAATCCCTTCTTTATCTTCAGCTCTTACTGTTTCCATTCGTCGAGACTTGAACAGAGCGCGACGTCTTTTCTTGAAGTGTGCAGATTTATTTCTAAGGCTCTTTCGTTGCCTCGCTTTATCTCTATAATTTCTGTATTTCAGCGCTTGCGTTTTCGATGGAGACATATTCAATGTTGCGACTACCGTATCGACGTACACCGTACCTATGTTTATTAGGCATAAAGTGGCAGCCACTGTGAAATTGTCCGAACTGGAGGTACCGTAATGAATGGATTTTGATGCATCATGCGAAACAGCTATTTGCATTCCCGTTAATTTGACTGAAACCGCATGGGGTAGCACGATAAAACAGCACTGTACGATAATATTTCAAGCAAAAATATCACAACGAAATATTACACTCAAAAACATCACAGGTAATAATATCACGGGTCAAAACAGCACACATAAACGTCATTACGTATATAAAATCATCAAGTATATAAATAACCCGCACAGAAAAGACGAGTCCTGGATGGACTCCGCAATCTGGGCGGAATTCCAGGACCAAATCTCGAAGTCCATGATGGACTTCGGCATTTGTGTGGCGTGGCCGGGGGGGGGGGGGGGGGGGGGTGTCACTCACCTCCCGTGAAGAAAATTATTAGGGATGCCCTAAGATAAATAAGGCCCTTTCGGGCTTTAATGTGGACACCCTAAAAGGGTTTTCCATATCACTCCCAATTGGGGCCCTGATAAAGTATTTCTGGGCTTCCATGGCAAAGGATTTGATAGGGTAATTACTTAGGCCCAGTCAGGCCTAATTATGGCACCAAGTAAACAAATCAATAATTACTTTGTCATATACGGATCTCATGAGGCTATTTGAGGTTTCTATGTCGAAGTTTATTGAGGATTTGACAGGGTAATCACTTCAGGGCTCAGTCAGGCGTAATCCCGGTACTAAATTAACAGATCAATAATAATTTTGCCAAATAAGGATCGGATAAGGTCATGGTGAAGTTCGATAAGGCCTTGATAAGTTAAATCATCAAATGCCCAGTCAGACTTAACCATGGCATAAAGTTAACAAATCAATAATAAATTCGCCAGATAAGAGTCTTATATAGCAATCCGAGGTTTCCGTGGCAAAATTAGTCGTCACCTATCCAACTAATGACTGCTGAAGTCAGCCAGGTGGTCACCTATTCTGATACTGGCCCTCAGGTGAGTCAGACAGTCCCGCACCTAGATACACACGAACTAATTCGCGCGAACAATAAAACTACTTGATTCTATATGACCAATTTATGTAAAAAAACATTACTGAATGTGCTTTTGTTTTTACACATCAGACACAGTCATGCAAATCTATCAAGTTCTGACTATGTTACATTAATTTGATTTTATATTTCATATTACAGTCATTCGAATAGACAAAAAAAAATCCCATATTCATATGATTTGAATAACCGAGAGAGCTAAGGCGTAATATGTACTATCGTGTAGAGAAAGACGAAATATCTCATTAAAAGTGCAGCGTTTTTTATTACATTTCTTTATTATTTAAGTAAGGACTTAATAAGACAGTCTTTAAAGGCCCCTAATATTTAGCCTTTAAAGGCCCCGTAAAAAAAAAGCGTGACCGTCCTTTGAGTAACCCTATGAGGCTTCCACATAAGGCCTCTAATATAACCAGGGAAAATTAATCAGGGCCTTTGCAAAACCTTGATAAGATTTCTTCACGGGCTGGGTACCTTTATGTAATGAACCGTCGGTATCAGAAAGTGCGCCAGTGTCAGAAATGGGGCCGTTTACCTTAGCAGAAATGAGAAGCCGGAGTGTGGGTTAAAGTTGGAGAGCCCGGAAGGCTATGTAATTCTCGCAACGTGTCGTACCTCATCCGTAGTACTGTTACCATAGGCATTCGGTATCCCATGCTCGTCATAATATGCTCGCATGCGCTGTGGCGGCGTATATTACGCGCGAACTCAAACATAATATCAGGAAAAGCACTCGTACCTCGGAGACTACCGGGAGACGCTGCAACTGGGCAAATACTACTATGTGGCATTGTGCTAAGCACGTTTGTCAGAGAATGAGAAAGTGCAGAGTGCACAGAGATTATACGTAACTCCGTTTGACAGGCGTTTAATATTACGCCAAAGTTTCGAGAACCAGGCATCCGGCTTTCCACTACAGATAGGTTAGCTGCATCCTCGCTACATTTTCTACACGTAGAGAGGAACAGGATGGCGAGGAAGGGAGGAACAGGAATAGGCCGGTCGACGCGAAGACAACCAGGATTCTGCCAACCTTGCGCTCTCCCTGGCCGTGTTGGTACTGTTACTGCTATTGTGCCATGACAACGAGAAACTCTCTCGCGTGATGAGTATCCAGTACACGTCGAACGGAAACCGGATGTGTATTCGCTCGAAAGCTAGTGAAAATCCTCGAGTTGAAAGCGAGCTGCTGTTGCTACTGGATGAGCAATCCTATATACTATATACATCTATATAGGAGCCTCTCGTGAACCTAGCGTCGGTATTCAGTTCGCGTAAAAAGTCCACTTCCCCGAAACGCTATGCCCAGCCCGGTTTAAGTTGCATTGTCCGATTTTATTTTTTCTATGTATAAGTTTTTTTTATTCACTTTCTACTCACGGGTAAAGTCAACTTATTTTACTCAGACGTTCGTCAAGAATGTAAACAGCGAACGTATTTGGATCGTCGACAGCGACGACATGTGAAAAAGTTAAATTCAAATTAAGTCAAATATTCACATCCGTACACAAACATACACACACAAACAGACTACGAAATATTCGACGCTTATAGCCGCAGATGTTCAAAGGTTTTCGGGACTTTCCAATCTTTTGTTGAACGTTTTAGGGGTGTTTTACCTGAGGTACGCGTACCGAGAGTTTTTATGATAGGAGGAACTCGTAGGTCGTCTGGCACGCAGATGCTTGGGTCAAACGGACCGTTTGGGTTTTTTCCGCGAGGAAAAACCCGAACGCCTTCGCATCGAGACGCGTCTTATCTACCTGCGAGGGACGCCAACCCTTAAAGCCAATCACTGTAAAGAGTAACGGTTTCCAGAAAAATTAGCCAATGAATATCTGCGACTCCAAGCACTTGGAGGCGTTTCTTTCCCGATTCTAAGGGAGGGAGCGAAAATTCAGGCGTTAGGCGTTTTACAATTTTTAGTCAGTCTTCAGCTACTTTCCGTCTAGTCAACATCGAAAAGTCAAATCTATCCACACGCACCACTTACATTTTAATCGTGATTTTACAGATAATAAAGTTTTGTTATCCACTCTACTGCATCCACTTTTTATTCAATCTATCCTTATACGAAAACAGTTGTAGTCGATTAATTTCTACTCCAAACCGTACTGTTTGATTTCGTCGCAACAGCGCACGGAAATTTACAACTTCCGTGGAAATTCTTAGTCTTTCGCGAGTTCGACCGTACAGTATTGTAATCCAAAAAAAGTCCCCTTGATTTTTATAGGGATAAGCCTTTTAATAGACCTTAATTTCGAAAAAAACACATTCACTCATTTACCGAAATGAGTGAATGGAATGCCATATGTGTGCGTAGCGTCTGTATGACGGAAAGTGCAATAACTTTAAAAAAAACCTGTGGTCCACAATGGAACTTGGTGGGTACCGCCTGCTTTCAAATCCTGGTTTTCATATTGATATCCAATCTAACCCAATCCAAATAAAAAATGAAAATAAATAAAATAACAATTCCAATTTATTCTTGAACCTCAAGCTAATATAAAAGTAATTCTGATTTCGTCTGATACATACAATAACGCTACCAAAACAAGAAAGAGATATGACACAAAGGCAAAAATAGCGTGCGCAGCTCCGCTACGAGTGCCGTTCGTAGCTTGAATTTGAATTTGAAAACGCAATTTGAAAAAATTATAGCAGTAAACATGAATTGCAAATTAAATGCGAAATTCTCAAGATTCTCTTCATGTAGTTTGTCGCTATGCTCTAGTAAATTCATGATAGCAACTTTATGCCAGTAACATATCTGATGAGAGAGTGGCGTCTTCCAGCGAGGCAAAATAAATAGAACGCTTTAATTGAATTCAAGGGGTTTCGAATAAAAAACATCGGTAATGGAATTTTACTCAAACTGAATGCTTCCTTATTCCGAGATGGAGTGGTAGTAGCGACTTTTTAATAATTGAATAATATTTTATTCTTGGTGTTCCTTCCGTATGCCCTATTGGGTTTTTACAATATTTCCTTCCCTCCCTTTTTCCTATGCTGACTTTTCGGTTTATATACGAAAGTTACTAACTTAATAATGAACACCGAAGCCTTGAAGGCATGTGATACACCGTCATAATGTTCGACACCCAATGTTAAACACCTACAGCTCTGTCTCTCTCTCACTATTTATTTTTGGAAAAAGTGCCTTATTCGAGGCTGTGGAGCGTGCATATTTTGGCACTTTTCTGACGTTTTAGTAGGCTCACTCCGTATAACTACGCCACCTGCGAACAACGTACTGCGCATGGCGGCCGTGCGCGACAATAATCTTGTTGTGCACGGCGTGCGAACAAGTCCAATATATCCCTTTCGGCGCGCCACCTTCAGCGTATGATATATCGGGCCAATGTTTTTGGTATGAATCGTATAGTTCCTCCCTTCCTGCGCTTCACGTCAGTCGGCCGGCTTAATTGTCAACAATACTTCTACAGCCCCATCAAAACTCAACTGAACAAGAAAACTCATAAGAAATGATCGCGGGCGATGATTTTTCGAATCCCTCCACTCCGCCCGAAATCTGTGAGACATGTGAGGAGATGGCAGTGAAACTATTGCCACAAAAGTCGACACAAACCTATAAGAAAAGCTATGATAATTCCATGGCCTGGAAAGTAACGAAGAAAGCAGAGTCTTCTTGCATACTTTAATGAAGTGTCGAGAAAATGGAAGCCAGCAACCCTGTGGGCTGAATTCTCGAGATTGAAGGCGATGATTAACCATAACCATCAAATCAAGAGACGCGGCAGCCTCTTGAGACAAGTACATTTACCTCTCTTTTCTTACGACCGACATTTTCTTTATATTAACGGAATGGTAGCGTTTTCAAGCTTTTTTCAGGTTGGATCAAAAGGAGGATAATTCGGTGAGGGTATGCCTGGATGCGAGGTTCATAAACAGAGTAATTGAAGATAATCACGAGTCACCTCCGTTGGTATCGGAAATATTACAGAAATTTCATGAGGCAGGTTGGATCTCGAAGATCGATTTAACCCAGGGTTACTGGCAAGTGCCTTGAGACAGGCTTTCTTTTTTTCAAGGAGTTAATATAATAATTTTCAAATTTTTGAAAGCCACACCTGGCGCGGCCTGGGTCTACGGCTGCCAGGGCTCTGAATTCGACAATTAAATTGATTATGGGCGCCAATTAGTTTTATAGTAAAACTAATAAACTAGTAATAATACATTTGTCTGATTTTACTCGACTAGCTCGACAATAATTATTCAATTTAGAGACTTCGCAGGGGGATTCGATTGGGGGACCCAAATAGGAAGAAATTCGCAAGTTTATGGAAGACAGAGAAGTAGACAGACAGTTATAAATGTTTCAATTTTACTTACGTAAATACGATATATAATTATTCCTTGACAATTTCTATCCACAATTCCTTTGTAGGTTGACAAATAGTTATTACATACGGTTTCCTTCACGGTTCGACAATGTTCGGTTATTAACGCAACGCAACGCAATATCTCCAATTCGACTAATAATGCGAGAGGTCCTCGAGGGCTGACCGTCTCCTAGCTCTTTCGGCAGACAAGTGGATTTTCGCGATCTCGCCGGTCGTTGCCCGTCGATACAGTTTTACACGCGTGACGTCGCGTACCATTGTCTTTGAATTAGATGGAGGGGGTATAGGACTGTCCTCGCAGTTTTTCTTGTCGAGCTCTCGGCGTATTAGACAAATATACGCGTCGTCGTACATGCGAGTACCTTAAGGATTAACTCCTAGTTTAAATTTCGATATATTGACTATTGTCGAGGTGTTCGAGGAACCGACTCGAGTTTTCGACGTCGAGAATATATATTCCGGTCACAGCCTCTACATAAAGAATCAAAACAATATACGGCGTTCTTATTTGAATCAAAAGTTTATCATCTCAAACGAATACCGTTTGGTTTAGAAACCGCGGGCAGCGGATTATTTCGCGCGTTGAATCTAGCCTTGAAGAATGATTTTGACGCAAACATAGCGTTTTATATTGATGACATCCTTATTGGTACGAATACATTTTCAGAACACATAAAAGTCATTACGGAAATTTTCAAACGTCTAACGGAATACAATTCCACCATTAAACTTTCGAAATGTATTTTCTTTCAAGAGCAAGTCCCATTCCTGGGTTTTGTCATCTCGAAAAATGGAATTAATCCGGATCCGAAAAAACTTGAAAAAACGGAAACGAAAAAATCATTATCAAATTTGCCGAACCACGCAGCAAAATAGAACTCCAACAGTTCATGGGGGCGTGCAACTATTACCGTCATTTCAATCCTCAACATACTTATTATTTCGATCGGCTTACGGAATTATTGACCAAAGACAAAGCATGGGAATGGACCGACCAACATAGAGAAGCATTTGAACAGTTAAAAAAGGCGTTCGTTTCATGTATTCAGTCGACCCACGTGATTCCGGGAAAACAATTTAGGGTGCAGGTGGATGCGAGCGACAAAAGAATTTGTGAAGTGCTTTATCAGGTAGCCGATAATGGGAATCATGGCGTGATAAACGTCGTTAGTAGATGTCTCAGTCGGGCGGAAATTAAATGTATGACAACCGAAAAAGAGTTATTGACAATAATCTATGCGCTTTAAAAATTCAGTATACCTTATTAATACAAAGTTTCTAATAATCACTGATCATCAGTGTCTTACTTTTTTGCAATCGTGTACGTTCCAGAATGCGAGGATAAACAGATGGTGTCTATTCCTACAACAAGTTTTATTCGAAATTGAGCACTGCCGTGGGATTGATAATATAATTGTCGATTTTTTCAGTAGGAATCCTGATGGAAAGTATAACGAAGAAAAAACGAACAGATTTTTAGTATCCGCGTTACATCAATGTTTCTTGCCCAATGAAAGTAAAACGGGAAAATCTTTGTGGGTTTCAATGAATCTTATGGAATGTGATAAAGCTCTCGCGATAAGGTTTAGGGAGATAGAGAGATTGCGGAAAAACGACGCCGAGATTCAAAAATATTTAGAGCTGGAACAGAATACGGACCGCGCAACCGAAAGGTTTCGCAAACATGAAGGGATTGTCTTTTACCGCGAAAAAGCAACGACAGAGTGGCGAATCGTAATACCTGAGATATTGATAGAAGAACTAGTGGACGCGATTCATGTTAAGCTCGCTCATCCTGGGGTGTTCAAGACGCTCTCTCACCTTAAAAAATTCTATTTCTTGAAGGGAATGTCGAGGGACGTTAAGAGGTATGTTCTATGCTGCGTTATGTGTCAAAGGATTGAATATCTTAATGTGCCCATGGAAGGGGAATACAATTTCGTTCGCTCAGAGGGGCCACATGACCTTGTCACCGTGGATTATTATGGGCCGTAACCAACGGCAAGGGAGGGGGTGCACAATATATCCTAGTAATGTTAGACGTGCTTACCAAATACGTAAGCCTTTACCCGATGCGAAACGCGACCGCGAAAATATCGTTAAAGCGAATCCAGGAAAGATTTGTTCCGACATTTGGTAAGCCGAAACGCATTTTATCGGACCACGGCACTCAGTTCACGTCAAATCTTTGGAAAACGACACTCGAAAGAGAAGGTATTAAAGTTCTCTACAGCTCGATCCGCCATCCGCAGTCAAACCCGACGGAGAGAGTTATGAGGGAGCTAGGTAGATTATTTCGTACAGTATGCTCCGAGAAACATACAAAATGGGTAGAATTTGTATCGGACATCGAAAGGGTGCTGAATACGACCATTCACCAGAGCACAGGCTTATCTCCACACGAATTACATTTCGGCACTCCGGTCAAAGAGGAGCTGCATAAATCGGTTAAATTTCCAGAGAGCGTATCGATACAGCAGAAAGATCTGATCCTCATCGTCATAGAGAATTTACGAAAAAGTTTTGAATGCCGAAAAAGAGCTCAGAAATCCGTCTCACAGGTGGAAATGAATGTTGGAGATCTCGTTCTATTAAGAGTCAGGCATTTATCGAATGCGCTTGATAAAGTTGTAAAGAAATTTTTCCATTTGTTCAAGGGACCGTATAAAATCTCGGATAAAATTGGCGAAAAAACGTATTGGCAGCGGGAGAGCCTAAAGAGAGGATGGGAACTTATAATCGATCGAACCTTCGAAAATATTATCAAAAAGCCATCAACTTGTTGCTGTGATAAAATAAACCGGCGCGAGCTTTTTAGCTTCTCTCTCTCTCTCTCTCTCTCTCTCTCTCTCTCTCTCTTGGTCGTTGCTTACAAGCTGAGCAGGGAAACAAGAATGTAAAAATGTAGAAAGGAAATTTCTTCAACCATTTAGATTATAATAGGGTATCGCGAAATAGTCTGAATTTTGAAATGGTTATAAACACGAAAGGGCGAGAAAATGTCTGCGACAATGACGAAACTAGTAGTGAGATGCATGTCGACAAGAGTAAGGTCTCGAATTACTCAAAATCACAAACAAAAATTGAGGAAAGGGAAAATGTACTTTTAGGTATGTAAATGACGATCGGTTAAAGAGAAGCAAATGAATGTGTGTTGGAAAAGTTAATCAGGAAGGAGGTAGACGGTAGTGACTCAGATAGCGTTTTTGACGATCCCAATGAGGGCATGATATGCATCAGGTACTATGACACCTGAGTTACAATCTCCAAATAATGAAATTTGTGCGGTTATCCCCTATGCCATTCTGGTAAAGAATCCTCTATGTTCCTAACACTGTTTAAGGCAAGAGGCATTCCAGATCTTTCATGCTCTTCCCCCGTAGTAGAATATACCATGACAGGGGGGATTGGTAAGGAAATTGTATTAATTGGAAATTAAAATGAACATCGATTATCGTTTGATTTTCCTGTGAGAAAAATCACAGGTATTAGTACCGCGCACGCGCGAGGTGTGAAGCTTCGGCGTGCTCCGAAAAGGAGATACCTCGCTCCCTTTCTCTCCGGGGCTCTCGCAGACGACAGACGTGTCAGAATAAAATTAACAGGACCGCACGAGGTAAATCGTGAATTTATATCATAGAAGTGTTGGCCAACGCTTATTTTCGGACCTGGATCGATTTGATCATATATTGGCGATCCCTGGGGGTGAAAGTAGCAGCCAAATAAGTTAAGTACAATTATTTCTCCTATATGTACATTTTGCAAAAATCATTGTTAAAATTGGTGGATTAGGAAGAGACTATGAACTCAAAATATTGAGCAGTTTCTTTAATATATGACTTTGTATTTTGTATCGATTATTATTAAGGCATTAACTTACTAAAACCTATGTTTGAATATAGGTGTACTTTTGTTTCATTTCTATATTCAATATTAGAAAGGAAATACGTTTTCTTTTCAAGGTTTAATGAAATACTACATGCAAGAACATTTCGTTCGACACTAAAAAGACCTCCGCAGCTTTCCCCAGTGGACTGATATCGTAATTTTAATCTCGAAATAGTTCTGAAATATTCCAAAAAATTGAGACCTTTTTCGCACTCCCGTGATTCTAATATCTTTCGCAGGGACGTGAGCCTAATTTTTCGCAGGGACGTGATCTCAACCGACTGGTATCGGCACCAGAATATATTATATATATATATATATATATATGGAAATACTGAATCGAGTTGGATTTGTAATTAACTTGTGGAGTACATACTCAATCGAATGAATTTATTATTTATTTTCAAATGTATACAGAATTGAATGGATTCATTGTTTGTTTTTGGATGAAACACTGAATCGATTTGTATAAATTACTGAAAAAAAGAATACGATTAGACTTATTGTATTTGGAATTATTTTAGTATCCGAATAGCGAGACTACTCAAATGTGTCCATCCCTTGTACTCTACTTTATGACGTGTGTTAAATTAACAAATCGCAGTCAACTAAGCTTTGCGAAACTTCCAGGAAATGCAAACAGGCTTTTTAAAAATCTAAGCGGGATTTCATACTTTCATCCGTTGTAACAGCAAACAGCTAGCTGATTCTGCGACTCGTGAAATCAAGTTTGTGTGTTTTAATTTTGTTGATGACATACAGCTGACGGGCTATACTACTCATTAAGTCAAATTTGCTAAGTAGGATGTGTAAGTCACGTAGCAGTTCGATAAATTTAATAACTTGGCATCGAGTCGCTACCACGACTCTCAATGATTATTATAAAATGTATTTTATGCCATACCACAGTGCGCGAATAATAATTTTAACGGTGTACATCAAATTTATTACGCTTTTTTTAAATATGTCATATTAATACATATGACATATTAATCGATTAGAGTTATTACCATATAAGAAAATATGGTTTAAAGCATAGCCACTAGCGTGTTTATTTCTCAGGATAAACGGTGAAAAACAACATGGCTTCAATTATTGCTACAACTTACGATTGCGCACTCTAAGAGCACAATCCACCATATCCTGAGTTACTACTACGAGTTTAATGTACATAATATTGACGAATAAAAAATAAATATTTAAGTTAGACACAAATATTTTTTTTGTCCGTTTTAGCTAAATATTCAACTTAATGGTATCCAATTACTGAATGAATACTAAATCGAATCAATTACTCATTTTGTTATGAATATTAAATTGAAACAATTTATTCGCTTCTGAAACGGATACGGAATCAACTCAAATTTATTTTTTTCATTTTTGGTATGAATACTGAATCCATTAGATTCTGTACCGATTTCAAAAGTGAATAAAAATCCTTCTCGTTCTATCATTCACTTAAGAAATGAATAATAAACCCGTCCTCCCTGTATATATGCTAGGGGGGCCTCACCCCCCTGCGCGCTTCGCGCGCCAACCCCCCTTCTGCTCGCCTTCGTCTCTCTCGCCTTCGCCCCCCTCGCCATCGTCCCCCTCGCCATCGTCTCCTCCTCCCCCCCCCCCCCCCACTCTGTTCGTCCTTTGTCCCTTTTTAAAGTTCCAAAATTTTTTAAATTTCTAAGGTTTCGGAAATATTGGAATTTTCGTAACGACTTGTTCCAAATTCCATGGCCGACTTGATACGACTCGCTCCAAATTCCATGGCCGACTTGCAACGACTCCCTCAAAATTCCATGGCCGCCTTGTAACGACTCGCTCAAATTTCTATTGCCAACTTGAAACGACTCGCTCAAAATTCTATAGCCGACTTGAATAGACTCGCTCAAGATTCCATGGCCAACTTGAAATTTTAGAAATTTGGAAAATTTTAGAAATTTGGAAAATTTTAGAAATTTGGAAAATTTTAGAAATTTGAAAAATTTTAGAAATTTGAAAAATTTTAGAAATTTGAAAAATTTTAGAAATTTGAAAAATTTTAGAAATTTGAAAAATTTTAGAAATTTGAAAAATTTTAGAAATTTGAAAAATTTGAAAAATTTTAGAAATTTGAAAAATTTTAGAAATTTGAAAAATTTTAGAAATTTGAAAAATTTTAGAAATTTGAAAAATTTTAGAAATTTGAAAAATTTTAGAAATTTGAAAAATTTTAGAAATTTGAAAAATTTTAGAAATTTGAAAAATTTTAGAAATTTGAAAAATTTTAGAAATTTGAAAAATTTTAGAAATTTGAAAAATTTTAGAAATTTGAAAAATTTTAGAAATTTGAAAAATTTTAGAAATTTGAAAAATTTTAGAAATTTGAAACATTTTAGAAATTTGAAAATTTTTAGAAATTTGAAAAATTTTAGAAATTTGAAAAATTTTAGAAATTTGAAAAATTTTAGAAATTTGAAAAATTTTAGAAATTTGAAAAATTTTAGAAATTTGGAAAATTTTAGAAATTTGGAAAAAAAATTAGCCATGAGGGGACTCAAAAAATTCCGGCTCAGGGGGCTCTTCTGACATAGAATTCCCTCTCTTTACTATACAGTGGCGGCGGCGGCTGCGGCGAGATCTTTTTACAATCTAGAGAGATATCCGTCCTCACCTAACTTCCGCCGAGCGCTTTGATTTAAGAAGAATGTCATGAATGCGAAGACGTAGAAGTCCGAGAAACGTGACAGATGATTCATCGTTGCCTGCAAACCCATAGCCGGAAATAAGTGATCCCTGATACTCAACATTTTCTGAAGATTCCGAATTTACACATCGCGGTAGTTTCAGATTATTTAGAGCAAATTGGTGAAGTTCGTACATATCACACAGATATAATTGGACTGAACGTAATATTCATTCAAAATAATATAGACTTTAAACATAACAGGATCGTAGCAGCAGAAGTGCGGTTCGTAGGCAGTGCAGCGTTTAAAAATTGACGTATGATGTGTGACGTGATTTTTTTGGAAATCACGATCACAAGGGTTTCCGTTACCAATTATGGCTTTGTTTGAGCGTTTCGAGATGGCCTCGCTCGCATTTACCGTCTAGTTTTGTGGAAGAATTTTATATTGCAGAGTTGTTGTTGTTTTTTTTTTGTTATGGGAGATTGGTGCACTCGAATCTGTCGCGAGGACGAGAGCTCAACGAAACGAGCAGCCCGACAGATGAGAGTCACCAATTGGGTCTTGCAATTAGTTATAGACCGGTGTAAATCCGGCGCCCTATAGCGATAGTGCATTGTGCTAGAGAACGGGTGGAGTTTTGTTAGTTTTTGCAGGGAACAGAGCTTTCGCATGCAACATGATTTTGTTAGTAGGCCCGTTTTCGCGCAAAGCACTGAGGGAGGCGATTGTGTAGATTTCGATAATGTTACCGGCATGATTTACGATCCCGATATAGTTACGAGGTAATTCGAGGGAGAGGGCAATAGCTCTCGAAGAAGGGATTTTGGAGAGATCAGAATTTTATTGATGATTTGTTCCCGATTATTACTCGTAGTAATCAGTCTTGCTCGGGACACCGCCGAAGTGCCCCGAGTAGTCAATACGCTCCCGTGTTGACAAGTTCTTCGGTAGCTCGCGCGCGCGGTTCCGCGTAGTTCTCGGTACTCGATAGTACATCGTGTATCAGCGTTAAGCTGAGTTCTCGGGTTTCGTCGTGTGCTATGTGAGCCATGCCTACTCGTGCAGTGACTGAGTTTATTTTATTAAAATAAAATTAACAGTTCTCGTGCCTGGTGCAGTGTAGTCAGTGCCTTTCTGTTCCCATGTCCCTCCTGGGATGATGGTTTTCGCTCCTCAGGTTCTTTGGAATATTATTGGGTGAGTCGTTTCCATTATTTATTTAATTCATAGATTTCGAGAATAGTTTCGGAAAAGTTCTCGTGCGGCCGAGTACGGCCAGCTAGCAACGGCTCCGCAATACCCGCGCATTGCCATGCCACGCGTGATTGCCGTTCGCTCTCAACGCGTTTTGCCGGTTCTCGCGCATTTTTTTAATGCATTACCATCATTTTATGTGGTTCCCTGTTGCGCGGAATATGGCTCCCGGATTTTTTTTTATACAGCTCTCTGAGCTCCCGTGTTTCGATGTATTAATCGAAAATAAAGCTATTTACCGGGCCATACCTCGATCCTCTCTACCACAACCTAGCAGACTGAGCGGCCGTGCATTTCCGCAACCGTTCGTCCTCACGAGCGCATCCAGTTGCGTTTGTTAATTTTACGCGACCCCAAAAATTAACTAAGCTACCCTTGCCTTTGGCGTTGTTCTCGATCGTTAGTTCTGATCCAGACTTTCGATTCTATTGAGGCTGCTCACCTCAATTCCTCGGACATACCGGTTCGTTAATACCGGTGAAACAAAAATTAGCTAGGTACCGATTTCGTTATGAGTGCTCCCGATCGTTAGCTTTTGCTTCGAGCTTCCGATTTTGTTTAGTTTATTGGAATCGAGACTGCTCACCTCGATTCCTCGGACATACCGGTTCGTTAATACCGGTGGAACAAAAATTAACTGGCGCCCACCGGGTTTGCGGATGCGTGAACGAGGATGGACAGCCGAAGGTGACCGATCTCGATTTGTGTTCCCGATTCGTTTTCGTCATTTATGCTCGCTCACGTTAAAAATACGTCACAGATGATCGCAGGAGATTTGAAAATCACAACAGAAAATCGTTGGAATTAACAAGATACCTCAAAACTCAAGAATTAAAAATAAATTTATACTTCTACTCACATTCACACATCGCCTTTTCCATAAACTTTTTCAAAATTTCCAAAATTTTCCAAATTTCCTGAATTTTCAAAATTGCCAAAATTTTCAGAATTGCGAACATTTTTGGAATTTCCAAAATTTTTTAAATTTCTAAAAAATTTAAAATTAAATTAAAAAATCAACACCGGAATTAGTAGAAACCCTATAAGAACAACACAATATGTACTTGAAATATCTTCCGATGCTTCCTTGAGAGGATGGGGCGCACATTGTCAAGGTAAATCTATCAACGGTTGGTGGGACAACGATCAAAGAAAATGGCATATTAATTACCTTGAGCTACTAGCAGCATCTTTTGCCCTGAAAAGCTTTGCATCAAGCCTGAGTAGTTGCGAAATTTTGCTTAGATTGTATAATACAACGGCAATTGTGTATGTAAATCGGGCAGAAGAAGTAGAGTATCCATTATTAAATCGATTGGCTCGGGAAATTTGGACATGGTGAGAAAAGCGAAATATTTGGGTATTCGCATGGTATATTTCCTCCAAAGAAGATGTTTATGCTGATGTCGTATCGCGAATCACAAGCATGGACACAGAATGGGAGTTATCACAGAATGCTTATAATATAATAGAACAACGATTAACCTTTTTGCATCGTATTTAAATAGGAAGGTTAAAAAATATTGCTCAAGATTTCCAAATCCCGAGTTGTATAAGGTCGATGCTTTTACTTTGTCATGGAAAAATGGAAATTTCTATGCCTTTCCTCCATTTGCTTTGATTTTGCCAACTTTAAAAAAGATTATCACAGACAAAGCAGAAGGTATAGTTGTAGGGCCAGACTGGCCAATGCAGCCTTGGTTTCCTGTTTTCCAGTCGTTGCTCAGGGGACCACCACTTGTTTTTCGACCAAATAAAAGACTGTTAATGTCTCCTTGCAGGACTCTAACACATCCATTGGCACAGACACTTTCCCTGGTGGTGCGGCTGTTATCAGGCAGGGATTTTTAAATAGGGGTTGTTCACAAGCGACGATGGATATAATGTTTCATTCTATATCTCGATCTACGCAAAAACAATATAAGTCGTCCTTAAAACAATGGTGGCAGTTCACGAAAGAAAGAAATAACGATCCTTACAATACAGATGAGTTTAAGATCATCGAGGTCCTCACAGAACGTTATACCAATGTTTCCAAATATGGAACACCTAACACAGACAGAACTGCAATAGCTTTAATTACCTCTAGGAATATCTGCAGGGAAAAGCTGATGTTACGATTTATGCGTGGAGTATACAAAAGTCGACCGACTTGTCCTAAATATGGCACCACGTGGAATGTAATGTTGTTCTTCAGTATATTGACAATATATAAAATCAAAACAAGGTTAATCTTTGAACTCTAGCAGAAAAAACAGCCACGCTAATGCTACTCACCACCGCTCATCGACTACAAACAATGTCATCAATCTACATCGATAATATTTGTCGAACTCAATCCGGCATCGAAATAAGAATCCCGGAGCGAATAAAAATATCGAGACTTGGTGCCAATCAGCCGAACTTAGTACTACCCTTTTACATAGATAATGAAAATTTGTGTGTCGCGAAAACACTGTTACAGTACATGGATTATACCAAGACTTTAAGAGGAGATCATAAAGCTCTTTTCATTTCTGCAGTTAAACCTCATAAGCCAGTCAATGCCCAAACCCTAGGACATTGGGTAAAATCCTTCTTCAAAAAGGCAGGAATTGATACAGATGAGTTTACGGCCCACAGCACTAGGCATGCTGCCGTATCTGATAGAGAGATATATTGTGACCCGAAGTTCACTCCTGAAATGGTAGGAGAGGGGAACGGGTAAAATAAATAAATAATGCGGCAGTTTTAGTAAAACTAGAAAACTACTTCAATTATTTTAAAATTTAGAAAAAAATGGCGAGAAAAACAAATCCGATTACTCGCTGCAGGGGGGGGGGGGGGGGGGGGGCATTTGAAAATGTTATAAAAAAATATGGGCGCCAGTTGCAAATTCGGTGCGACACCGTTTCCGAAATTCAATAAAAAAGAACTATTAAAAATTACAGAACCTCAAACCACGAAGTGGGAGAGCAAATACGCAAAATAATTAAAGCCAGGCTATTAGCTGTACGGTAGGGCTAAGACAAAGGTCAGGGCGGGAGCGAAAATAGCCTCACGGTCGGCTCTTACAATGGTGAGACCCGGGTGGTCTCAACTATCTTTTAAAATAATCAGGGTGGCAAAAAAAAGGGTTTTGGGGTCAAAAAATAACAAGGGTAATTTGTTAAAGGGGAAATAAAAAGAAGGGCGGGGGGGGGGGGGGGAGAATTTATCTTTAAAATTCGTAACAAGTCCGAAGGACGATTCACGAATTCTTACTTTTAAAATAATGACAAAAAAACAAATTATAGAGGGAAAACTTAATAGAAAAAAAAAATCCCAAATTGTCTGAAGGGCAATTTAGAATAGGACGACGGGTATTAATAAATAATTGTGGGGGGAAGATTGGGGATTTCTCCGTGCTTTATTGCACGCGCAATGACAGGTGGAAAAATGGCGGGCAACGAGGGGACACTCGTTATCGATTTATCATTTTTACTAAGGGGGGTTTCTGTGGCGAATGGGGGTAGTAAGGGGTTTCACGGGACCGTAAAAAATAGGGGTTCAAAAACTTACGGTATTCCAAATCCGAAATCGACGATAAAGCACTCAGCAATACTACCTTTGGTCGCAATGGCACTTTTACTCCCTTGTTATCGGAGGCAAGGAAAAGAATAATAATGGCTAATAATCCTCTGTCTTCTTCCTCAAATTTATTCCTAATTTCTCAATTTTCCTATTAACTGATTAGCATAGAGAGAGACATCAACGCTGCCGCGGGCAGTAATTGTAACGCGGGGTGGTAGTTCGAAAGGTGAGTGATGAATGGCGGCAGGAGTCCCGTAAATCACCGATCGATATCCTCTCGCTCAACGATGGCTTGCGATCCTCCTTATATTGAACGGCTCCGCGATGACGTCACCGCGCAACAATCCCACTCCGCGACGTTTGTCGCCTCTCTCCCATGCCCAGCACTACTTATTTTGATATAGGCGGGCGAGGGGAAAGGCATTGTGGTCTGTTGTTGTTTTTCGGGAGTGTGGTGTGCGCGCTCGGGCAGTGCTTGTAGCGAGATTTCGCTTTCAGCGAAATTTCTCGTTACAATATATATATATATATGTATAAATTGATACAAGTGATATTTCGTCAAGCCTCATAGTGAGTTCGAAGACCACTAAATTCGTGTCGAGCGAGAGCGCTAATCTTGCTCCCCTCTTTTTCTATAATTACGAATTAATTTGGAGACGGCGGTACCACATTGATCATCTCAACAATTATTCAAATACGAACGGCCGCCTCGAGCCCCACGCAGTGCGAGATTCGTTACAGTGGTAGACTAAAAACATACGCGTCGATACAATAGAAGTAATGACGGGACTTATTATTACAAACAATTGAGAGAAGCACGGTTTTTCGAGCCACAATCGTCACTGTGCGCATTGAACTATTCAATTATACAACAATTTTCATCTCACTCTCGTGTAGCTCTCTCAACTTTGAATTTTTCTGACTCGAACTTAGTCGCACAAGCGCTCCTACAACTAAACGGTACGTATCAAGAAAATGACAGAGTCAGAAAAAGAGATTCGAAGAATCATAACAATCAAAACAACGGTTCAGGACGTGTTAATTCTATAAACTCTACAATTTTCACAACAACCACACAGCAATCGATACAATAGCTCAAACTAACATTTAACGACACTAAGTAATAGTAATTTTTATTCAAATGCGCAATCGAACGGTGAAGCGCGCTCAAGAAATAATTTTTTTCCATATCCCACACAACAAAACTATCACGTTAACGATACGATCAAACGAGCCCGCCGAAGGCGGGCAAAGTTCGATCGGTATTATATGAAGACGTCTCGTTCAAAGATGATTACATGTAGTAGCGTTAGTCATGCTTCAATCCACAAAGTTTAGAGTACTTAAATTTGGAATTTCGCGCCCTTCCGGTCGCATGCTACCGTCCGAGGGCACCTCGACCATTCTCCATTCAGTTTAGAGATAATTCGCAACATTTTTTGCTTTGATGATTACGGGACTCCGGGTGACGATGTAGGGTGGGAGGTAATCATCTTCGAACGAGACTCCTTCATATAATACCGATCGAACTTCGCCCGCCTTCGGCGGGCTCGTTTGATCGTATCACTACGACGTCTCGTTCTCAATAATTACATGTAGATGTTTAGAGACGGCGCAAAAATTTTGACGCTTTCGTTTTGTTTCATTCTTTATTATTCTTAGTACACAGAGATGTATGAATGCAGGAAACAAAAAATAACAGACTTTTTATTATTTTTTGAGTATATATACAGTGATTGTATCGTTTTTATCTAATATGGGCCTATTATAGAATTTTGCCAACACTGATGATTTTTCTGATCAGCCTGCTGTGCGTTTAATAGTATCTATATTAACGCCCTTGATCACTGCCTTAGATACGGCAGCATGTGCTGTAGGCCGTGAACTCATCTGTATCAATTCCTGCCTTTTTTAAGAAGAATTTTACCCAATGTCCTAGGGTTTGGGCATTGACTGGCTTATGAGGTTTAACTGCAGAAATGAAAAGAGCTTTATGATCTCCTCTTAAAGTCTTGGTATAATCCATGTACTGTAACAGTGTTTTCGCGACACACAAATTTTCATTATCTATGTAAAAGGGTAGTACTAAGTTCGGCTGATTGGCACCAAGTCTCGATATTTTTATTCGCTCCGGGATTCTTATTTCGATGCCGGATTGAGTTCGACAAATATTATCGATGTAGATTGATGACATTGTTTGTAGTCGATGAGCGGTGGTGAGTAGCATTAGCGTGGCTGTTTTTTCTGCTAGAGTTCAAAGATTAACCTTGTTTTGATTTTATATATTGTCAATATACTGAAGAACAACATTAACATTCCACGTGGTGCCATATTCAGGACAAGTCGGTCGACTTTTGTATACTCCACGCATAAATCGTAACATCAGCTTTTCCCTGCAGATATTCCTAGAGGTAATTAAAGCTATTGCAGTTCTGTCTGTGTTGGGTGTTCCATATTTGGAAACATTGGTATAACGTTCTGTGAGGACCTCGATGATCTTAAACTCATCTGTATTGTAAGGATCATTATTTCTTTCTTTCGTGAACTGCTACCATTGTTTTAAGGACGACTCATATTGTTTTTGCGTAGATCGAGATATAGAATGAATCATTATATCCATCGTCGCTTGTGAACAACCCCTATTTAAAAATCCCTGCCTGATAACAGCCGCACCACCAGGGAAAGTGTCTGTGCCAATGGATGTGTTAGAGTCCTGCAAGGAGACATTAACAGTCTTTTATTTGGTCGAAAAACAAGTGGTGGTCCCCTGAGCAACGACTGGAAAACAGGAAACCAAGGCTGCATTGGCCAGTCTGGCCCTACAACTATACCTTCTGCTTTGTCTGTGATAATCTTTTTTAAAGTTGGCAAAATCAAAGCAAATGGAGGAAAGGCATAGAAATTTCCATTTTTCCATGACAAAGTAAAAGCATCGACCTTATACAACTCGGGATTTGGAAATCTTGAGCAATATTTTTTAACCTTCCTATTTAAATACGATGCAAAAAGGTTAATCGTTGTTCTATTATATTATAAGCATTCTGTGATAACTCCCATTCTGTGTCCATGCTTGTGATTCGCGATACGACATCAGCATAAACATCTTCTTTGGAGGAAATATACCATGCGAATACCCAAATATTTCGCTTTTCTCACCATGTCCAAATTTCCCGAGCCAATCGATTTAATAATGGATACTCTACTTCTTCTGCCCGATTTACATATACAATTGCCGTTGTATTATACAATCTAAGCAAAATTTCGCAACTACTCAGGCTTGATGCAAAGCTTTTCAGGGCAAAAGATGCTGCTAGTAGCTCAAGGTAATTAATATGCCGTTTTCTTTGATCGTTGTCCCACCAACCGTTGATAGATTTACCTTGACAATGTGCGCCCCATCCTCTCAAGGAAGCATCGGAAGATATTTCAAGTACATATTGTGTTGTTCTTATAGGGTTTTTACTAATTCCGGTGTTGATTTTTCACCACATTATATCTTCCTCCAATTTAGTTCCTATTATAATCCTTCCATCGTAATCGCCATCGTTTTCAATCGCTGCCAACCATTTTTGTCTCTCTAGTAGTTTATAATGCAAAATGCCATACGCTACCGCTGGACAAGCGCCATTTAAGACACCCAAAAAAGTGGCAAAATCACGGATCTTACAAGAATGGTCGATTTTCATATTGATAATTAAATAATCTAGTTGCTTTTTCTTTTTATCGGTTAATTCAATAGTGTAGTCTATAAAATGAATTACGAATTATAAAAACTTACATTTTTGAGATGGAATTGCATTGCTCTTTTTATTATTTATGATGAAACCTAGTGTTTCTAAAAAATATTTTGATTCCAACGCGTAATTTTCACAGCTTTTAAAGTCTTTTGCAATAAAAAGTATATCATCGAGATAGATTGTCGTCAAAAAACCTCTAGTTCTTAGTACATTTATGACCGGCTTCATTATTTTTGTAAAAATGTAGGGACTTGTACACAGACCAGAAGGCAGGCAGTAAACTGATATAGTTTGTCCCCAAAAATAAATCTGAAATATTTTTGATAATTCTTGCCAACAGGAACTAGAAAGTAGGCATCTTTAAGATCGACGGAAGCCATGAATGACTTTGGAGTCACTACATTTTTTGCTCACCTGATATCCTTCATTTTAAAATGAGGGGGATCCATGAATTTGTTCAAATGTTTGAGATTAAAAATAAATCTGTGACTACCATCTGGTTTTGAGACCAAAAAATATGTCGATATAAATTGACCCCTACATCTTTCACATTTTTCTATCGCATTCTTTTCCAGGAGACTTCGAATTTCAGTCTTAATCGGCATCACTTCTTCATTCAGGTCCCTGAGCAACGAAAGTCTCAGGGAACTTTGGTAAACGGAATAGAATATCCCTTTATAGCATTCAAAATAACATTATCTAAAGTTATTTTTCTCCATTCGTCGATAAAATGAAAAAGCCTGCCTGCTATTGGTCTTGCCAACATCACTTCCTTGGTGGGTCCTTCGTCTGCCGATTTTTGTCTCGATTCGATGTTTGATTCGGTCGATATTGAGCGGTTTGTCTTGATTTGAAATGAAAGAACTGTTTCTTTTGCTGAAATGTGCCCGTCTGTCTGTAGGTAGACAGGCTCTTCCAGTTTCCCTGATATTGGTGTTGGAAAGGCTTCTTAGTAGTTTTCTCCAGAGCTTTGAGATTTTGACACGCAGTCTCAATAGTCTTTGCTTCTTTTATCTGGTCAGCGGAGCTTTTCCCCGTACAACCATTCATTGGAGTGTAGAGATTCAACTAGATGTTTAACGCTTTTATAAATGATTGGTGTGATGAATGATTTTCTCGCTAGAGATTCTTGATGAAATACATCAGACAGCAACTTCCTAGCGTCAGACAAATATTCCAATAACTTGATCTGATCAATGCCTTCTTTTCTTTCCTCCAATATGAGAGACACAGCTGCACCATTCGATATGACGGCTGTTCCAATGCATCGCTGAGTATCAACAAAATGTTGACCGCGTTTTTTGGCAATTTTAGTCAATGGTGCTGCAACCTCCAGATTTATTTTTGGAGGCTCAGTGTATAATTCTCCCTTCCGCGAATACTTCTTTAGTAATTCTTTCGTAACCTCTTCTGGCAGGCTCTCTCGCAACCAAACTTTCCAACGATTTTTAACCTCCATGTGAAGATGGTGCGAGTCATCAGATTATATTTGGATCTTCTCCTAAAGCCTGGAGAATTTCTCTATCCAACACAGACTCCTTGGGATCATTCTGTGTCTCTTCATCCTTGACCACTGGTTGTACGCTATTTGCGCAACCTGAAGAATCGTCTAATTTTCCTGCATCATCGGGGTCATTTTCCTTGTTGGAATTATCGTCTGAGAAAAATATTATACTTTCGTCAAGATTGTTGTTGATTTTTTGCTCATACAGAAACCAGATTTTCTTATTAACGATTATTTTTGGGTGCACGATTCTTGTGGAATGCGTGCCGTGTTTTTTCGTGTGGAAATAAACACGTGGATTATGATATTTAAAAAAAAATATATATATATATATATATATATATATATATATATATTTACCTGGAATTATATCGGGATCTCCGTGGACCGAAGCAACCTCATCAGTAGCTTTTAGCTTAACGAGTTGACTAAGAATGTTTGTGAGATTATCCAGTTGATTTTGCATTTTTGCCATTTTTGCCGCATTCCCTTCATCACTTCTCTTTCTATCGCTTGAAGGGGAACGTGTACGATTTCGTTTTTTCTCCTTACTCATACTTTAGTTTGTTAATAACACAAAATATTGAATATTACTTCTTTGCACGTGTCGATCGTTGAGCACAACGAACAATAATGGAGAATGATGGAGGCGCCCTCGGACGGGAACATGCGAGCGGAAGGGCGTGAAATTTCAAATTTAAGTACTCTAAACGTTTTGGATTGAAGCATAATTAACGCTACTATATGTTATCATTGAAAACGAGACGTCGTAGTATAATACGAATTACAATCCGGTTGGCACGGTCGCTCAGCTTCTGGATGTAAGACTACCTTTACCAAATATTAGGGGGTCTGCGAATAATTATGCCCTCTCTTCTCAACCAACCAAGAACACACAAATAAATTCATTAAGACTCGTTGTCGGTGCAATAAATCAAGGTTCGATATCGTATCGCCAACAGTTTGATTTTATTCAGGATTTAAAGCGTGACGTTGAAGGAGACGTTAACCAATCTTACAAACCGCGTGCGTCTATTAGTAAATTGCCAAAAATAAAGATAGCAATTAAAGAGAAAGCTACAAACGCGTTATTGGATACGGGTAGTCAAATAACGTGCGCATCAGAACAATGTTATGATGAGATTTCGAAGCATTACAAATTCCACGAATTACCGCTAAATAATGTACAGATTGTACCTGCTATCGGAAAAAAGGCCGTATCGTTAAAACGTCAAATAATCACAGAAATATCAAGTGGCGAACATAATTTTCTGCACGAGTTAATAGTAATGCCGGGTTTAACATCAGGAATAATAATCGGGAACGATTTCTTTCTGAGATATAAGGGAATTATTAACTATAAAAAACCAATTGTGGAGATCGGCGATATTTGCTACGATTCGGCGTATGTGTCATTCGGCTCGGGCACCTCAGATTCACTCGATTCTCGGCACTCAAATCGAATACTATGCTTACAAAAGATTGATATAAGTGAATATGTTATTTTTTACTTTGGCTGAATGTTTACACTGGTTGATAATGATGCTTCGACGTGACAGCCTGTAATATCGTGAAACAATATTGCCAGAGCCACGGTGGCGTAATCGGTAACGCACTAGGCGGGATACCTAGAGTTCCCGGTTCGATCCCGGGTTGTGGCAATATTCTTTCACGATTAAAAAATAATTGTTAAAATATCGTCCGTTCGAATTGCTTTATCAATTTACGAATTGATAAAGCAATTTAAAGGGACAAAAAAATAGATTCCAAATGTTTGAATTCCCTATACAGGAAGATCGATAACAACGGAGTTTTCGGCATCGTTAGACTCAGACCCGAGTTACGATTTGCCAAATTTCCATCAAAAATAAAAATATCATAGGCTGTTACGATGCAGCATCATGACATCAACCAAGATTGAATATGCTTATATTTTGGCAGAATCGCTAATAAATAAAATGTTACATTTTAATGTGATCGAAACAGACCCCATCACGGAAGTTGAAAATCAGGGGGGTTCTAAATACGGACGGAACGAACTTTCCATCTGTAACGAAAATTGTTTATCGTTCGGAGAGAACAGCAAAGAGATGAATTGCATTCGGGAACGAGAAGTAAGCAATACAAATAATACCTTCTCACAACAACCATATGAGTATTTATACTCTGCGACAGTGATTACCCGCCAAAAAAACACCATGTGTGAAAAACCTTGAGACAAGTACATTTACGTTAATGGAACCCAATACTTCCCCCAAAAACTGTGTCTCATAAAATTGAGCTATAAATTATGTATAGGAACAAAAAGTCGTCAAATAAATGAACTAAAAATATCTGCAGCATGTCAAGTACATGTCGTTTATCATTGATATATATATTGTCACAGTATTTTTATTCGGTACTAATAAGCTTACAGTCGGATGAGAAAAATCCAGGAATGGACAAGAAAACCTTGCAGTTGAAATTTAAAAAAATGCAAACGACAAAGTCGAAAAAAAAATTGGAAAAAAATTCGAAAATGGTCATGATGAAAAATAGAGAATTCAAAGTACTTGACGAGTTTAGATGCTAATATGAACGTTCATGATGATGGGCCATGTGCGATACTTCGCAAACTCGTCAAGTACTGTGAATTCTCTTCTTGTCATTGTGAAAATTTTCAAATTGCTTGCCAATTTTTTTTTTTTTGAATTTTGTAGTTTGCATTTTTTTTTACTTCAACTGCAAGGTTTTCTTGTCCAATCCTGAATTTTTTTTCTTTCGACTGTAAACTTATTAGTACCGAATAAAAATACTGTGAAAATATATATATCAATGATGAACACCATGTACTTGACATGCTGCAGATATTTTTGGATTATTTATTTGACAACTTTTTGTTCCTATACATAGTTTATAGCTTAATTTTTGAGACACAGTTTTTGGGGGAAGTGTTGGGTTCCACTAACGTAAGTGTACTTGTCTCAAGTTTTTTCACACATGGTGTTTTTTTGGGGGGGTCTCATTACTTGTTGCAAAGTTTTTGGATAGATTAAAAAAATAAAATCCATTGTACAAAAATTGTTCGAACTAAACCCTTCTCCTTTCTCATCCGGACTTGGGGCAATGGCAGAGTTTCTGTTACAATTCAATTTTATCAAGCAAAACATATTTTCGGTGAAATCTACGAAGACGTCGACCTGGACGACGAATACTACGGAGACGTCGACCTGGACAAGAAATACTATGGAGACATCGAACTGGACACCGAAAGCTATAGAAAGGTCGACCTGGACATCTGAAATCGTACAGAGATTGACCTGGATACCGAAAACTATGGTGACGTCAACATCGGAAAACATGAAGAGATCGACCTGGAGAACGAAAACTACGGAGCGATAGACCTGGACATCGAAACCTATGGAGGAGGCGACCTGGAAACTTTAAACTATGGAAAGACCGACCTTGACAACATCAACTGCAGGGCCGTCGAGCTGGACGTGAAAAGCTACAAAACGGTCGACCTAGCCATCGAAAAGTAAAGCCGTAACAACCTGGACACTGGAAACTATAAAGCGATCGAACGGGACATCAAAAACTCTGAATGAATTGACCAGGATACCGAAAGCTACGGAGCGGTCGACCTGGATATCGAAAACTATAGAGAAATCCACCTGGACACTTGAAACTATGGAGTGTTCGCCCTGAACAACAAACACTATGGAGAGTTCGACCTGGACAACAAACACTATGGAGAGTTCGACCTGGACAACCAAAACTACGGAGCGATCGACCTGGACAACAAAAACTATGGAGGAAGCGACCTGGACACTCAAAACTATGGAGAGATCGACCTGGACATTGAAAACTATGGCGGAATCTACCTGGACAACAAAAACTATGGAGGAATCCACCTGGACACTCAAAACTATTGAGAGATCGACCTGGACATCAAAAAATATGGAGGGATCGACCTGGACGTTTAAAACTATGGAGGGATCGACCTGGACACCGAAAACTCTGAAGCGGTCGACCTGGACATCGACTCTTATTTGCATATAAATAATATTGTAATATTATATTGATTTAATGAATACCGGAAATTACATTTCATAATTTCAAACGATCAGCGATATTAGCATTGCGGCAGTGCGCAAAAGGTCTTAATTTTTTGGAATTTTTCAGAACTATTTCGAGATTAAAATTACGATGTCAGTCCACTGGGGAAAGCTGTGGAGGTCGTTTTGGTGTCAAAGGAAATGTTTTTGCATGTAGTATTTTATTAAACCTTGAAAAAGCTTGGAAAGGCTATCATCTCGTTGATATAACATATTAACCTGGAAAAAAAGTGGCTAAAAAGAGTTAATCGGAGTAAGAGATACTGCGGCAGCGTCTTGTCGGTCGGTAAAGAAAATGTCGGTCGTAAGAAAAGAGAGGTAAATTTACTTGTCTCAAGAAGCTGCCACGTCTCTTGATAATCACGATATCTGGCTACATGAAATCGAAAATCAGTCAATTAACGAGTATTTTGAGGCAACCGAGCGTCGTGATTTTCAGGAGGGGCTTGAGACGCACGAATGCTAATGGCACTGAAATCAATCAAGGTGTCCATCGTAATGAATCTAATCACAGAGTATGAATCGCTTCTTCGATCAAGCTTGGGTGCACTGAGATATATCAGCACAAAATAAAAGTTAATAATCCTAAGCCGTTTAGAAGATTCCCGTATCCAGTACCATTAACACTGAGAAGCGCAGTTAGTCAGGAAATTGAAACAATGATCGAAGAGGGAATTATTGAACGCTCAATAAGCCCGTACTGTAATTCTTTACGTATAGTAAAAAAGAAAAATAATACTATCTGGTCGTGCCTTGACGCATGGATACTAAATGGTGTAATAGAAGGCGCCAATGAATGTCCCCCGAACATTAAT
The DNA here is from genome assembly GCA_949699805.1 of Tromatobia lineatoria. Taxonomy (NCBI): domain Eukaryota; kingdom Metazoa; phylum Arthropoda; class Insecta; order Hymenoptera; family Ichneumonidae; genus Tromatobia; species Tromatobia lineatoria. The sequence goes on from OX453034.1 coordinate 8,635,912, forward strand.
GAAATATCACAAAAATATTACGGAAAACAATATTTGACAACGTTAGATCTTACGCATGGTTATTGGCAGGTAGCACTCGACCCCGAGTCTCGCCCATTGACAGCATTTCTACACGAAGGAAAATTGTATCAGTTCAAGCGCATACCTTTTGGGCTAAAGACGGCAGGAAGTGCGTTTATTAGAGCATCAAGTTCAGCGCTGGGAAATGACATGGTAGAGTTTTTTAACATATTATGTGGACGACTTACTCATAACCTCCATATCATTTGAAGAACACATTGTTCACTTAGAGCGTGTATTCGCGGCTTTGCAAGACAGTAATTTCACCTTGCGTCTAGACAAAGCCAAATTTTGAGAAAATTCAGTTCCGTTTTTGGGATTCATGCTCACGCCGAGCGGAACTCCAGATCTAAGTAAACTTGACGCGATATTATTATTCGATGAGCCACAATGCCAACAACACTTGCAACGTTTTCTTGGCATGTGTAACTACTATAGGCAGTGTTTAGCCTTAATCATGCAAATTATTTAGAGCCTTTTCGTAAATTATTAAAGAAAAATGAATCATGGCAATGGAACAATGAGTATGCCAAAGCACTCAAAAGACTTAAAGACAATTTTTGCAAAATCGTACAGCTATCACATTTCGATCATGATAAAGTATTTCAACGATGCATCTGACCAAGGTATCGGAGCAATTTTATTTTAAACTAATGAAGATGGCCACCGCCAAATAATCTTTATTGTAAGTTGCTGTTTAATACCTGCAGAGTGCAATTGCACCACGACTGAACGAGAATTGTTGGCAATTGTTTATGGAGTTACAAAATTCGGCATGTATCTAATTGGAAAAGGGTTTGAAATCTATACAGACCATCAGGCTCTAACTTTTCTGGATCGTACGCCATTTTTAACCCCAAGACTTTGCAGATGGAGCCTCTTAATTCAGGAATACACATTTGAAATAAAATTCTGTAAAGGTATCGAAAATCGTGCCGCTGACTTCTTCAGCAGAAACTGAGCTGGGAAATTCCATGAGCAAACGCCAGAAAACGTTACATTTTCAGCTCTCACATTCCAGTATGAGAATCGTATATATAACGAAACAAATCAAGCGGTCATAAACATTCGCGTGCTAGAACTGGATGAGAATCTTCAAAGTGAGTTACAGAATTTGTCAAAGTTACGAGAGCAAGATCATGATATCCGTAAAGTCATAGATTCAGCACGGGAAACTGAAAATTATCAGAGGTATAATGAAATATGGCTTCACAGATGTTCTCTCAGTGATGAATGGAGGATAATCGTCCCAGAAATATTGAAAGCTAAAATTAGTCAATCAGAACATGAACGTATAGGTCATCTCGGAGTACATAAGACGATATGTCATATAAATCGAAAAACATGGCACGGGATATTAAGAAGCACGTATTAAAGTGTGACTCGTGTCAACGCGTAAAGCACTCAACAGAAGCCTTTGAAGGAGAGTACAGTATGGTTCGAGCACATGAACCCGGTGACCTCGTTACGGTGGATTTTTACGGTCCATTACCGAGATCTATAGGAGGAACACATTATATATTTGTAATAATTGATGCATTCTCTAAACTAGTATCATTGTATCCAATAGAAAAGGCTACCACACACATTGTCTTAGAGGTATATTTCAAAGATTATATTCCAGCGAAAGGACAACCAAAAAGAATATTATCTGACAATGGTAGCTAATTTACGTCTTACAGCTGGAGGGAAAAGTTAGAATCTGAAAATATTCGCGTAACATTCTCTTCAATCCGCCACCCCGAGTCAAATTCAACCGAACGTGTCATGCGTGAACTCGGGAGGTTTTTTAGAACGTTTTGTGCTGACCAACACACAAAATAGGCCAAATATATTAAAGACATCGATACGTTGTTAAATTATACTACACATTGTAGTACCAAGATAGAACCAAGTTCCATACGAGTTACACTATGGCAAATCGGTTGAAAATAAAATCCGAGAACTTATAACTTTCCCACAAAAAATCGAGGTCCAACACGATGTACAAATACAACGCGCTAGAGAGTACTAACCCGCGTAGAAAGGAGAATCTTTTCGAGAATCTTTTCAAGAATCTTTTCAAGAATCTTTTCAAGAATCTTTTCAAGAATCTTTTCAAGAATCTTTAAAAGAATCACGTATAGGATCCGGAGCAAGATTCTTTCCAAGATTCTTTTCAAAATTGTTTTTTGGCAGTTTGATTTAATTGATCAGTCATATTTGGTTGGTCAGATCCGGAAAATAGCGCGATCTGATCAGATTGTAGGGATAAAATTGGGAAAATTTTTTTAAAAAAATTTAAAAAATAAAAAAATGTCGATCGCGGGTCTTGAACCCAGGCCGCTCAGCGTACTATGCTACGTTAGCTACTTTTTTAAAAAAATATTTGCTTATTTAATAAAAGCGATACATATTGGGTAAATGAACAAAAAAAGAATAAACACTATTAGGATATAATACAAATGGAAGAACTAAGACCGATGGCGGCATACGCGAACATAAATTTTTTTGTACCTTAGTGTATGGAGCATTTACGCTGGAATATCGTTTGTATAGAAAAAACGTTATAGATAATAAGTAGGAATTTACGTGTTTTTTTTGTTACTTCTCTTGAAGGGGCATTCTTGCGTTGTACGAGTGTCCCTAATTTGTTACCTTAGCTAATCAGCCATATCAGCTTTCTTGGATAAAAGTAAGAGTAAATAATATATAAGTGTCACCTGCTTTTTGAGGACTTCGTTTTTTTCTGGAAATTACGAATCGATGCACGTTACCACTTTTGCTCTGTTTATATATTATTCAATTTTAGTTTTATCCAAGAAAGATGATATGGCTGAGTAGCTAAGGTAACAGGCTTTCGGCAATTGCCGAAGCGTCGCGAAAATCTATATGGATCCTCGGAGCATTTTGTCATAGGAACCACTGTTCCTCGAGCCGCCGACGGTAACACATAAAATTTGTCAAATGCTCAAGTTCTAACATTACAATTAACACCTGTAAGTGAAGGCCGATAATGGTCTCATCTCCAAATAAAAGTGACGATTTCATACGAAGAATATATTGACGTGAGGGGGACCACGGTGCTACGTTAATTGACTGGATAAGTATTATATATAACCTATATTTGTGCAAATTGTAAGATTTAAGGTTACTCACACACTCGAAGAGATAATTTAAAATCATGATAACAATAAAAATTTCTACTGTTCTGTGTCTAATTATATTGTGTTTATTTGTTATTTATTCACGGAAATTTGTTGATTTTAAGATAATAATAACTTTTTCAACCAAGAATTCTTGTTTGTGAAATAAATTTTGATGAATTACGAGAAATATTTTTACCTATTGATTTTATTTTGACGAATAAATCCACCAATACTACGTATAAAAAAAAATTTTAATCGAATAAAATTACAATATTAAATTATTACACTAAGATTACAATATTAAATTATCACAGACAAATTCGAATTGTGGATATGAAAGATGTATCATTGTAAATTGCACCATTATACAACGATTTTTTTCCCTTTCCATTACTTTCAGAGTATGTAAAGAAATGAATTATTGCATTCTTAAAAAAATCAACTCTAAGATTTTAATGGAGATACATGTTTCAAGAGTCCGAAATTTCAAATAGAACATGTATTTCTTCCTATGTATTTTCTATTTATAAAATGTAGTTCTGGTATTACATCGAAATCGTCATTCCGAATACCTGCCCTGCGGTAACAGAAAAAAAATGTATTTATTTTCATAATACAATCTGATTTTACATTAAAACGTTTAGCTCCGCGAAATGCACGGAGAATTGCCAGTAGATGGTGAGTGAACAATAAATGATTTAGTAGAGCGAAGACTTTGTTATCTCATTCAATCACTCAAGTAGGATTGCAAAAATTATGCGTTGTAAAAACATTATTTCAACTAAAGTACACTGAGTTGCAGATCCTCAGAAAAATGATTATTATCACCGATTGAGATCGGTAATAATATCACTTGAGAGTGATTTTCAATGAAAAACATACTGAAATATACGGACAGAATATTGAATTCAACAAATAACATAAACAGAACAGATTCAAAGTTGAGGTTATAAAGATTCGTAGACCGAAAGTTTTTATCGCTGGTACAGTATACGGTCCGTAAGTCTGTATTTTACAACCATACGTAAAGGTCCGTCCTAGGACCTACCTTTTGCTTCCGTCATTTCCGATCGTATACTTTTCGATTTACATTAAACGAATGGAAGAAAAAAAAATCGCAATGTCTATGTAAATTACAGTATTATTGGAAGACTTAGCGGAGCCTCGAGATTTTCGCCCATCTTAATGACAGTAAAAATCTTTTTTCGTCTTCTATTCGTTATACCACATAGTAGCATAACGAATAGAATGGATTCCTGGAGCGACGACGGAGCGTGTGCGCGGGGTTTTTGCATCACGTCGTGGATTCTTGCCTGACGCCTCGCCGGAGCATCTGGATTGGACAAATGCAAATAAAAGTGTCGCACGTACAGAGAAACGCGCGAGGGGGTTTGTTCAGGCTGCCAGAGCGTTTTCAGCTTCGAGCCCAATGAGTACACCTCCAATGTTTGTGCGTGTGCAGCCGGGCTGTTGGGCGAGTCGTGCTCTTGTCCTGTAGCCGCTTCGTTCTGTTCACTCTCGCGACATGACGACGCAAGCGATATATTTCCGCGTTGCGATAGTTGCAACCAGAACGCACGGGATGCCCTCGCACGTCGGTCACAGACGCACCACCGTTCAGAGCGTCCGTCCCTTGTGCCACGATTGCATCGCTTTTATAGAGCATTTTTACGAGGTCACCGTCGTCGTTGCGTCGTGGTACGTATAGCTGTATATCTCCGTTAAAGTTTTGCAGAGCTTCACACGCGAACGATCGCGAGCGGCTGCTTCACGTGCAATATATATCTCTACTATACTATAAAAAAGTATCCGGTCTGGGCTGACATTTTTTGGGGTACTGACGTTTTGGAGGGCTGACGCTTTGGAGGGCTGACGTTTTGGAGGGCTGACGCTTTGGAGGGCTGACGCTTTCAATGGATGGGAAGGAGAAGATGCGTCGACGCATCGACAAGCGACAGGGACGCACGGAGACCGAGGGAAGGCGAATTTGCGAAGGAATGTACGGTTCGAGCATTTAGAAAAAAATTATTTTATTTTACTTAAAGACTCGCGCAGTATTCGCGTACCGCTCGGAGTATATTCGGTAGCTTCGAGAACAATTTTGTTACAGGGGAAGGTCAGGAACGAGATGAATATTCGACGCATTGATGTCCGTAGCTGGGATAAAAAAATGGTGGCTTTCTTACATCGGTTTGAATTTCTGTGTACAAAGAAGAGTGGAAATGATATGGAGTCCTTTTGAAAAATATTATTGAAATTATTGTATTGAAATATACCTTCGAGGTATGAGCGTCGTTCATTTCGTCGCAAGTTCTTCTTTTTAATTTTGGGTTTTCCATTCCCAATAGTAGTTTTGACAGTGACATTGCGGGAGCATTAATTTTTGTAACAAATGTCATGTCGTTTACGTGGAGGTAGGCACAGTTTTCTGTTATTAAATATTAAATATTGTTATTAAATAGAATATTGTAATATTTTTTTGTTATTCTTACCGGTGTTCTCCATTCTACCCGTCAATTCAATTTTCTGGCCTCTTTCCATGTCTGTTTTATTATAGTAATTTGCTATTACTACGTCTAATTTGAAACGCCCATCAGTTATTGCTCCGAAAAATTGTGATGGTTTACGCGAATTTGTTGAGACGAATTCATTTCTAATATATCCATTGACGCCTGTTATAAACAAACCAGTAAATAAATCAGTTGATTTAGTGAAAAGACTAAAAAAATCTCGCGACAAGTTTCTTCTTTTCAGAAAATTATGATTACTGAAATAGTTCAGGTCATAATTCGGAAATTATGGGAAATAATTCGGTTATTATTCCTCAATTAATAAAAAAGTGAGACGTGCATTTTTGAATTGACTCACGAATATATCCCGACGGAGATTTTGAAAATATATCTTTAAATTCTATGCACTCGATAGGACCATAATTAGGTTCGTAGGAGTCGAGCCTGGTGATTTTCGAATAGGGCTTGATCACGAGTTCGTACGAAACGTTTCCATCGTTAAAATTCGTTTCTTTTGCTGTAACAGTCTCAATAAGGAGGACCTATGGGATTTTTCATGATAAATAAAACGGAGATCGCTATCTCTCATAGAGGGACGCACAGTTACCATATTGAAGCAAAATTGTTTTATAAATACCTCATTTACGTGTACTTTTTCAATTATTTTCGGGATATCACTATTCCATACGCAGCATTGAATCTTGGAGCCTTCAGAATTGTTGACTATGAATTTAAACACCTTGAACTCTTTCGATAAATCTTTTGACCTAATATTTCTAGGGGGTTCGATCTCATTGACGTATCCAACTATGGACCTAAAAAATATCTTCTCTGAATTTTCTCTGAATCTTCTATGAATTTAAGCCGAGGTGAAACATACACGAATGCGAGGCTGAACTTTTCTTTTTTCCGGCAACGCGTTGTGGCAATAATTTTTTACCGTTTTTATTACCAACTGAGTATGTTTACCTCGCCTTATGGTAGTCGCATCGGTCCAGTTCAGTCGAATGACAGTTTCTGAGAAAATTACGAACACTTCTCGAAAATTAAGTGAATAGAAGGTGCTGAAAGTACTCAATGTATTTTGCATAATAATAATTTCAAAATGTTATTAAAAAAATAACGAAAAAATTAATTTTTCAACAAATTCAACAAAGGCAACGTAAGATTTTGGGGTTATTATTACGCAAAATTAATATGTTCAGCATCGTCTACTTACGTACTTAATTTTTTTCAGATTATAATCCCATCGAGAAATGTCATTTGGCGGGACTGTACCGATCCGACGACGTAAGGATATTTAATGCAAAACAGCTTACACAGATTGGTCGCCGATTTCAATCTTTTTCAAGAACTCGTTGCTTGAGAAGGGGATGGAAGATTCTTTTTTACTCGAGTTCTTCCTCGAACTTGATCGATCTTGACTCCGATCTCGATTCAAACTCGGTCCATGTAACTCGCCCTTATTCTTATTTTCACCCATTGTATAGTTGGAACAGTAAATTTTTTTTCGTTTTAATGTCGCAAAAATCGACTAGAAATTTAACGTATTAAATGTGTCAGATATGACATATACTAACATGAAAAACAAAATGAGGATCGCATAGATAGTCGTTTGAATGTGTCTGTAAGTTAGTCTCTATTGCAAATTTTATACGTCACGGCTGTCACTATTTCTCACATTGGTTATTCCACTCCAAAAGTTTCTTAAATCTTTTTGACTGCGCTAAATGTTTAGTTGTATTCTTTCATTTTTGCAATGATTTCGGTTGAAAAACGACGAAAACGTCAACAACGATACGTACAAAAAAATCGTGCTAAAGAATTGGATCGGAAAAGAAAATACCGCGAAAAAAATCCGGAAATGCTGGTGAAGAAACGCCAAGAACTTCGGCGAAAGAATAAACAAATCAAAATTAACGATGAATTGGAGTCTCAAGCTAAACGAGAAGAAGAAAATCGAACAATATTAAATAACGACGGAAATATCAAAGAGGAAAATTGTACCTGACCCGTTGAAATCATCGGATCGCCGATGCGTAAGTTTATGCGATCTTTAAGTTATTATTATGGACTCGATCGAAAAACGACGGGCCCCTCAACGAAGGTATGCGGAAAAAAATCGTAATAAAGAACCGAAACGACGACGTAAATATAAAAATAAAAAGAGGGAAATTTTATCTATGAAGGACCGAGTTAATATGAGACCTGAAATTTTGCTAGAGAAACGACGAGAGCGGCAAAGAAATTATGCAAAAAAAATCGTGTGAAAGAACTAGATCGTAAACGTAAATATATTCGTATAAAGAGAGAAAACAATATTGTTAGGGTGTCTTAACGAAACAGTATTGTTAAAATGCAGAACAAAAAGCGCAGGGTTGAAAATATGTGTGAGGAACAATTAAGGAAAAAACGGGTCAAAGATATGATTAGAAAACGAAATCTGCCGAAAATCCGTTCTGACGACATTGAATATTATGATAATGGCGACATGGATTATATTTGCGGACATTGCGGGGCTGTTTTTTGGACTGATGACTATTCGAAGAAAAGCTGTTGTCATGGAGGCAAAGTATCTTTATCACCATTATCACCTTATCCAAGAAATTTGCGGTCATTGTTTGACGATAGTGTATTTCGCAACACGATACGTTATTATAATACTCGATTTGCGTTTACAACATTCCAAACAAACTTCGTGAATAATTCTGGACGTGGCGTTTATAATTTAAAAATTCAGGGTCAGGTTTATCATTACACACCGACCACTTTACACCCGAAAGAAAATGAAAGACCGAAATGTGGTCAAATCTACATCTACGACGATTACGCATCTCTTAAAGAGTGATTACTATCTAATCCAGAATTGAAATCTGCAACAATTATGAAAATTAATTGCGAGTTGAAAAAAATAAATCCGTTCGTTAAAAAGTATAAACATTTACATCAATGTTCGAAAAAGTCAAAGAAATATTATTTATATTTCGTTCGCAGTCCTAAATTAGATATGCGTAGATATAATAAACCAGTAACTGAAGAATGTGCGGCGTTAATCGTCTCAAAAAATGGTTCGGTTCCACCTTTCGATTTGTGTGTCTACCCCAGAAATAATGATACCAATAATACAACGATTAGAACAATGAGCAAATTGTCATGTTACGTGGATCCAATGACATTTCCGCTTTTCTTTCCGTCTGGCGATTTCGGGTGGCATCCCGAAATGAAGCAGACGAGCAATAACGCCAAACGTCTATCAATCTCGCAGTTCTATTCATATCGCTTAGCCTATAGGCCTCGAGAAGATTTTAATCCCATCTTGAAAGGCGGACGATTGACGCAACAATACATTATTCATGCGTATATAATGGTTGAAAGCACACGTTTAGAATTTTTCCGAAGGAATCAAAAGCAACTACGAATTGAATGCTATCAGGGAATCGTAGATCATGTGAAGAAAAGTGCTTTGAACGATTCGAAAACGTTCCAGTTGACAGAAAGATTAGGAAACATCTTTATTTTACCGTCATCATTTATTGGAAGTCCTCGAAACATGCATCAAAATTACCAAGATGGAATGGCGATAATTAGAGCAAAAGGCAAACCGGATTATTTTATAACCGTCACGTGCAATCCAAATTGGCCTGAATTGAAACGTGCGTTGAGAAATTTTCCTGTAGGGACAACAGCAAATGATATTCCAACGATTACATGTCGTCTTTTTCACATTAAAATTAGATCGATTTTAAGCGACATTTTGAGTGGCACAGTATTTGGGCAAGTATTGGCGTATTTTTATACAATCGAGTTCCAGAAACGTGGATTGCCACACATGCATTTGTTGTTAACGGTACAACGTGAGTTCAAAATAAAAACGCCAGAAGATGTAGACAAATATATTAGAGCTGAAATTCCGAAAAAAAATGAAGATGATCGGTTGCGATATTTGGTAATCAAGCATATGTTGCATGGCCCACATAAAATCACAAGCCCCTGTGTGAATGCTGGTAATATTGATGTTGAATGCGTAAAAAAATTTCCAAAACCGTTTCACGAAACAACTATTTTGAACAAAAACGGATGTCCAATTTACAAAAGAATTGATAATCGAGAAAAAAAAAATATTACAATGCAAAGGTTGATGGTCATTTGAAATTGGTTAATAATCAATGGGTTGTACCGTACAACCCGTATCTACTTAAAAGATACAGTTGCCATATCAACGTAGAAAGTTGTCACTCCGTAATGGCTATTAAATATATCAATAAATATATGCATAAAGGACATGATAGAGCTTTGATTGGAATAAAAACGAGTGAAAATAAAACTGAAATTCATGATGAAATTTCCACATTTCTGGACTCCCGTTACGTTGGTCCACTGGAAGCGGCGTGGAGATTGCAAGAACTGCCACTCTCAGGTCAATCTCATGCAGTTATTCGTTTAGCGGTTCATGAAGAGCATCAACAAAATGTCATATTTATCGAAGGCAAAGAAGGAGATATAATAGGAGATGAGAGGAAAAGTAAAACGACTTTAACTGCATGGTTTGATTTAAATAAAAGAGATACACGCGCTCATAACATATTGTATCGTAATATTCCAGTTCATTATTCATTCAATGCTAGCAAAAAAAAATGGATTAGGAGACAACAGTATTCACAGACTATCGGCCGTGTTTGTTCCGTAAGCCCAATAGATGTTGAACGTTTTCATTTGAAATTGATATTAAATCGCGTAACTGGAATAACATGTTGGAATCACCTAAAAACGTTTGAAAATATACGATATAAAACATTCCGAGAAACAGCCCTAGCAATGGGGTTAGTTGATACCGACGAAGAAATTTTTAAATTGTTTGAAGAAGCGTGCAATATTATGATGCCAAAACAATTGCGCCAATTTTTTGCATTGTTTTTAATCGGCGATTCCACTCCGAACGGTTTACAATTATGGGACAAATTTAAATATCACTTCTATGAAGGTTATAGTGACAATAATGAATACAGAGCCTTAAAAGAGATTGATCAAATATTGCAATCGGAAAACTTCTTGTGCGAGCATTTCAATTTACCTCTTCCTGACATAGATGTGAAATTTATTGAAAATGACCGTGAAATAAAAATGGAACAGCTAACTTATAATAAGATAGGCGAGGAAATGAAAGGAAAATTGAACTCTGACCAATTAATCATTTTCGAAACGATAATGAATGCTTTAATATCTGCTGAAAATAAATGTTACTTCGTGGATGGGCCTGGGGGAACTGGAAAAACTTTTCTGTATAAAACGATAATCAACACACTTTTAGGCCAGAATAAGAATGTTTTATCTGTTGCGTGGACAGGAATAGCCTCAATTTTATTACCGAAGGGTAGTACATCACATAGAGCTTTCAAGCTTCCATTATATTTTGACGAGCAATATAAAACGTGTTTTATTAAAGAAAAAGACCAACGACGTAAATTGATGAATGTAGACATTATAATATGGGATGAAGCATCAATGATTCCTAAAAAAGCTTTAGAAATGGTGAATGAAACCTTCAAAGACATTTGCCGATCTGAAAAACCGTTCGGAGGTAAAATTGTTCTATTAGGTGGGGATTTCCGACAAGTACTGCCTGTTTTGAAATATGGGAAAAGAACTGCGATTATTGAACAGACTATAAAGTACTCAAATTTATGGCCTTTATTCAAAACAATGAATTTAAAACAAAATATGCGAACTTCACACGTAACGTATTCTGAGTGGTTGCTTTCGGTGGGTGACGGGTCAATCGAACGAGTACTTATTTCAGATAATTGGCGATCTGAGGATGTATGCAATGATATTTACGGAACGTTCATTGACTCGAAAGATGATTTATCACATAAAGTCATTTTAGCGTGTCATAACGATGATGTTAATAGGTTGAACGAAAAAATATTAAACAAAATAGATAGCGCGGGTCACACCTATTATAGTATTGATACTGCGACACATAAGGGCGTAGACCAGACAGATCAGGACGTTCAATTACAGTACCCTATAGAATATCTAAATTCAATTACGTTGCCCAGTTTTCCGAATTATAAGTTGACATTAAAAATTGGCGCGGTCGTAATGTTATTAAGAAATTTAAGTATTAATAACGGTTTATGCAACGGTACTAGATTAAAAATTACTAAGTTATTCCAAAATAATATAGAAGCCGAGATAATAACAGGAGAACACAAAAAAAATATCGTATATATTCCGCGAATTAAATTGCAAACAAGTGAAGCTGAAAAATTCCCATTCATTTTGCATCGACGACAATTTCCAATAGCATTATCCTTCGCAATGACTATTAATAAGTCACAAGGACAAACTTTTAATAATCTAGGATTATCCATCCACAAACCATTATTTAGCCATGGACAACTCTATGTAGCTCTGTCGCGATGTACATCGCCAAATGGCCTTAAAATACAAAATAATCTTAACGACACGAACGAAATTGAAAATATTGTATGGAAGGAAATATTTCAATAACAATCTTATTCTCTAACACTGTAATTAAGGACTTCATTTGAGCTCAATTCATACGTCAATATTGATCATTGTTGTTCCGTTTTTTCTGGGTCTCCTTCCACTGAGGGCTCTGCTTCAAGAAAAATGGCGTAAATACGTTAATCTGAGACGTGACAAAAAAGAAACGAATCACCATTTCCTACAAAACACGGCCGCCACTACGCCATCCCTTATACTGTTTGCGAAGACTTTTGCATTTGCACATCGCCATTTTCTAGACCGCGAGGGAAATGCAATCCAAGACGTCAAGTTTGACATAATTTCGCAATTTTGGAGCAATTTCGCGCGGTACATCGGTCGCACAGACGTAATGGAATCAAACCTAATTGAATCAAACGTAATGGAATCAAACGTTTAATGTCACAGGTCAAGAACGCAGAGTGCAACTAATAATTTTCGAAGAATTAACGTTTGATGATCGCCAGAACTTCACACCCGAAAATGACAACAGAAAAATCATCAGGTTTCATCGCAGTAAAATTGAGAAGATATCGGAAAACACGCGAAGCAATAATAAAATCATAGTTCGTCGGCAATTCATGATTTGTTTATTTCAAGTTGGGGGTTGGCGCGCGAAGCGCGCAGGGGGCCGAGGCCCCCCTAGTATATATATATATATATATATATATATATATACCCCAGTATATATATATATATATATATATACTGCGCAATGCGTGGTGGGATGCGTTACCGTTATGTATACCGGGCATTCCATAGCAACTCGACTTGGACCACCAATGTCTTCGATCTTATCCCCGATTATTCATCTCATTGTTTTCGATTTTTCTTGCCCAATTTATCTAATCTAATTTGTCTATCTAATACTTTTGTTAGAGGTGTTATTAGATTCGTATCTCTACTCTAGATACGATCTACCTCTACGAAGCTCTCTCCCTTCTCTTTACGGCTGACTGTTGGAAAGGTTCAAGATGGCGGGTTTATAAAAGTAAATACTTGATGATGGAGAGCAGGAACAGTAGTATTTATTTTCTTAAGTTAAGTAATTCTAGGCTTAATTAATTAATACACTTATATTTTAGGAGGAACACGTTGGACGGACTTGCCCGATAATATTAATCTCAACTCCCAGCGTCTTTTGTACGCTTTCTCTTTCTAACGCTTACACATGGCTCGTCGTCTTGGGCAAGAATCTTAGATTTTTTTAAACAATTCATATACGATAATGATTATTCCTAACAAACATATTAAAAGGAATGTAAAAATCTGACGATTTCCTTATAAATTCTGTAACAGATTTCAATATTTGTGATAGCTTAGATCCAACGTGTCTCGAATCTCACTTCTATTTTCTTACGACTTTTCTTCAAACGAAAATTGAAAAAGTTAGATGCCTGAAAATCCTTTTAATACAGACTATTAATTGAACTTTTCAATACATGTCAGAACTTCGAAAAACAATTTCACTTTTTGTCGAACCGGGATTTTTTATTGATGTTACAATTTTTTTATTCTGACATGTTTGAAAATGTTTAAGCAACAGCTTCTAGTGAAATGATCTTTACGCGTGTAACTTCTATTATTATTATTATTTTTTTTTCTAAACCAAACCGAACCGAAGTCCACGACACTTTGGGTCTGAGCTTAAAAATATTGATATCGGATACAGGATTTTTGAGAATTTAATCAGATATTTTTAATTTAGGCTGTCAATATTTTGATTATAAATAATCGCAGGTATATAAATTATTATTGAAAATATCTAATGAAAGTTCTGGCTGCTACCTAAAAATGCAACAATAACATAATACACAGAGCAGATTATTGCATTAACAGCTGTAAAGCAATAACTATTTATTTTTAGTTGGTACAACCAATTTTTTTTTTTACAGTGGCCACTATAAAAAATTTACTAAGTGATTGCTATAACTATTTACATAGTAATCGTAACTCTGAGAATAGTTGCATGAACTAAAAGTTGATAGCTGTCACCTCATAGTTCACTGAACTATTACGATTTCTTTGAGTGGACAAATCGGTGATGAAGTCCGAGGGATAGAGGTAGAGACCCAGATCAAGTTTGGTATGAAATGCCCCATACATGTGTGTATATATGTGTGTGTACATATCAACATGTGTGAGCATTCACGGCAAGGGCTTGCGTACCTTGAAGGGATAAAGGGGGCAACGAGAGCATAGAGTACAGCGCAGCATAGAGTTGCAGTGCCCGACAAAAGAGGAAATAAAATGACGGGAACGCACAAGAAATCATGATGTCGTTCAATAACAGTATTTTACAGCTCTCTCAAGACTTTCGATTGAAATATTTGTTTTCTGGCGCACCGCCTGAAAATCGGGTCGCGCTTAGATGAAGACATTTAGCGGTTGTGGAAATGTATTTGGTATCAATTAATTTTACTGAAAATTACTTAAAAAATTACAGAACTCTAGACTGGACAAAAAGTTGTTTTATTATTAGACGAACTGGGTAAGCACAAGATAGTGTAATAATATTCGATCGTAAATCATATTCGGAAAATCATCAAGTCAAGAGTCACATTGAAAATATTTCCGTTATAATATCCAAATGATTATTATTTCACTATTAGCTGTTTATCCAATTTGTTAATGAATTGAACTACTTCTTTGAGTCCGATTTTTATTTTTATTTTTGTAAAGTTATATTGATGTCATCTTTTCCAAAGTAATTCTATTGAAAAACCTTTTTGTATCGACGAGTTACTAAATTGTCGTACAAAAAAATATCTAATCTAACCATCTTATTCACTGTTAAATTAGATCATGAATTTGGTCGAACCATTTGTTGTAGTTTCGAAGGATATTGAGGACATGGGTCACACAATTAGTGTACAGCAGATGATGGATTTGAAAAATCGGTGGTTGAAATCCACAATTCCCAAGACAATGTGTCGCAACTTTAGAAAATATCCGAGAAAAGAAAACACGACTTGTTTCTTCAACCGTCTCGAAAACTCTGACTTTTTCTATTTATTATTTAACAAAAGAATATCGTCGAATGGCAACCGCGTTAACATAGAAACAATACATTAAATATATGTGTGTGTAACATTGACACATTAAATTTGCTTCAATTCGGCCTTCCTGATTATGATCATTGTCCTCGATGATGACTCGATTTCCCCCTTTTCTTTTCTTTTTTATTTCGGAATTTTCTTCAATCGATCGATGGCTATGATCCCTTTGTATAGCCGCTGACTCTGTTTTTCGCCCTCAATATCTTGAATAAGATACCGATCGTTTGCAATTTCCTTCACCACCTCGTATGGACCTCGGAATTTTTCGGTCAGCCTTCTGCTTTCGCCTGTTGCGGGTGCTTCGTACCGAACGAGTACTAGTTGTCCCGGTTCGAGTTTTTCCGGTGTCTTCCTCTTCTTATCAAATTGTTCTCTCATTTTATTTTTATTTTTTTTAAGCAATTCTGCAACATCTTTGTGCTCCTCCTCGGTGCCGAATTCTTCGTTAATTTTTTTTATCTCTTGAGTTAATAACGACTCTTCCTTGCCTGTCGGTTTGTAATTGAATATGAGTTCTGCAGGTGTTTATCTCGTTATTCTATGAGTGCTGTTATTGATGGCCCATTGCACCTCATATATTCTCTCATCCCAATCGCTGTGCTCGACATCCTTCGTTATAGTCGGTAAGCAGTTTAATATAATACTATTGACCCTTTCAATTTGTCCGTTAGCTCTTGGAGTGCCGGCAGCGATTCGTACATGTTTTATCTCGTACGTTTGACAAAAATCCGTGAATTTTTTTGATATATATGCTGCGCCTTGATCACTGATGATCCGTTTCGGTTTACCATAGTGACTCATCAGTCGCTTCAGGTCCGCAACCGTCTCCTCGGCTTTCGTGGATTGTACTGCGTCGAGTATGACATACTTGCTGTACGCACAAATCGCTCCAAGCACGTATTTATTGTCGCGTTCTGTTTGCGTAAATGGCCCCAGATGGTCAACATGAATTGTTTCGAAGGGAAGGCTTCCCTTCTCAATCGGATGTAGAAACCCAGGCTTCTTCCCTGCCTGATTCTTATAATACAAACAGCTTATAAATCGGTTAATGTATTTCGTTACGTATTCTCTCATGCCTGGAAAATAGTAAATCTCTTTAAGTTTTAATAGCGTTTTATCCACTCCCAAATGCGCGAGACTCTTATGCGTCGTAGCAACGACTTTGTGCTTCAATTCTTTGGGCACATATAATCTCCAACGTCCTTTTGTGACACGATAAACCCTCGCATTGCACATCGTGAATTTTTTGTGCGTTTCAGCATCACCTGACTCCAATTTTTCTCTTACCGCGAGGATTTCGGGACTCACACGCTGCATGGCCGCGATCCAGTCGGTATTAATATTGATTCCCATAATAGGTATTCCCACAATTGGAGTTTCTTCAGCTGCGTCCACGAGGTATCGACTTAAACCATCGGCAATGCAATTTTGTTCATCTTTAACATGTTCGATAGTGTAATCGAACTCGGAAAGCCTCACGAACCATCTTCCAATTCGAGGACTGAGGTCTCTCTTATTTTCCAAGTGCTTCAAGCTGTTGCAGTCAGTCTTGATGGTGAATTTTATGCCAATGAGATAGACTCGAAATCTTTCCAGAGCGTTGACAATTGCTAACGCTTCTAGCTCGTATGAGTGGTATATCGATTCATCCTTCGTTGTCTTTCGGCTAAAGTAGGAAATTGGGTGCATGCGTTCATCCTCTTGCTCCTGCATCAGTACTGCTCCAAGTCCATGCTGACTTGCGTCGGTATGTACTTCAGTTTTTGCTTTTACGTCCTAAATTGATAGTATTGGCCTGGACGAAAGTCGTAATTTGATTTCCTCAAAAGCTTGTTGCTGTCTCGTGTTCCAAATGAAAGTTTCTGTCTTCGCCAATAAGTCGGTTAGTGGTTTAACAATCGTCGCGAAACCCTTCACGAAACGTCGAAAAAAACTGGCTAGGCCGATGAAACTACGCACAACTTTTACATGCCCTCCTCGAATTGTCGACACACTGAAATCACGTCATCGACATATGCGGTTGCCGTATTTCCATCCAACGAGCCGAGAATTATGTTCATTATTCTCTGAAAAATAGCGGGGGCATTACATAGACCAAAAGGCATTCTTTCAAACTGATAATGCCCATTAGGGGTCACGAATGCGGTTTTCTCTCTTGCATCTCCAGCCATGGGTATCTGATAGTACCCACTAAAGAGATCTACACTCGTAAAGTATCGGTGTCCTCGCAAACCATCGATCTGATCATCGATGAGCGGCATCGGATACTTGTCTTTTATCGTAATTTTATTCAGCGCTCTATAGTCGATACACATTCTGACTTCGCCAGTCCTTTTCCGTACAAGGATAATCGGACTCGCGTATGGTGAATTACTATTTTCTATTACGTCCGCTTTTTTAAGATCTGCTATCATATCTTTCACCTGTTCCTTCTCGTGGTAGGATAACCTATACGGTCGATAACAGACAGGTTTTTCTGTGGTTAGCTGGATATCCATCTCGCAAACGCTCGTCCTCCCCATTTGCTGCATATCCTTTGCCACGACACCTCGATATTTATCTATCAGCTTCATCAATTGGCTGTGTTTATCGGCATCCAAATCGGAGTCAACTTCTTCTTCGTGTATTTCGTTAACGTAAACATCGCGTTCAAATTCCTCTTCGCAGCATATCTCTCCTCGAGTGATAGTTTCGCCTTTTTTAATCGTCATGTCCTTGTCGCTGAGATTCATCACTGGAATAACAGCTCTGCCTTTTTCGCTGGTAGTGACAATACATCGCGGTATTATGTTTCCGTTTTCTCGTATTCCTCCCTCTATATAAAAATTATCTTCGGGGATATTTCCTACAACATTAATGTGCCCCAAATAATTTTTCGGAATAACAATTTCTTCTTCGGCCGTGAATTTCGTCTTGTTTGGCTTCTCCGTTTCTATCTTCAATAATTGTTCGAGATCGTTAGATATTTTTAACATTCCCTGCGAGTTCAGGATGTGTACTTTTCGTTGTTCCGTATACGTGTGCCCGACGAGTAACGGAACGATTTACACGTCGCTTGATACCACGAAAACGTTGCATCTTGCATTCGTACCGTCAATTTCGATCTCGACTGTCATAGCGCCTATCGGAGTGACCTCACCCCGTCCATAACCAGTCATGTTGTCAAATTTTCCTTCGAAATATGTCAACCCCAAGTTATCAGCATAATCTTTGCGTATTATTGTCACAGCGCTCCCCAAATCCACGTAACATTTAATTTCCTTCCGATTTATAAAAGCTTCCTTAAACAATTTCGAGTGAGTATTCCCTTCGATATGTAACACTGGTGTGCTTTTGTTACGTTTCGGCTCTTTTTTCTCGTCTTTCTTGTCCGATTTTCCTGGACAATCTCGTCTGTAGTGGCCTGTATTGCCACAGCCAAAACATCTAATTTCATCGATATTCCTTTTTCTTGTTACTTGCGCATTATTCGATTTTTGTGTCAGTCGTTGATTGATTCGGTTTGAAATCATTTCGACCATCCTTTTTCATGAACTTGTAGTAGATCGGTCGGTTGCGCGTAACGAGATAACGGTCCCAAAAATGAACGAAATTGGAAGCTATCTAGTCCGTCCACAATCCATTCTACCGTCTCTCGAGTACTCATACGAGCGTCGAGGCATTTTGAAAGTTTTTCATAAAAATATTCCGCTATATTCTGACCGGACTTACGTTTGTAATTCTGCGCCTCAAGAGTCTTTTTAATTCCTTTCCCTTCTGACAAGAACGTTTGCGTCAACAGCATTTTCCAGTCGTTCCATGATCTGTTACTCCTCTCGAGACTGTCCTTCCACGTTTTTGCTACGCCTTCGAGTTTTGACAATGCGTAATGCCTCGTGGCAATATCGTCCCAACCGTACATTTCGGAATATTCCTCCATTTTATCGATCCATTTATGAATATCGATCTTTCTATTTACTGGATCGAATCCGGGCAACACTTTCGATAAATCCATAAATCCTGTACGTGGACGATTACGCGACTGATTTGTCAGACTCAACCTTTCTAAATCCGGAAAGTCAGCGTTCAGATCTAGTAACGGGGCAAAATCCAACGATTGCCTACTTCGAATCTCATTAACGTTATTGTCGGCGTGAACTGCCCAACTCGACGGCAAAACCGGATTGTTTTCTGTAACCGCATTATCCTCGACATTTTCCGCCCCTGGCGTTCGTTGTAATAGATCGTCCTGTATTTCACGATGAACTTCGATCGGCGCAACACAAGGATCACTTTCTTGAATTCTCTTCGGTCGAACTCTTTTTTTTCTTGCCGGAGTATCTTCGATGTTAGACATCCACAATAATAATTGGTGTCACTTGAAAAAAAAAAAATTGCTATCCCAAATAAGCACAATTACACAGGTGAATCCCGAATTCACCTTTAATTCGCGCGTTTATTGGATTATATCCCACTTCTGAAAATTGTCGCAACTTTAGAAAATATCCGAGAAAAGAAAACACGACTTGTTTATTCAACCATCTGGAAAACTCTGACTTTTTCTATTTATTATTTAACAAAAGAATATCGTCGAATGGCAACCGCGTTAACATAGAAACAATACATTAAATATATGTGTGTGTAACATTGACACATTAAATTTGCTTCAAATGGATCTCTTAGGCGTCCCTCAAATGATATTATGAATATTAAATCAAAGGACAAAGAACAAAAGTCAAAGAAATAACAGCAAAATGAAATATGACCTTCTGAAAAAATAACCATTATAAATACCGTTGTAAAATGTTCCTCAAATTAAAAAACGCATTAAGATCAACACCTTTGTATTTTCGCGATCACATCACTGAACATTTTATCATACCATCTTAGATATCTCCCCTATGTATACGGAGATATACTATCCGTTGATATCCCCTATGAATATCCACACGCCTGTTATAATAATGTACCCAGGATACAATGTGGAAGCAAAGGCCTTGAAAGGCCTTCTCGACATGGACGGCACCATGGCGCTATGTATGCAGGGAGAAAAAGCAGGGCCATCAGGTAGATCTCACTCGGGATATGTGAGCCAGGGATGCTGAGGTACGCCGCCACGTTCGCAGCGACATAAAACCGTAGTTATAGAAACTATAAAATTTCTTTTCCACCAGCTTACGATCGACACTGTAGTAGCTTCAATACATATATCTATACACACACGCATAGCTGTATACATACACATATACATATACACTTGCATGCAAGGCTTATCTTGCGGTTCGGCATGGCCCTGTGAGTCCTGCTTTCCATCCATCCAATCCCCGGGCCTGCAAGCGAGCATAGACCTAGGAGGCAAAGCTCTTGGTTCTGCTTTTCGTGCCCTTCTCTCTTTATATTTCTCCCTTCATGCCTACAACTGTATTTTTCCAACCACAGCACGAGCCGCTCCACGAAAAGGAGGCACAGATGATACGAGAAAGAGGGGCGGGGAGGGGGGGGGGGGGGGAGATGAGTGCACGCGGGTCACCAACAGGGTTACCCTGATCGTAATGTTATTTCGATGCTGTTAGCCTTCACTACAGAGGCCGAAGAGATGTCGGTGTAGCGAGGGAAGATCCTTATTCCCCTTATATCACTGAAGTTACGAGTCTCGTTTCGTAAGCCTGGCACGCGGCACATCCTGTACTGTGCATACATACATTTAAATGTGTGTGTGTATATATATATATGTACGTATATTGTATATATGTTGATGTACCTCACATTGATGTACAGAATGCACATGCGGACGACTGACCTCTTCCTCCGCGTCACTATTTGTATTACTCACTAAGTAGAGGTACGACCATGTGAGTTTTACAACGTTACGTATATGCACGCGGATTATAAATCTTTGACGTACTGCGATTCCGACCCAAAACCCGTATAGTCGCGAATACACGTAGTTACATCTCTGCAGTCATATACTCACGTTTGGCTTCACTTAATTACGCTTATTCTGACAAGAGAACGAGACCTAAAATCTTCAATCATTCCTCAAGACGTAATTAAACAGTAATAGATATATTCCATGCAGTGCCTTTATTTTCTCTGGAGTATCGACAAAATATACGAAGTGATGAAAAATATTTAAGGGGTGGGAGTCAGGTCAAAAGTTCTTTAACATCGATTTTTTTCTGTAATAACATTCATTTCCAAGTAATCTGTATCTTAGTAAGGTTATAAGTCGGAATTCGCAAGTATGGCCAAGTTCTACGGTACCATTTATATTGCATTCTTCTTGAAGTCGTAAAAAAATTATCAAAATATTATAATTGACTTCGGAATCATTTCATTTACTTATTTTTTTCATATGCGGAAATTGGATTTTTTTTATTACACGCAATAATTAAGCGTGCTGAAAAATGTAAACATCAAATAATTGTTTTTTTCCCTTCTCTTTGGCAGTTCTGGTTAGTTCAGCATAACCTCTGAATTTGCAAAATCTCAGACAGAAGGCCAAGTGAATTACCGTTTTTCGCAATATTCCTGCTTTTTTATTATGTTTTTCATTCTATGTAATAAACAAGTAATTACATGATTGTAAATAAATCTATATTTATTTACCACTTTTTTAAAGGAGAATTGTTCACTATAATTATATAGCACAGACCTACCGACGTTCACGGAGAATGTACCCAAAGGCGCACTCGCTATTATCTCGCAATCCCCTATATGTTAACCGGCAGCTTATGGTAGACGCGCCGTGTTATCAGAGATGAGTAGGGAGATTGCCAGTGGAGCGATATTCTTGAGGCAACTTTTTTTCCGTCTTTGCAGCGCCGCCACACTGGAGAGTTGCCGAACTAGACCCATCTTTTTGATTGGTCGAATATATATAGATATACTCGACGTCGAAAAAATTGTGCGCTTCCGACCCATCTTTCTGATTGGTCGAGTATATATAGATATACTCTCGACGGGAGAGGTTCGTGCGTTTCCGTAGCTTGCGACCGCGCTTGATCCTTTGCGCCCGTCGCAACGTTGCTGGGACCATTCATTTGAATTTCAGCTCATCGCACGGACTTCGGTATACAGTCTTCGAGCCTTGCTTGAACATATCTTAACCATATCAATAAAGAATTAAAAATATTAAAGCAAGCTCGGCAGACGTACGCCAGTTCACTCTCGCACCGAACGAATTTCTTCCCGTTAATTTTTTTTTTCAGCGTTAATAAGTAATTTAATGAATATATATATTTTTTCCGCGTTCAAGAATTTTGGATAAACATATTTGGGTAACGTACATTGATATACGGAAGTGCACGGTGGTCGTGCGCATAGAGAATCGGTATGGTAACCGGAAGGTTCGGAGTTCGAGTCAACGATTAATTTTTCTTTTTACAATTTTTTTTTTTTTTTAAGACCCGACCTTGCATTGCTCACATGGGGGTGCGAGCAATGCAAGGTCGGGTCTGAAAAATTTGAATGTTTATTAACCATCAAATTCATATGAAGAATCAAAATTACATGTCAGACACAATACAATGTATACGTTTCTCGGAAATCCATTAACGCAATATTGTATGGAGGCAAACTGTAAACAAGTGCGAGCACTCCGGTTCGTCTCGATCATTTGATTTTTTCAAGTGGAGAGTGAAGTCAGTTTTGCGTCTCGCAGTTTTTTCAATTTTTTTCATTCGTAAATATGCCATAAGAGCCCATGTTAAAATGTATGCATAAAAAAATTCACTTTGTGTAAACGATGTAGACGAAAGATCCCAAAAAATTTATGTGAGTTTGTCATGTATTATTAAAAACGCGGTAATTATTTTAGATTTTTCTGGGCATTTTCAATTTTACTAACGAACCTTCTTGAAAAAAAAAAAAAAAATTGTAAAAAAAGAAATTTATCGATGACTCGAACTCCGAACCTTCTGGTTACCAGACTGATTCTTTATGCGCACGCCCACCGTACACTTCTGACATGTAATGTACGTTACCCAAACATGCTTATCCAAAATTCTTGAACGCGGAAAAAATATATATATATCCTCGCAGCAACAAATTCGTTGCTGCGAAGATATATTCATTAAATTACGTATCAACGCCGGAAAAAAAATATTAACGGGAAGAAATTCGTTCGGTGCGTGAGTGAACTGGCGTACGTCTGCCGAGCTTGCTTGAATATTTTTAATTCTTTATTGATACGGTTAAGATATGTTCAAGCAAAGCTCGAAGACTGTATACCGAAGTCCGTGCGATGTGCTGAAATTCAAATGCATGGTCCCAGCAACGTTACGACGGGCGCAAAGGATCAAGCGCGGTCGCAAGCTACGGAAACGCACGAACCTCTCCCGTGGAGAGTATATCTATATATACTCAACCAATCAGAAATATGGGTCGGAAGCGCACAATTTTTTCCACGTCGAGTATATCTATATATATTCGACCAATCAAAAAGATGGGTCTAGTTCGGCAACTCTCCAGTGTGGCGGCGCTGCAAAGACGGAAAAAAAGTTGCCTCAAGAATATCGCTCCACTGGCAATCTCCCTACTCATCTCTGGTGTTATTGTATACTGCCATAAAAAGTGACTGCTGCTCGCAGTCACTTGTAGACTCGAGTTACATAACCTCCAAGTGACGTTTTTATTTTTCGTTCATATTATGTTATGAGATTAGTTTATTGTTCATTTTTTTCAATTAATGATATTTAAAACCGAAAAAACAATCATCAGAAGAGGTCGGACATTTGTTATGAAGTGTCAATTTTATTTTTGTGCAGCATATTTGTAGGTGTATTAACACCGAGCAAATTATCAGTGATTTTGCCAATAAAAGTGATTATCGCAGTGTTGAAACCCGATTTTACTGCTTCAACACTTACTGATATTCTGCAATCTAACTTGCGAATAATATTTCTATTTTGATCATTAACGATACTGAGTGGCCCCAAAGGTAAAAGCAAGGCAATACAGTTGAAAAAAATAATAAACTTTAGATGCCATTCCTCGAAACTTTGTTTCAAGCCTATTCTGCGGCTGATTCAGGCCAAATTAATAGGCAGATAAAATTAGTCGGCGTCTCATCTTTTCTTTATAAAAAGATACACTGGATAAGCAGAGCAAAAGTTTATGAGAGCAATACATCTTAAGGATATCCTTACCAGAAACGCGAGGGGTCTGAAGCGGCGGGGGATTTCCGGCGAGAAAAATATATGTAGAAAAATATTTGGCAACGCCGCATTTCGCGACTTTGGTGCGGCTTGTGACTTTAGCGTGTACTAGCTTCCGAACCGTAACTTCAACCTGTCAGGGTAACGCGATTTTAGGTTATGAATATTGTTTGAAATTTAGTGTCACTCGATATGAAAGGTATGCTTGATGAATTCGCAGGCATCGTTATAGGCTTCGGAGATACTCTTCCTTTGTTGAAAAAAGCCTTTCCAAAGAGACCTAGCTATAAGCTATCAGTCTCCGCCGGAATTATACAAAAGCTGGCAGAAAATCGTCTCACGTTGGCAATTCTAAGTCAAACTTATGTAGCGGGTGGTGCCGAGAGCGTAAAAGTTTTACTTGCGGAAAGCGTGAATGGCAAAGCGAAGGTAACTCGCAACAAACGCATTATCGAGTCGATAGTTAATTTTATCGCATCTAATAATGCGTAGAATCTATTCTTAAGTTCATAAGATTTTTCGTTTATTGTTTCTAGCAAAGCTCAGATTTTTATTTTTTAATAAAGAGTTGAAAATTGAAGTCGCATATATTCTCAATTCCCAATTATTTTTCATTTTTTACCTTCCTATGAATTAATGAATTATAACAAAATTCTTATAATTGCTTTGCAGAGTGCCGTCGAGAATGTTTTTATTTTATCTATAGGTATCTATGTTGAGCGTAGTGGGGGGACGCGGCGTTGCCACATTTTCTATAGTCACGCGATCGAAGGCCGAAAAGCCGTGAATAAACTCAATTGACTTTAATCTCCGACGGTTGGACTAATATTTTCTTTTTTCAATATTTTCGAAAAATTTCGGTCTACATCATGTTGGTTTTTCATTCAGATCGAACAGAAATTGCCTGAGAAAATAAATTTCTTTGCCAGTTTTGGACCAGTCGCCCTATCTAACCTATGTTAAAGTACCCTATTTTCCGAATTAATTTCTCAAAAATAACACCGTGAACCTATTTTTTTAAGATCGCGATTGATGAAACTCTTTCTTTTCTACGCACTGTAAAATTTTGATCAAAATCTAACACAAACGATTTTTGGTAAGGATATCCTTAAGCGAGATGATTATGACTGAATCAAATTTATGCTAATTTCTAAATCAGTGAAAAAAAATAGCCGGCTCCGCTTGGTCAGTGTATCTTTTTGTGAAGAAGAAAATGAGATGTCAAATAACCTAATCTGCGTAGCAGTTTGATCTGTATTACGCAGAAAGAAAAATCTAATGAAATCTTTGCACAAGTTGATATCAAAAGGCACATGCGAGTCAGATAACACTAAAAATTCTTTCATCGAATACCAACAATATAGTTTGCTGGTCAATCTTATACGCAATGCAGTGTATATGATAATATCGAATTTTTAAATTAAATTTTTTAGCCCTAACTGCCTCCCCTTAAAGCACTTGGAATATTGTGATGGTGGCAGTCGAAGCGAACACGTTTGAATAAAGTTAAATTTTAAGAGAAATCGCCGATGCATTCAATATTGAATGCTGCTCAATTCTCAATTTCAGTATTGGAATATCTTTTTTTTTGTTTTATAGCTTTGTTTTCCATGGCTTTCTTTTTTTTTGACTGCCGAGGATGGGAACTCCAAGCACATCGTCGTATACGTTTGGTCCATCGATAAACGTTACATTTAATTAAATAGCAAAAGCGCGCGCGCTGTGCAGTCGCCTGTCCGGCGGTTGGGTTATATACCCGACGGAGACAGTCGAGAGTGGAAAGGGCTGCGTTGCGCGAGGCAGATGAGAGCTCGGAGAGAGCACTGCACACCATATAGAAGTTGTCGACGCTATACGTATTGGCGGTTCGACCGGACGAGTGCGAGAGTGCACCGGCTCGTTCGTGCAGCAGATACCGAACCGACACAAGGGGTTGGTTAATAAATAACGTTGAATCGCAATGCATATGCTATTCACGAGGTGTGAGGTGCGAGCACAAAATTAATCTAGAATAACGCCCGTGCAATAGTTACGTCGAAATAAAAAATGGCCCACGCTGAGTGAGAATGGCCGGTTGAGGCGAACTGCAATTTTTCTGGCACTCCCCGTAACTTTTTAGTCTCTGTACGTTCATTTTTATGAGATTCGAGAGAAACGGTATCGCATAACACCGAGCGATCTCGTATCAACCGTACTTTAACGGCAATTTTTGTGTGTATTTTTCGAACAGTACCATGCACTATCAGATAAAAATTCGATCGCGTTGATAGGATAAGGATTTTTCGAATATGTAGGCAGCAGTTACCGTAAACAACACTTACACCATTTCACACCAGAACCATTACTTTAAAAGTATCCGTAAAACGGTATACAGGGTGACAATCGGTTGGACACCTTTTTTTGTAAGTATTTTGCTGATGATTTCGTTGATGTAAGGTGCGCTTCGTGCGTGGTTTTGTGACCCCGCGTCAATAATACGATTATGCTTACGCATAGTTTTTAAGGGAAAATTAACTATTTTTTATTATTATTGGTTGTTACTCAAGTACGCCAATCGGCTTTTACTCTCCCCTCCCCTTTATTCACCATTTCATTCCTCGAGACCCCCTAGAGTGTTGTCCTCAGCCACTCATCGTAATCACTACTGTATCGCATTTGCACGAGGGCACAGGGAAAGTGCGGAAGGAAAACCTGGCCGATATAGACGGCTTTATTTTTACTGAGTTTCTACTGTATGAGGATACATTAGAAACTCAGAAAAACTGCCTCCCGCTCAGAACTTGGCGCGTAAACCAGTGCCCGGCTAAGCGGTCACCCATCCACGTTATGGCCGCCAACAATGCTGCTTAACTCTGGGGACCGCCGAAGCCACACACAGACCGCCCGTCCACTGCCGTCGGTGGAAAATTAACTAAAAATCAAGGTTTTCCGAAAATCCGTTTTGATTATGGAAGCGTAGACATAATAAAACACAGGATCCAAAATAACTGTGAAAGTATTTATTCGAAAGTGTTAATACTCAATAGCAAGATAACAATTTTCGAACTGTTTACTGGTTTTAGGAGTCTGAATCCGGGAACGCTGGTAATTGCGAGTACGCAGGTGGCACAAACGTCTTCATCTTACTCTCACCTTCTTCGGACCACGCTTTCACCTTCGCTTCAACTAAGCGTTTATAGTATCACGAAAGTTATAAACATCGGGTTGGATGATAATTGTCTTTTTACTGTTGGTTGGATGATAATTGTCTTTTAACTTATTATCTTATATCATTGGTCAGCTATTAAGCCATGTAACTCTATGATTAAGTATTCTTTCTATTGTTACTAACGTGAGAATAAGGTGACAGACGACTGATAACCCCCGCAGCGCAGTACAATGAGAGTGATCGGAGTCGGATTTGCAGTACGCCGTTCGATACCTTGAATTCTCTTCGTCAACAGCAGAGTAATACTCACAAACTGTGTAGATCGGAACTCCAAAAGGATTCTGCATCAGGATCGTCATAGAATCCTGAGTAGTGAATACAACGATAGAGGGAGTTCGATAATTTACTTGAAAGCTGCTCACAGCTTAAGCTAGCGTATTCCTTGGATGCGAGCTTATCCTGGTCGCCTTTATCCTCTATCACATCCATTGTTTACACAGCGTGTATCTTCACCTCCACAGTCGAGAAAGGAAACGTGACAGTTTGTATCGTGGTCTCATTCTCTCCCAAGGAATTCTGAACTAGGTTACGTAGCGCGTAAACAAGGTAACTCATGCGCAAAATGAGTGATGAACGAAGGGGTTACTGACAGGCCAGTAGGCTTTGGTTTGATCCGTATCTGCTCCTCACGTGTGTGCTTTTGGTTCAAGGTGTATAGCGCCTGCTACAAATGACTATACTCCCGACCTCTCATCAGGGAAACAGAATGACTAATCTCAGCCCCTACTCTTGCTCGAACTCGCGAACGTATGATGCACAAAGCCTATCAATCATTCAGATGATAATTGACACTACAAAAATCTGGAATGGTACGAATGTCACTATGAAAGGCCATTTCGGGGACCACTAATCTGGTACGAGATCATGCACAATGCATACATACAGTGCAACCTTGGATGAGATGTCAATATTTCAAACTCTTCGATTCATCGCTTGGTTCTGATCATAATTCGTACATGAAAAATACGTATGTACTTTTTATTGTGTTCCCCTTCTCATTTTTAAGGTAGATGCACTCATTTGGATTTTCCCGTCATTATCATAACAGCAATTCCGATTGAATACTAAACTTCAAGATAATCGCATGCAAGCCAATCAGAATATTGAAGACATGATAATCTAGTCAATAATATCCAAATATAAAACCGACTCCCAGAGAAACAACAAAGTTATACTTTATATACAGTAGGGTGGGTAAATAAAATCGATTTTTCTTAAATCTGACACACGAAAACAAATTGCTGAGTATCTCTAGAAAGTACTCATCATGTATGAGCTCTTAATATTAATCGGAAGATTATGCTTATCATTGATTTGCAATTTCAATTTGGTCTTATATAAAAATGGTCATGTCTTTTCACCAACAGCCTATAAAAACAGTACCATCGTTAATATTTATAGAAAATTGTACGCTTTACAAATATGGTGTCTTATACTTTTTTTAGGAAATCTAACCATTAAAAAGATATTCAAGGCCAAAGATTAAAGAATTTTAAGAAAAAAAAACTATTTGTTTTGAATTTGTAACTTACTGAAAAATAATTATTGACAATTTTTTTGACCCACCCTAATATCCAGTGGAACCTTGCATAAATAAAACCTTGCGCCCGTCGATTTCCGTATCAGATCCGCTAACTCGAACATTTATTTCATAATCATAACCAGCATCCTCAACAATCACTCCGCACAAAAAAAATATGTGAAAAAATGAAATTATAAAAAATCGAAATCTTGCCAATTGCATCCTGAAAAATCGTTATCTCGAAAACTAAAGGACTTAGAATTACAAAAACCACATACTTTTTTTGCATTGCGTTAGACGTAATATCAAGTTGAATCAATCTATTAAAATCTCCGGATATATTTGAACTTCCACCGAATATATTTTCAAATTACGTAAGCTAGTTGAGATTGTACTGTACGACAAGCGTTTGGTATTCATTGACGAGTCAGGCTGAACAATGGGTCTCGATTGGTGCTTCGATAATTGATATCGGAATTTAATGCCTCAATAGTAATTCAATTATCTATTGAGAACACACGATTATATTGTATGTGAATTCTATTTCTGAATACTTTTACCTACTAAAACTCAATGCAGGTTTATATACGATCGAATATAACTTACTAAATGAGTAAAGATTTTCATATTGAAAATTGAAAGACCTGCAGACGGCCTTGGTTTTGATTAAATAACTCGACATCAATATTTTTACTACCCTATTTGTGAGTAATTTCGTTCTCGGAATAAGATTTGTTGGTAATATATTACAGATCTGGTGGTATGGTGCAAAATACAATTGAACGGAGGGGTGAACGATCCTTTATCGACGGTCCAATCACACGATGAGCTCGCGGCTGTCTACTCGTGAAAATTTACGTCTTCTCGGATTATTCCGTTTTATAGACTGTGCAGTCACCTCTCTTGCGGGCGTGCGGACATGGAAGCCTTAGGTGACTGTACTTATCTATGTATATATACGAGTCGTTTTAAGTGCATAGAACCTAATGAAAAATTTTTACAACCCCTATTGCAATGCATCCACGAAACGAGGCTCATACTCACTTTTCTCAACGCCTCCCTACTGTCCTCACAAAACGATGGGTTGTAAATGTAAAAAATAAATCACGATCGAGGTGAAACTCGCGCTCATATCGCAAGACTAACGTCGCCAAGGGTGTAAACAGTTTCGTGTGCACGATACAGCCGCGACGACAACCCCGGTGCCCGCTCATCGTCCTCAATGTCCCTGTCCGTTTGAGCTGCACTTAAAGCGAATCGTAAACAGAGTAGACGCCTCTGTGATTTTTCGATTGCGATCGCCGTCATCTCCTTGCTTTGTGGTGTGTACCCGCCGAAACTATCAAGGAGAATACTCTACAGCCATTGTGAGTTAGATAGAGACTGTTTTTTATTGTATATACGTACAATGTTCACTTTTTTTGCAGGCGGTGTGCAAGTTTTTAAACTTGGCACATCGAATGCAGAGATGATTTGCATTGAATTACGAAAAAATAAAGAAGTTAAGAAAGGCCGGCATGATCACGGAGTACTTTGCGGTTTTTTCGTTCCCCTAGAAGAAGGTTCGTTTACGTGAAGAAAAATAAACACTTCGAGATTTTCTCATCGTAATACAGTGCAACTTTTTCTACTTCGCATTTTTGATTTTAGTAGTACTGATTTCGGGGTCTGATGTTTTTTTTTTCAGAATATAAACGTTATTGTATTAACCTTCTTAAATCTTAAGACAGCACACCCAAAATTGTTATCAAACGAAATAATATTCTTCGTTGTGAAATGAATCATTTAGTGAACATCGATAAAAAAGTGTGAAGTTTATAGAAATCCTTATCACTGCATGAGACAACTAAGATTTCTCCAAACACGAGGTTCTTAATTTATTTAAAACAAGGTTGCAATGTGGAATTTGCATATTGCTTTTTTCGCTTTAATTATGTATGTACGAAATATGGACTCAAACTCGATAATTAATCGTAGTACATGATTAGTCCGGATACTTTAATGTTTGCAGTTGAATAACATTAATCTTGTTCCCAGTAGTAGTCGAAGTTGCAAGATGCGAAGGAGAGGACAAGCGTACATAGGAAGAGACAGAGGACGCGTAAAGAAAATAAGATTAATGGATCGCCCCGGCTTAATTAATACGACGCATCTCGAAGCTTCGGCTTACTTCCAGCCAGACCTGATATTCATGCAAGAACTGTGAGGATGGATATATAGAAGAATATCGCGTGTACGCAGGGAAACTGGGAAGGAATTCGCTAATCGGAATTTTTTGCTTATGCATAATACGTATGCAACCCATGAACGGGAATGCCAGTCTGTCGACAGCAACGGAAGGCTGCGATGGGCTGTAATGGAATGTTCATGGAGTCTCGAGTATTTGCCAAGCTATTCTTCCCCGGGGAGTCTTGTATGTTGCAATTTTTTTATTCTTTGCGTACCTTGCATACCTTTCTTTGCAGCTTTTTTAAAGTATTCTCGTAACTTACAACCTGGTCTACTAAAAATCACATAACATAATTCATGGAGAAGATAGCGGGGTTTCGGTTGCCGTGCTGTACACTGTCAGAAAATGCTGGAAGTTTTCATTCATCAATTCGTCAATTAAAGTCAATGTGCAATTGTGATTCGAGATCAGATACTAATGCAATAAAATTGGCGTAAATTTATTAAATAAAAATACGTTTACAGTTAAATTAAAAGAAATTGCTGAAATTACTATACCAAAAATAAATTTGGGATTTTGCTTGTATAGTGAATTTATACAACCAGCTTATGCATAAAAATTTCCAGTAAATGTGAATTAAATTTCAAGAAATTTTTTTCTCAGTGTAGATACCATAATACAATACATAAGATCGAATGAGCCTTCGCAGCAAATGGAGCGGTGAGATCCTGGTCGCACATATACCCATTATGGTGCGAGCTTATACTACACCCCACATGACATCCACGCGGGTGAGTGCACAGCCTCTTCCACCAAGGGCCTAGCAAACTATCTACATTATGCCAAGAATGTACTAAGGAGTCTCGAATAAGTAAGTAGCGTAGCGTGCGATGCAAGGTGCGGTTGGACATTAACTTGTATCATCACGTAGTGGTGTATTAACGCGTATTACCCTCCGTTTTCCTGTACCAGGAACTCTCGAGCAGAACCCAGACTTCATTAGGGACCAGAAGCTAGGGGTAATTTGGATCAAGGCAGCGTGAGGTGCGGTGAAAAATTCTTGTGGGAGTTATGAACTCGAAATTTCCGTGGTGAAGTTTCGTGAAGGTAGTAATTGATTCGCAAGTATAACGCAGTAATGTATTGTGCAACAAGAGCCGAAAACTACGAATGTGAAAATCAGCCTATGTTGCAGAATACCTTCTGAACAAAAAATTGCTACTCGCGTGACGCAACACATGATTTTCTCATCACGATTGTCACTGGCGTTACATTAGTGTTGCGCAGTTAGTTCGTGAAGTTAGCTTGTGAGGTTAGTATGAGGTGATGACGTTGAAACGGTCTGTAAGTAAGGATGCACTTTACAACCATTTTATGAAACTTTTACTGAACGATTTTACTTATAACTCTTATTAAATTGCCAAAAACAAATAGAATAGAAATGTCACGAACAATATATCGGAAAGATAAAGACATGCTGAATACGTTGAAAAACAAATAGAGAATCTTACTCCTTCGTTTTTTATTAGGTTTTTAAAATACATTATAAATAGAAGTACGATTTTTTCTAGCCGTCATTTGAAATTCATACTGTTTTATCGGGGAATAGTAATTCGTAATTAAACAGAAAAAAATTAATGTAAATATTATGAAATAATTGTAACAATTATCTTCAAATACTTGTTTCGTTTAAAATTAGTGGCGTGAAGTTTTTATCGTGCATTTATTCGAGTATACTGACGGACTGTACGAATATAAATTTATAGAATTTCGGACATTGTTTGCAAACTATGTTGTCGCTCTAATTTATCACGATCGTGTTTGCAAATTCGAAGTCAAGCTTCTATACAGTCCTCCATATTCGGCCGCGCCACTTCTTCTAGGTGACGCGCGCGAGTACGTTAGCGCATTCTTTTGCCCTGCTATAGTTTGATAAGTCCAACTAACATTTCAGTTATTTGTAGATCAAAAGTTTCAAAGTTTATGGTGTATATAAAGCCTTTGCAGGCTTTGGGATTCACCGACAATGCTATGCGAGTAATGATGAGTGTTATGATACAACGCGCGTATGTGTATTCATAATCCCAACTTCAGGAGTGTGAATAACCTCAAATATTCTTTGTATATACAATTTTGAAATCTAATATTTGGTCTGGGTATCCATGATTCTTTTTAAAAATTGGACAAGTTTATTGATAATAGTTTTTTTTTACTGCAAGCTAATATAAAAGTTATAGGGCTTTAATTTGATGCATACAGATAGTATTACGAGAAAATGAGCAGTGAACAAAAATATGTGATTCAGTGCAGCGACGATTCTGTTATCATCTTTTGTATTATTCACATGAAATTTATGAAATCATAAACTTTTTAACAAATGTCTGTTAAGTGAATATGAATAATAAAAAATGATGAATAATAAATCCAAGAGTCGACTTTTTAAAATTAAAATACTTTCTCTTTTTACATACTCCGTATCTGATGAGAAAGTAAAAAGTGCATAAATTGTGAAGCCTTAGAGCTTACAAATTTTCTTTCCTAGGATCAAAAATAAACGGTCGAAGATTTAAAATATAGCAAACACAAGCAAGATTGCCACTAGAAGCACTGCTGTAAATGCACGAGTTACAAGAAAAAAATAGTTGCGGATGACTGACTATTACATTGTTGAATATGCCAACGCTAGTTTCATTTAATTCTATCGTAACAACAGTTTTGAGGTTTTTTGCGTCCAAGCACAAATGGATTCAAAAATAGATCACGAACTGCGCTTATATATGAGGCATTCGATATGACTTCAGAAGCAAAAAAAAAAAAATTTGGAAAAATGTCCAAGAATCAGGTTTACGGTTATAATAGACCCCCACAAAAACACCATGTGTAAAAAAACTTAAGACACATTTACGCTAGTGGAACCCAATACTTTCTCCAAAAACTGTGTCTAAAAAAATGGAGCTATAAGCTATGTATAGGAACAAAAAGTCGTCAAATAAATAAACTAAAAATATCTGCAGCATGTCAAGTACATGTTGTTCATCATTGATATATATATTGTCACAGTATTTTTATTCGGTACTAATGAGCTTAGTATTGGATGAAGGTTTTGGCTATTGGCGACCAAATAAAAAAAGAAGATAGCTGCTCTTCTGTTAAAACGTTTCGACCTTATTGTAGGTCCTCTTCAGTTATTATTCGTCATCTTACTTTGATCTACAATTTTTTTTACAATGTTATTTTTAATATGTGATACAGATCGTGAGTACAGTAAAATTTGAGGTTAATGATGTGAGTTAACGCACTTACGCAACATGTCTGGAACAATGTTACTATTTCGGCCGGATTGTCTGGCCATGTTGTCAGTGGGAGGCTGGTTAATTCAATAATAATAGAAAAACAAAACTATTTTGTTTATGTCTTGCATTGTAAAACTTATAAAACGATCTATGTGGCCAGGCAATCTGGCCGGTTAGTGGAAACAGTTCATTAATTTTTGAAATTTGTGAAATTTATTACTAATTCTAAAAACATTTGCTCTTATTCACACCGCGCGGAATTTTTCAAATTTAAATTCTGTGTGAGTTGTTATATTATTGAATTATAGATATTGCTCAATTTTTCTATGTCATGTTGAAAGTTAATAGCGTCATTGTGTTTTTTAATGTTAATCATCTCGTTTATTAGTCTTTTTTTATAATTGTGTTCAATTTTAAGAATTTTTGTTTTTTCAAAATCAAAATTGTGTTTTGTGACTGAAGAGTGTGCAGCTAATGCTGTGTGTGGGTGATCTAGATGGTTTAGGCTATTTTCATGTTCATAGAGCCGTGTTTTTAAGTATCTTTTAGTTTGACCTATGTATACTCCATTGCATTCTTTGCAAGGAATGTGATAAACTACATTTGACGTGTTCAATGTTGGAATTTTATCTTTTGTGGATCCTATAATTTTTTGTGAGTTGTGTTTGTTGTTGTTAATTAAATTGATCTCAAGTGGTTTAAATAGTCTGTGTAATGGTCCTTGAATTTGTTTGATATAAGGAGGTTTAGTAATCTTTTTGTATCAAAAGTCTTTTTTTCTTTCATACTTTCCTTGTTATTGATAATGTTATTGCGCCTGCAGTTAACATATTTATTAATGAAGTGTTCTGGAAAAAGGTTTAATTTTAATGTATTTTTAATTAAAACTATGTTTTCTGACCAAAATTTTTTATCAGCCAATTTTATGCCTCTGTCAACCAACATAAGGATGATACCTATTTTTTGTTGTTCAGGGTGTTCTGAGAAATAATTCATAAATCTGCCTGACCATGTTGGTTTGCGGTACCAATTTGTGATAATTTTGTTGTTTTCTCTGATTAGTAGTATATCTAGGAACGGCAAAGAGTTTCAATTGTTTTCTTTTTCTATGGTGAATTGTAGTTTGGGGTAGTAGCTATTAAAAATATTTAATGTGTTGTCTATTTCATTATGTGGGAAAGTGATAATAATGTCATCTCCGTATCTTTTGTATAGCGGAGGGGTAAAGGATAGTTGGTTTAAGCAGGTTTCTTCTAGGTCTATCATGACTATGTTGGAGAGAATAGGGGCTAAAGGGGATCCCATCGGAAGACCAGAGATTTGTTTATAGAAATTGTCTTGAAAAGTGAAGTACGTCGAGTGCATTATTAATTCTATTGCTTTCTTGATTTCATTAATAGGTATTTTATCTGTAAAAAACTGTTTTCTTTTTTCTAGGCTTTGTAATACTAGAGGTAACGGTATGTTAGTGTAAAGTGAAGTGACATCAAAGGAAACTAAGACATAACCATCTGGAAGCTGTAAGTCCGAGACGATTTTTTTAAGTTCAAAACTATCTTTGATGTGAGATGTTGTGCTCGGTAAACTGTGTGAGATTAATTTGTTTATGTAGTTTGCAAGTGCGTATGTTGGGGAGTCAATGGAGGAAACTATTGGTCTCATCGGGTAGTTTTTTAAATGTATTTTTGGTAGTGTGTAAAGTCTCGGTAATTGGCAGTATTCCGGTGTAATAGAGTGGTATGTGGTGTCTGAGATTAATTTCCTATTTTTCCATCTAATTAGTAATTGTTCTATTGTTTTGTGTAATATATTGATCGGATTTTTATTCAATTTTTGGTACGTGGTGTTGTCAGTTAATAATAGTTCTGTTTTTTCTATGTATTCTGTTTTGTTCATTATTACTGTTGGATTTCCTTTATCTGCTTTCGTGATGATTATGTTTTGGTGGTCTTTTAGGAAAAGTTTTGTTTCAGTGATTATCTTGGTGGTGTCTTTTTTTGTGTTAGTGTTGATCATACGACTTAGTATATTTGTTAAGGATCCTCTGTTTTTGTCAAGTTGTGTTGGATTTACTAAATGCGATTTGTATTCAAATTCAGTGATTATGTCATGTTTGGCTTTATTAATGTCTGATTGATATTATAAAAAATATGTATAAAAAAAAATTGTAGATCAAAGTAAGATGACGAATAATAACTGAAGAGGACCTACAATAAGGTCGAAACGTTTTAACAGAAGAGCAGCTATCTTCTTTTTTTATTTGGTCGCCAATAGCCAAAACCTTCATCCAATATTATCAACTGCGGCCACAACCTTTATATCTCATCTTGATATCTGGCTTTAAACTTGGACAACATCTCCACAGAGGATCAGAACATCTTCCTCAACAATCACGGAACACTAACATCTTGAAGTTTCCACACACTCATCGACACTTTGATTTCGAAAACTCTTCGCAACATGAACTCATTCTTCAACTCCATCAAGCTACAATTTGGAACCAAGATACGTAACGCATTTTCCAACTGGAGCAAAAATAGTTTACTAAAAATAGAATTAAAAAACAAATTAAGATTTCTACTTAGCTGCCGACAACAGGGGCTTATACCAAAACATCTTAGAACAGCAAAAATTAATTATTTACAATTCTTCGCGCCAAACAACTCTTATCTATTACAAAAAATAACTAATCTAACTCACAGGAAAATTATAAATTTAGAAATAAGTGACATTAATACCAAAATCAAACATTTAAATAATATTATAGGAAGAGACAGTAATTTAATATATACCACACCGAAAATAATTCACAATAAATTCTTTAATCTCGAGGAGAAAAAAAATCAGCCAAGATAGACAACAGACTATATTACATCTATAAAAGAAAATTACAACTCCTTAGAGACAACAGAAACTTAGAAATTCATAGATATAACTACTCAGCGAAAGATTATCTTATCACCTTATACTCACAACGGCTTGATAACGCAAATAACAACAACTTAGAACACATTAATGATAATAACAACAATAACCTTAGAACACCTAACACAAATATACAAGAAATTAACAATTCAGACACTCTAGCTAATATTTTAAATGGAAACAATCTGCTCACTAACAATAGCAATCCAAAAAAATGGCTAATAAACCTATCCAAAACTGAAATACCAGAACACTTACAGACGTTTTTTTCCCTAGGATCAAAATTTTGCTTTCCAAGAACTAGCAAATCAGACATTAATAAAGCCAAACATGACATAATCACTGAATTTGAATACAAATCGCATTTAGTAAATCCAACACAACTTGACAAAAACAGAGGATCCTTAACAAATATACTAAGTCGTATGATCAACACTAACACAAAAAAAGACACCACCAAGATAATCACTGAAACAAAACTTTTCCTAAAAGACCACCAAAACATAATCATCACGAAAGCAGATAAAGGAAATCCAACAGTAATAATGAACAAAACAGAATACATAGAAAAAACAGAACTATTATTAACTGACAACACCACGTACCAAAAATTGAATAAAAATCCGATCAATATATTACACAAAACAATAGAACAATTACTAATTAGATGGAAAAATAGGAAATTAATCTCAGACACCACATACCACTCTATTAAACCGGAATACTGCCAATTACCGAGACTTTACACACTACCAAAAATACATTAAAAAAACTACCCGATGAGACCAATAGTTTCCTCCATTGACTCCCCAACATACGCACTTGCAAACTACATAAACAAATTAATCTCACAAAGTTTACCGAGCACAACATCTCACATCAAAGATAGTTTTGAACTTAAAAAAATCGTCTCGGACTTACAGCTTCCAGATGGTTATGTCTTAGTTTCCTTTGATGTCACTTCACTTTACACTAACATACCGTTACCTCTAGTATTACAAAGCCTAGAAAAAAGAAAACAGTTTTTTACAGATAAAATACCTATTAATGAAATCAAGAAAGCAATAGAATTAATAATGCACTCGACGTACTTCACTTTTCAAGACAATTTCTATAAACAAATCTCTGGTCTTCCGATGGGATCCCCTTTAGCCCCTATTCTCTCCAACATAGTCATGATAGACCTAGAAGAAACCTGCTTAAACCAACTATCCTTTACCCCTCCGCTATACAAAAGATACGGAGATGACATTATTATCACTTTCCCACATAATGAAATAGACAACACATTAAATATTTTTAATAGCTACTACCCCAAACTACAATTCACCATAGAAAAAGAAAACAATTGAAACTCTTTGCCGTTCCTAGATATACTACTAATCAGAGAAAACAACAAAATTATCACAAATTGGTACCGCAAACCAACATGGTCAGGCAGATTTATGAATTATTTCTCAGAACACCCTGAACAACAAAAAATAGGTATCATCCTTATGTTGGTTGACAGAGGCATAAAATTGGCTGATAAAAAATTTTGGTCAGAAAACATAGTTTTAATTAAAAATACATTAAAATTAAACCTTTTTCCAGAACACTTCATTAATAAATATGTTAACTGCAGGCGCAATAACATTATCAATAACAAGGAAAGTATGAAAGAAAAAAAGACTTTTGATACAAAAAGATTACTAAACCTCCTTATATCAAACAAATTCAAGGACCATTACACAGACTATTTAAACCACTTGAGATCAATTTAATTAACAACAACAAACACAACTTACAAAAAATTATAGGATCCACAAAAGATAAAATTCCAACATTGAACACGTCAAATGTAGTTTATCACATTCCTTGCAAAGAATGCAATGGAGTATACATAGGTCAAACTAAAAGATACTTAAAAACACGGCTCTATGAACATGAAAATAGCCTAAACCATCTAGATCACCCACACACAGCATTAGCTGCACACTCTTCAGTCACAAAACACAATTTTGATTTTGAAAAAACAAAAATTCTTAAAATTGAACACAATTATAAAAAAAGACTAATAAACGAGATGATTAACATTAAAAAACACAATGACGCTATTAACTTTCAACATGACATAGAAAAATTGAGCAATATCTATAATTCAATAATATAACAACTCACACAGAATTTAAATTTGAAAAATTCCGCGCGGTGTGAATAAGAGCAAATGTTTTTAGAATTAGTAATAAATTTCACAAATTTCAAAAATTAATGAACTGTTTCCACTAACCGGCCAGATTGCCTGGCCACATAGATCGTTTTATAAGTTTTACAATGCAAGACATAAACAAAATAGTTTTGTTTTTCTATTATTATTGAATTAACCAGCCTCCCACTGACAACATGGCCAGACAATCCGGCCGAAATAGTAACATTGTTCCAGACATGTTGCGTAAGTGCGTTAACTCACATCATTAACCTCAAATTTTACTGTACTCACGATCTGTATCACATATTAAAAATAACATTGTAAAAAAAATTGTAGATCAAAGTAAGATGACGAATAATAACTGAAGAGGACCTACAATAAGGTCGAAACGTTTTAACAGAAGAGCAGCTATCTTCTTTTTTTATTTGGTCGCCAATAGCCAAAACCTTCATCCAATATTATCAACTGCGGCCACAACCTTTATATCTCATCTAATGAGCTTAGAGTCGAAAAAAATTCAGGAATGGACAAGAAAACCTTGCAGTTAAAATAAAAAAAATTTAAACTACAAAATTGGAAAAAAAAATTGGAAAAAAATTGGAAAATTTTCATAATGAAAGAAAGATAATTCACAGTGGGGAGCGGTCGACCTGGAGATCGGAAACTATGGGGAGATGGATCGGGACACCAAAAACTACAAAGCGGTCGACCTGGGCATCGAAAACTATGGAGAAATCCACCTGGACACTCAAAACTATGAAGGGTTCGACCTGGACAACAAAAACTATGGAGAGTTCGATCTGGGCAACAAAATCTACAAAGAGGTCGACCTGGACGCTTAAAACTATGGAGAGTTCGATCTGGACAACAAAAACTACAGAGAGTTCGACCTGGACAACAAAAAATACGAAGCGGTCGATCTGGATATCGAAAACTATCGGGAAATCGATGTGGACAACAAAAACTACGAATCAGTCGACCTGGACATCGAAAACTATAGAGAAATCCACCTGGACATCGAAAACTATACAGAAATCCACCTGGACACTGACAACTATAGAGAGGTCGACCTGGAAAACAAAAACTATGGAGGAAGTCGACCTGGACATCGAAAGCTATGGAGGAATCAACCTGGACTCTCAAAAATATAGAGAGATCGACCTGGACACTCGAAACTGTGGAGAGATCGACCTGGACACTCAAGACTATGGAGAGATCGACTCGGACATTGGAAACTATGGAGGCATCGACCTGGACGCTTGAAACTATGGAAAGGTCGACCTGGACACTTAAAACTATAGAGAAAGCGACCTGGACGTTTGAAACTATGAAGACCTGGAAGTTTAAAACTATAAAGATCGACCTGAACACCGAAAACTCTGAAGCGGTCGACGTGGACATCGAAAACTATAGTCCAACTCTTATTGGCATATAAATAATATCATAATATTATAATGATTTAATTTAATAAATACCGAAAATTACATCTCCCAAAAAATTTTTCCCAAACAAAATTGGTACGCCAAGTATTAAAAGTTTTATTATCCCATAAACAAATCACTTGTAATAAAAAAAAAATTACAAAAAAAAACCTATGTAACTTTCAACTTGTACGCTGCAAGTTCTGCATTGAAAAGCTGAAGAGCCGTATGGTGGCACGACAGATACGCCTTTAAACTTCCAAACAAATGAAGCTACGAAATAGCAAGCAGCGGAAATATAGTTATATTGTGATTGTGTTATAATTAAAAAATGATTTCTCCGGCACTTAGTCCAATGGACTATGTACGGGTGCTAGTCGCAGGGACGCCAAGTTTTTTTGTAGAGAAACATCTTCATCTGTTAAACATTCATCGAGGATTTTTACTTGGCTCATAAGATTTAGTTGAATATTTTTGAAAGGCAATTTTGTTTTCCAAGATTTTTCAGCTAACATTTTTTTTATTACAAGTGATTTGTTTTTGGGATAATAACACTCTTAATACTTGGCGTACCAATTTTGTTTGGGAAAATTTTTTTTGGGGGATCTGCCATCTTTTTGAAAATCTAAACGCCATGAAAAATCTGATCAGTTTATTTACAGTAATCCGTGAATACAGATAAGTAGACTCTCGGTAGACTCTCCTAAGCGTTTGAACAGATAAGCCCGTATATTAAATGTATACAGGCTGCAGTAGGAATTTTAGAAGATGCTTTGTCTAATATTTGAAATGACAGATAACAACTCCAATATAGGTGCCGAAAGGATTCAAAAAGTGTTATGCAACGTTATCACTTTTCCGTCTGTTCTAAATATTATATCTACGCGTCTTTAGAATTGCAAGGCCTATTCCCCTGCTTAACTGTTAAATTGTCGATGAATATCCAAGCAGTGCCTCTGCCTCGCATCATTGTTGTATAATGTGAGTCCTTTTTATTTTCATTCTCACTATAATCGATATCACACTTGTATCTTTGTCATTATCATTGTTGACTTTCTGCGAAGATGTAGGCACTGATTCAATGTTGATAGTTTTCTTTGTTATTTTTGCTTCATTTATTTTGAATATTTGTCATTTAATTTGTAAGAAATACGAGCTTGATTATATATCTACTTCACAGGCGTAGTAAATGGCCAATGAGAAAGTATAATTCAAAGATACTATTTCTATTTAAAGAGGTTAGTTTTATTTCCAATTAGACATACGAGGAAGGTCAGTCAAAAATATATATTTTTGAAAATTATTATTATTTTTTTTTATTCGCATTTCCCCCCCGTCTGCAGGCATTACGCCTATTACAGGGTCGGCCCGGGTCTGTCGCCGGTCCCCCCTGAGGGCCTGGTCCGGATCAGTAACCAGGCCCCTATGCGGCCGCATCCGACTTCCCCCTCTATATCGCATTTGCCATAACATTTCTACTAAGGGCATAGGAAAACATTGCGGAAAAACCTTATGCCGATATAGCCGGTCTCGAGTTCGCCTCACGGCACCGGAGCTACGTCACGATTTTCGTCGAGAATGTAAACGCAGACTACAGCTGTATACATGCGACCCCCACAGTTACCTGTGTGTGTGTCTCATGTATACATCTGGAGCTTCATCGCGTCCGTGTTTTTATTATTCGAGAAAAAATTTTGACGGCACCGGGAATCGAACCCGCTACCTACCGATGCTCTGGTTTAGAAGCCAGTACTCTAACCACTACACCACCGCACCGGTTATTTTTAAATTATGAACACGATTCTCCCTCTCATAGTAAAAAAAATAAAAAATAATGCCCCTCTGCGAAATAAACCCAAAGGATGTTTTTGTAAATAGACCAACTGATTGGTTCAACCGGTTGTTTTAGAACCATAAATTCATGAGTTTAATACTCTGCGCGTAATACAAAGAACACTGCTCCAAAAATTGGTCTTAACTAATGTAACGCCGCAAAATTGGGCGATTCGATAATGGGCATCGTCCTTCTCGCTCTTCGACTCAAGGGGGATCTCGCAGGGTCAGCATAGGAATTTTAGGAATATTTTTTTAAATAATTTTTCTTTATGTACGACGGCAAGAAAATGAAAGCTACGGACACAAGAGAGAGAGAGGGAGAGAGGAAATCTATAATTCATAAAAGCGAAGCATTCATTTCGAGGCTTTCTTTTGCCTCATCTCGGACGTCTTCCTTGGAAAATCGGCGAGCAAACAGCTCGCCATATGTCTACGGTCTCAACCTACGAGCTTCCATCTTCCTAGGCCTATTGGGCAAGGCTTATGGATTTTTTGCTAACATTTATAATCCGCAACGCAATACTGGACAGTTATTCGAGCTTACGCGCTCGAAAAACGGTGTAGTGCATGGTCGGTAGCGTAGCGAGTTACCGGACCTTGATGCGTTGATAAGCGTAATGTTAATTTTCGAAGTCGCCTAGCAAGGCGCCAGGATCTGCGTTGCGTGAGAGTGCTCTAGCGCTTACCCCCAATTAGGGCATTTTGGAAGTCGTTAAGTGCGGATCAAAGTTCGCGAGAAAGATCGAGCGCTGTCTTTCAGGGCTTTTTGCGTGGAGAACTCGAGCGAGGAGCACGTTGCGCTATACTTAATTTGTACCGAGGAAGTCGAGGAGAAACCCGTCGAAACTCCGTCAATAGGAGAATTGTCCGAGGAGTAATTTAACGGATCGCTTCTTCGTCCCGGTGAGCTTTTTTACAGTTTTATCTTTCTCTCTAGTCTTAGAAATTGTATCCTTTCTTTGTAATTTATTTTTCTTAAATAATTTCGCGAGTGAAAATTGTGAGTCGAGAGTGGTCGTGCCGTTCGTGTGCGTTTCTCCGCGTGGAGATAATAAAACGTTTGAAAGTTGAAAAGCATTTCGTGCGTCCGAGAAGTTTTTGGTGACAGGTCCCACGCGGTATAGCGAATGAAAACGTTTATTTTTTTGACATGTGAGAATTCTTAGCGAGAGGCTCCGAGCCATTTTCGTAAATTTCGAGACAGCTAAATAAACATTAGAGTTTTTTTTTTTTATTGGTTGTTCCTCAAGTACGCCGATCGGCTTTTACTCTCCCCTCCCCTTCATTCCCCATTTCATTCCTCGAGACTCCCTAGAGTGTTGTCCGCAGCCACTCATGCTAATGCACATCTGTATCGCATTTTCACGATGGCACAGGGAAACTGCGGAAAACCTGGCCGATACAGACGGCTTTATTTTTACTGAGTTTTTACTGTATGAGGATGCATTAGAAACTCGGAAAAACTGCCTCCCGCTCAGCAGTTGGCGCGCAAACCAGTGCCCGGCTAAGCGGTCACCCATCCAAGTTATGGCCGCAAACAATGCTGCTAAACTCCGGGGACCGCCGGAGCCACACACCGACCGCGCGTCCACTACTGTCGGTCATAAATACTAGAGTAATTATCAGCGTTTAGCCAAAGAAAATTCCGACGTGTAAGCGAATCGCCCATGGGCTG
This sequence comes from Tromatobia lineatoria, assembly GCA_949699805.1. Classification (NCBI taxonomy): domain Eukaryota; kingdom Metazoa; phylum Arthropoda; class Insecta; order Hymenoptera; family Ichneumonidae; genus Tromatobia; species Tromatobia lineatoria. Next base: position 8,680,554 of record OX453034.1, read on the forward strand.
ACGTCCCGCAGAAAGCCATAGTTTTAGTGTGTGTGGTCCGTGAGTGTGCCCTTGGTTAGTCCCGTTAATGACGTATGTTGATTTTGACGTGAGGGATTATAACCAAGGCCACTTCGCGTGTTAAAGATTTGTTCGTTACACGATTTCCGTGGCCGAGTTGTTTGTCGCGTTTGGATATTTGTTACGCGCCCTTCACGGTCTCGGTAAAGGTTTTGTTGAGATAGCGAGTGTGTGTGAGCGTGACATTCGTATTTGTCGGACATTTATTGAACGTCACAGTCGACGGTTTGTTAACAACATTGGGACCGGATTGTTGTCCCGAAATTTAAATCTTTTACGAGAACCGTTTATTAATTAATTGTCTCTGAACACTGCAACAACTTTTTGAATAAATATTGAATTTGTGAGTCCTGTAATTAATTGCTTTATTAAAATTATTTATTTATTTATTTATTTAAGGACACGAACTCTTGGGAATCTTACCCCCCCCCCCCCTACGTATTGCAGCTGCGGCCAAGTCTGGGCTAATAATTGTTTCGAAAAGATTGTTTCTCTCCCGGCGCGAAAGCGCCTGGCACCCAGTTCTTTATGAACAAAAAATAAGGGAGAGAAGCAAAGAACAATTTAAGGTTGTAGCTGGGTTTTTCCTGCGTTGGACAAATTCTTGTTACACTACATACGTGTCATTCTAGTATTTTGATTTTAGAATTAATGCACATTTTTTAAATCGACAAGCAAAATTTATTCACTACTCCAATCACGACCAGCTTTGAAAAAGCACTCGCTGTGGCTCTCAGATTAAGGGGACTGAGACACCTAAAAAAAATTCATAGTAAAAAAAAATCTGTATTGATACCTTTCATTTTAAAAACAATACACTTAAACCTCATGGAGGGGACCGAGTCACAAAAACAAAGTCATGAGAAAAAAAATCTGTAAATGTATATTTTTATATTTCGTAAAAATACATTTAAAAATGTTTTTAAAAATCGTTAAAAATAAAAATACATTTAAATCTCATTCAGTACATAACAACGATGTGAGGTCAAGCGTAAATTGTATCACTTGTCGTAGCTTTCAGACCAAACCGGTGAACCAATTTTGGTGTTTGATGTCTTACTTAATCTGTCTTAACGCATTCTGAATTGAATATTGTTATGGATGCAGTAAAAATTATATTTGCTTTGACCAATTGTTTACTAAGGTTTTGATACAGAACGATTTATTAACACATTTAAAATAATAGCTTCCTCATAACAAGGTGAAATAAAAATTCCTATATTCAATCTAGAATGCACTCTTCAACAGATAACATAAGACATTGAACACTAAAGAAAACTAAAACGAGTGAACATTTTTACTCCTCACCTCACGAGATTCTGGGGCACTGTATGGCCTTTACGAAATTGCAGTATGATAATGTTTGTTATGTATTCAATGCGATTTTAACTGCATTTTCTTTACATCAACAATTATATTCCCCAGCTTGATCTGAACGTCACTATTTTCGCTTTTCCATTTAGAGCTGCTTGTGATTGCACCATTTAATGACTTTTGCTTGTAATTTGAAGAATATGCATTAAGTCGAAAACGAAAATCACAAGCAGCGGCAAATAAAACAGCAGCAGCAGTGGTTTTCAGATAGCGCTGTTTAATTAATTGTGGTTTTCGACTCACTGAATATTCTCTGCATCGATACCTATAATCCATTGACCTGCTTGATCTGAGAGCCACTGTGAGTGGGTTTTAAATTAAACGGTACAGCCAGGGAAGTGTTTTTTTTTCTAATTAAAAGGGCAACTCTCCTCTTTGTCCGAGACAAAAAATAATAATTACCTTCTTTCCGGATGAACCCGGAGGATTTTTGAAAATGGATCAGCAAATTGGGTCAACTGGTTGCTTTGAAACCAGATTCATGATATTTTACTATCTGGATGCGATTCAGAGAACTCTGCTTCAGGGATTGGCCTTAACTAGGTCCCACTTTGAAGATACACTGCACACCAATTAAGCGAGGCAATTTTTTTAACGGGTCACACTTTTAACGATCTCTGCCAGTATTATTCTGACATTTTATGATATTTTACTCTCGTCTATGACTCTGCCTGAAGGGGGCTGATTTACCTAAAGAATGTCATAAAAAAATGAATCTGTAAGTTATATATTTCTCTTTGAAAATCTTACATTTAAACCTCATTCAGTACATAACAAGCATTGTAATTCTGCAATCTTATAAAGACATATAGTGCACAAGAATAGTATGAGGTCAAATCAAATTTTTTTCATTTGTAGCTTTCAGATCAAACTGGTGAACCAATTTTGATGTTTAATGTCTACTTTTATCTGTTAAAGAGTGCATTCTGAATTGAATGTATCGATTCTGAATGCACTAAAAATTACATATATTGTGACTTATTTTCTTATAAATTTTTAATAGAGAAGATTTTATTAGCACATTTAAAATCATAGTTTTGTCATAAAGTCTTGAAATAAAAGTTCCTACATTCAATCCAGAATGCACTTCTTGAGAGATAAAATAAGACATTAAACAAAAAAATTAAATCAACAGTTTGGTCTGAAAGTTACGACACGTGAAAAATTTCATCTTTCACCTCACACCATTCTGATACACTGTATGTCTTTACAAAATTGCATAATTATAATACTTGTTATGTATGATTTCATGTCAGATTTTTTTGAAAAAAGTAAATCATTTTTAGATTTTTTTTCCTATAAGATTTGTAGGTGACTGGGTCACTTAAGGATTAAGGAAAAAAGGGTACTTTCAATTGGTGTGCAGTGCAACTGCAAAGAGAATGATTTTTAGCGAAGGCCAATCCTCAAAGCAGTGTTCTCAAGATCCTGTGCACTGTGTGAAACTCATGAACCTGGTTTCAAAGTAAGCGGTTGACCAAATTGGCAGGTCGATTTATAACAAAACCCTTCAGTGTGATCCTGAAGGGAGGACATTTATAATTTTCTTCTTCGCTGAGGGTGAAAGGGGTCCTTATGAGCAAAAAAAACTTTTTTGACTTCTCATCCCCCTTAAGGGCCATTGAAAAAAATGCTCTGCTGGAATGGTGTGTGCTGCGAAGAGAATGTCACCTAGCGAAGACCAATCCCTGAATCCAATTCTTTTATCCTGAAAGAAGGTAATTATATTTAGTCTTTTTTTTTTGTGAAGGAAAAAGTGATACTTATAATAAACAAACCTTATTTTAATGCAGTGTGCAATGAAAAGCACTCGCAGGGGCTTTCAGAACAAGCCTGTCGATGGATTTGTAAATGACAACCTAATCGATTGACCCATTTACAAAAAAAAATGCGTCAGGTTCATTCTGAAGAGAGGCAATAATTCGTTATTTTTCCTTCTGTGAGAGTGAAAGTGGTCTTCATGATAGAAAAATTACTTTTTGCTAAACGTCCCGCTTATGGCTAATTAAATATCAAATTGAAGTCTTTAAAAGTAAATTGTGTCTTTGTATTTTGTACAAACTTATTCTCGATTATTGTTCCTCTGCATAAGATCTTCAATTGAACTTTTTCATCAGTGGCAGCAAAAAACTAAAGCAAGAAACATTTTTTCTGACATAAACATTACGAATTTTAAAAAATAACCTGCTGATGAGGTTAGAAGTCATTTCCCACATTTTTGTCGTCGTAGCGGTTTTGCTACTCACATTCACTCACTAGAGTCATTAAGTTAGAGAAAAAATAATCACGCATGACTTTGTTTTTTTATTTTCTCACTTTCTGTCATCTGTCATCAGTCGACGTGAGCGAGCCGGTCGGCAGACGTGTTATGTGTGCGTTGTTTTCTTCACACGTACGCCCACGTATATGCGATCGGACAAATCAGTTTCGATGTGTAAGTTCGGACAAAAGTGAAATTTTGCCAAATATCAGCACTCTGGGAACCGATTTTATCGCAACCGGCCTCATTAAAAAGGGGAAAGAAAATAAAAAGTATTGGCGCTGATACATTTAGCGTCCGTGATCTATTGCCTCAGATAATTAGAGTTAAGACGGGCTGGTACACGCCATGCACGTATATCGACGTACACATTAGCAGTTTGACGTTGTGTGAGTGCGGTAAAAAATTTTTGACCGATTCAGAATTGTAAGTGGCCAGATATTAGCATTGCTGGCACCGATTTTATTAAAATAGGGCTCTTTGTAAAGAGAAAAAAAAAAATGTTGAACCTGACACAGTTTGGCGTCTATAGACCAGAGTGAAATTTGGTGTGTGTCATCTGCATTCAAATCCCAGTTTTGACGTTGAACTCTAATCTGAAATCTCTACTCTTTCTGATACTGTACCTTAAATATGAAAAAAAGTTCAAAAATCCTTCGATAATTCTTTTCCTGATCTTGAGCTAAAATTCATGTTTCGTTCTGACATATATCTTTCGTTCTGACAGAGAGAATCTTCAAGTGAGTAATCAACAATAGTATATTTCGATACAAGAGACCAAACGAGCGTTTTGCGCACTGCACTGAGAGAAACTTATGGTATTAGTAACCATAAAGTGACAATTATTCATTTGTTGTTGGTACAAACATAGTTGTTACCACTTAATTAGTTGTCACAACTATTTTTATAGTCACCGTAAATATAAAAGGACCTAAAATCAATAGTTGTCACTTTATAGTTAACTGGACTATGACGATTTCTCTCAGTGTGCGAGTCTGTAGGCAGCGCGAAGCAGAAGGCTTCGCTCCGCCTTTACACGAGCAGTGCGCAAGAAGCGAGTTTGACCTCTTGTATCGAACCATATTTTTCTTCCCGAGTGCAATGCAAAATCCGGGTTTGTCCGCCGTTTAAAGACATGCAAAAAGGGGTTAGTCTTCGGAGTTACCATAGCAACCTCAAACAGTTTACAAAATGCTTCGCACATTGGTGCGGCATTCAGCTATTTTGGCTGTCTGCAAACGGTGGGCAAAATTGGATTTTGCATGCAAGTGTAGAGAAGAAGTATGTAATTCACTGTAGAAAACAGTTTGATACTATTCAATCATCGACGTGCAATTTGTACGAAATTATAGTTTGTGCTACGGATATATCAAGTAGAACTCTGCAAATTGCTTGTTAATTGATTTTAGCGTCATCATAGAGGAAGCTTTGTAAAAACAGAAAAATAATGAGGAAGCAATTTGCAAAGTTCTATTTTTCAGCTTTTCTTGTTTCCTAATTATTTTTCTCGTTAAGCATCCATATTGTGTGCAGCTATGAAATACTGGTAAACACCCTCACATCGTATTTTGATAAAGTACACATTTTTACCTTATTCTTTTAACTTATGCGGAAGTTATGAGCGAACATGTCCATTTATTTAAAAAATTAAAATGCTATAAAATCCGATCGACTCTATCGATCATCACCAAATTTTGTACGTAGCAGAGCTGTATGGTATTTTTTTACTGTAGAACATTCCGGTTCATTTGTTAAGATTCAACGTGATTTAGAGGAATTTTTTTTTTTTTTCAAATAATTCAAAATTCTAGAAAAGAACTATTTCGATAAATTGGTGAACTTTTACAAAAGTTAGAGCAATCACGACATTTGTTTGAAAAATTAATGATTCTATAAAATCTGTATACATTGATACATTTGGTTGAAATTTACGTCAATTACAGAGGAGTCAATATTCTCGTTGCGTGCCAAATTTGAACTCGATCCATTGTGCGGTTCGTGAGTTATGGACAATTGAATTTTCGATGTCTGGAACACGCACACACACACACACACACACGCGCGCGCGTGCGCGCGCGCACGGGTACACGCACACGCACGGGCACACGCACACATATTTTTTCTCCACCACTTTTCTCTACGTATTAGAAGATTCTGAGTATGTTAACATAAAAATCTATAAAAACAACATTTTCACGAAAACAAAGCTTCCTCTATGAGGAAGCAAGAATTATCATCACTGGTATTAAACTATTTTTGATAAGAAATCTACCAATAATACTTGTACTTAATATGAAATTCTTAAATTGTTAGTCATTCACATAAGATTTCTGTTACTACCCATCATGGAAAATGCCTATTTTGTGCATTAAGGATTGTGTACTAATTTAGTAGACCTATAATATAATTAAAGTTTCATTTAATACAGATGTTTTTAGCAATTAATGATTTTATGAATTTTATGTGAATAAGAATAAGATCATAACAGAATCTTCGCTACACTGAATCACATATTTTTGTTAACTGCTCATTTGCTGGTAATTTTATCCGTATGCATCGAATAAAAGCTTAATAATTGCCATTAGCTTGCAATCTGGAAAAAAGAACTATCAATGAACTAGTGCAATTTCCAACCAGAACTATGAATACTCATCAAATATTAGATTTGAAAGTTGTATAAACAAAACATTTTGATATTATTCACACTCATGAAGTTGAGACTTTAAGCACTCATACGTGCAATCGTATCATATCACTTTTTATTACTCGCATAACATTGTAAATGAATTCTAAAGTCTGCAGAAGCTTTATAAACACCATGAGCCTTGAAACTTTTTATCTACGAATAACTAAAATTTTAATTCAACTTGTCACACCAGAGATGAGTAGGGAGATTGACAATGGAGCGATATTCTTGCAGCAACTTTTTTCGGTATTTGCAGCGCCGCCACACTGGAGAGTTGCCGAACTGTACCCATATTTTTGATTGGTCGAATATATATAGATATACTCGAGGTGAAAAAAAATAGTGCGCTTCCGACCCATTTTTCTGATTGGTCGAGTATATATAGATATATTCTCCATGCTTACGACCGCGCTTGATCTGTTGCGACCGCCGCAACGTTGCTGGGACCATGCATTGAATTTCAGCTGATCGCACGGACTGTGGTGTACAGTCTTCGAGCCTTGCTTGAACATATCTTAACCGTATCAATAAATAATTTCAAATATTTAAGCAAGCCGAAGCCCGGCAGACGTGCGCCAGTTTAGTCACGCACCGAACGAATTTCTTCTCGTTCATTTTTTTTTCAGCGTTTATACGTAATTTAATGAATATATCTTCGCAGCAACAAATTTGTTGCTGCGAAGATATATATATATTTCTTCCGCGTTCAAGAATTTCGGATAAGCATGTATGGGTAACGTACATCTATTTTTAGAAGCACACGGTAGTCGTGCAGATAGAGTATTAGGCCGGTAACCGGAAGATTCGGATTTTAAGACAGCATGAATATTTTTTTTTTTAGAATTTTTTTGTTAAGACCTGACCTTGTATTGCTCGCATGGGGGTGCAAGCAATGCAAAGTCGGGTCTGAAAAATTTAAATGTTTATTAACGATCAAATTCATATGAACAATCAAAATTACATGTCAGACATCATGTATACTTCGTTCGAAAATTGTGTCAATACGCAACAATGTATGAAACCAAACTGTAAACACTCCGGTTCGTCTCGATCATTTTTTTTTTTTTTTTTTTAAGTGGACAATCAACAACAACAAAAAGTAATTCTATTTCAGAGTGACCCGACCTTGCATTGCTCGCACACCCATGCGAGCATTGCAAGGTCGGTCTTGGAAAAAAAAAAAATGGGGAAAATCTAAATTTTAGTATCGTCTCGAACTCCGAACCTTCGGGTTATCACCCTGATACCTATAACTTTTATATTAAGACAATAATTAGAATTCCATTTCGATTCCTAACAAAATTATTTAAACATCGATTTCAATATATATTTCTATTCACATAAAAATTTGTATCATCGGTCTCATTGTAAATTCAATATACATCACATATTATCCTAAATCCTCAGTCACACTCATACCTATTCACTCTTTCATACTCCACACTCTGACAAATAATGGTAATCCGACACATAAGAAAATAAAGGAAAGAACTCTGAGCCTCAAAATTGTCTTTTCTATCAATTCCACTTATCTCGAAAATGGGCGAGGGTCCCACGATGGCTCTTTCTATTCCTTCGGAGCTCGCAGATTGGTCCAGAATATATAAAATTGGTATTGCGGTTATCCGGTACCAAACAATTTTCCAATGCGACGTTGACTACTCAACGTCCCCGGAGAGAAAGAGAGTGAGATAGGCACTAGGGTATCGAACCTGTGAGTGAACGATCTTGCGCAATAATAACTGATTTTGGTGCGCTTGCGTCCGACGAGATCGATCCTCCGATCGATATCGCTCACTCGTCCCCTTACTCTATCGAGTAAATCGGCGCACAATTCAATTTTGACATTGATCGTTACATACCCTATCCAAACGATCACCGTGCACTTCTGGAAGTTAACGTACGTTGTTATGATGCTTCGAAGATGCGAGCCTTTAATATTTATTTTAATGGAAGTTTGGCAAATCGTAACTGGGGTCTGAGTCGAACGATGCCGAAGATTCCGTTGTTATCGATCTTCGTCTATAGGAAAATCAAACATTTTGAATCTATTTATTTTTGTTCCTTCAAATTGAACGGACGATATTTTGACAATTAATTTTTAATCGTGAAAAAGGGAAAAAAATTTGAAGAGGCAAAAATAAATAGATTCCAAATGTCTAATTTTCCTCAACAGGAAGATCGGTAACAACGGAATCTTCGGCATCGTTCGACTCAGACCCGAGTTACGATTTTGTATTCTCGTTTCATCACAAATTACGATCCTTAGATTAAAAAGTATGAATTTTGAATGACTGCTTGATAAAATTGTACTTTTTTCGTAAAATTTCAAAATAAAGAAGGTAATATGAATGAAGGAGTTAAATTATCTATTGAGTGTTCTATGAATTGAGCAAGCCTTTATTTTTTGGAGATATTTTCGTGACATTTACATTCAATTTATTTTTGTTATTTTGAAGAGAATTATAATTAAGATAGTTTCGTAAGTTTCTTACAATGATTGTAAAATACGTCCTCAATTATTACAGATTATTAAAAATTGTTACAGATTATTTCTATGGAAATTTCTCATGAAAATGTCATTTAAATAATGTGTCATAATTAATATTCTAATGATTAATTAGTATGAACTAACTTTACGAGCAAACTTCGCAAACTAACCTCGCAATACTAACGTCACAACACTAACGTGACGTCGGTAACAATCGTAACGGGAAATTAACGGGTTGCGTCACGCCAGTAGCAATTTTTGTTTACCACAATTTGTCCCCATATTTTCGTCTCACTGATCAATTATCAATAATTTGGTTAGACTTACAAAAACAACTTTGCAACGAGGAGGAAAGTTGTATTGCATAAAATTCGTTTTCCACTTACCGATAAACATGCCAGTTTATGCAACAAAGTACACGATTCTATTTCTTCATAGATAGTCAGTGAAAATGTTTTAAAAATGTGTAGAATCAACAAGTCCCGAGGCTGTCACTCCTATGCACCATCTCTGCAGACATAAGGTACGTTTGTCGGCACTTCACGATTTCCTGTTTCTCAATAAAACTTTATAGCCGCGAATAACAGTTCCGAAACTGTACCCTATTAACTTAACACTTGCAGAATATTCGGTGTACGACACACGTATACAATCGATGGAAAGATGCTGGAATTAATTACAAGCTCAGAGTTACTGTCGACGACGACTTGTGAATGCGCATTTCCCTCGCCATCTCTGACGACCACTTTGTATGAAGAGTCTTCTCAGTCCTATGCAGTGATGTTACCGTGGACTTCTAGCAAAAACATTTGGCAGCAACCCGTCGCGTTCCCCCTTAGCCGAAAGTTAAGACCACCATTTCTGCGTCCAAGTCACTTCAACGCGGTGCTGAACATCGTAGTTTCTACGTTACTGCGACAAAAATAAGCCCAAAGTTGGCGGCGGATTCGCCGACACACGTAAAGGCAGACACACTCACACACGCAAAAAAGCGCTTGGCATAAGTCAACAGAGCTAGGAGATTTCCGGCTGTTCGAACTTTGCCGTTCCTTGATGTTCACACCGTTTCGCACGCAGTTTCACGACTGATGTCCTCTATCGTCTCAGCTGTCCACATTTTTTTCGGTTGACTTTTGCGTGTACTCTTACCGTGGTGCTTTCCCGTTAAAAACGAAGGTTGCTTCAAATTGTCCTTTTCATCAGAGACGAGTAAACGTGTATAAATCGATGGAGATAAAAGTTTTGTCTTTCATCTGACTTTCTTCAGTAGAGATACAGTGGGGCTTCTAACTCAAGGGATTTGCACCGACATTTACTGACCTTATTTAGCGGAGACACAAACCACTTAGCCTAGACTCGAACCAGGCGGTGGGTGTCAGGTCGAAGGGGGGGGGGGGGGGTGACTCAGCGCTGGAGTCAGCGGCTCGCGGTGAAATCTGATATGGTTTGTCTACTTTCTCATAAGGAGGATTCGAAATATTCTTTGACGCACCACTCGAGCTAACGGCTCGTGGTGTGTGTAATGTCATGTTTTGTCTACCTACAGATAATAAGGATTCTCTGAAGAGTCTGCCCGTTACAATATCCGGCAACATCTCTTGCAACTTTTCCGAGGGTGGAGGGGTTTAGATGATATTATCGTCGACTCTACAAAATGTGATGCAGTTCACAATCATCATCATCATCTTCTTAAATCGATAGCATCGTGCTGGTGTTACTAACAGAGATGAGTAGGGAGATTGCCAGTGGAGCGATATTCCTGAGTCAACTTTTTTTCCGTGTTTGCAGCGCCGCCACACTGGAGAATTGCCGAACTAGACCCATCTTTTTGATTGGTCGAATATATATAGATTCACTCGACGTGGAAAAAATTGTGTGCTTCTGACCCATCTTTCTGATTGGTCGAGTATATATAGATATACTCTCCATGGGGGAGGTTCGTGCGTTTCCGTAGCTTACGACCGCGCTTGGTCCTTTGCGACCGCCGCAACGTTGCTGGGACCATGCATTAAATTTCAGCTGATCGCACGGACTTCGGTGTACAGTCTCCGAGCCTTGCTTGAACATATCTTAACCGCATCAATAAATAATTTCAAATATTTAAGCAAGCCCGGCAGATATACACCAGTTCATTCACTCACCGAACGAATTTCTTCCCGTTAATTTTTTTTTTTCAGCGTTTATACGTAATCTAATGAATATATCTTCGCAGCAATGAATTTGTTGCTGCGAGGATATATATATATTTTTTCCGCGTTCAAGGATTTCGGATAAGCATGTTTGGGTAACGTACATTGATATACGGAAGTGCACGGTGGTCGTGCGGTTAGAGTATCAGGATGACAACCGGAAGGTTAGGAGTTCGAGACGACACTAATTTTTTTTTTACAATTTTTTTTTCAGACCCGACTGCATTGCTTGCACCCCCATGCAAGCAATGCAAAGTCGAGTCTGAAAAATTTCAATGTTTATTAACGATCAAATTCATATGAAAAATCAAAATTATATGTCAGACATAATGCAATGTATACGTTTTTCGGAAATCCATTAACGCAACAATGTATGAAACCAAACTGTAAACAAGTGCGAGCACTCCGGTTCCTCTTGATAATTTGTTTTTTTCAAGTGGACAATCAACAAAAAAAAAAGTAATTTTATTTCAGAGTGACCCGACGTTGCATTGCTCGCACCCTCATGCGAGCAATGCAAGGTCGGGTCTTGAAAAAAAAAAAAATTGTAAAAAAAAAATATTATTTTCGTCTCGAACTCCGAACCTCCCGGTTGACATCTTGATACTATATCCACACAACCACCGTGCACTGCCGTATATTAATGTACGTTACCCAAACATTCTTATCCGAAATTCTTGAACGTAGAAAAAATATATATATCCTCGCAGCAACAAATTCGTTGCTGCGAAGATATAGTCATTAAATTACATATAAGCGCTTAAAATAAAAAAATTAACGTGAAGAAATTCGTTCGGTGCGTGAATGAACTGGCGTATGTCTGCCAGGCTTGCTTAAATATTTGAAATTATTTATTGATACGATTAAGATATGTTCAAGCAAGGCTCGAAGACTGTACACCGGAGTCCGTGCGATCAGCTGAAATTCAATGCATGGTCCCAGCAACGTTGCGGCGGTCGCAAAGGATCAAGCGCGGTCGTAAGCTACGGAAACGCACGAACCTCTCCGATGGAGAGTAAATCTATATATACTTGACCAATCAGAAAGATGGGTCGGAAGCGCACAATTTTTTCCTCGTCGTGTATATCTATATATATTCGACCAATCAAAAAGATGGGTCTAGTTCGGCAACTCTCCAGTGTGGCGGCGCTGCAAACACGGAAAAAAATTTGCCTCAAGAATATCACTCCACTGGCAATCTCCCTACTCATCTCTGTTACTACTTCTTCTGTTGCGCGGTTTTTCACGCCTGTATGTGTATGTGCATTTTCGTCTCAATATAGTGATCGATTCTTGTCTACGTGCGTGCGTGCGTGCGTGTGAAAATGGACATACAGAAGTGTAAGAAACTTATACACCTCATGGAACGAGCTTTCGCGATTCTAAGTGAAAAATCGTTTCCTTTGTCAGGTGAGAGGGAACAATGGATACAATTGGCTGATGAAAATGTAGCGCTGTTAAACAACATTTTGCACGGAGATGAAGCACTCACGGTTCTTGATAAAATGCGAATTCAGACAACGATAACAACGCTCATCACGTTGACGAGAAAATTCAAAAAAGTGGTGCCAGTGTCGCGCGTGAAGCATCGAGTAAAGTGAAATGGAGAGATACCGAGACAGCTTTTAAGCGACGTATACGAACTGGATTGCTGATAAATCTCGGTCACGAAGATATCAATGATTTTCTGAATGCTGCTAAAGACTCGATTATTCCTCGATTAATAAAGACAATGCAAACTAGTGGAAATCTGAAGGTTAACGTGATTCTCTCGGCAAAGTTTCCTCTGACGCAAGGTATTGAAATCACTGAAGATGATAGAACGTTCAATACTGCAAACCAGACGATTCTTTCTACAACAAACCTCGACCAATGGTACAAAGAGTTTGTAAAAGATCCTCTCTTGTGACGAATCAAAGATTACGAGGCGAAGGAATTTGGATGAACCATGAGTGAAATTAGAAATCTTGTGGTCAACATGAATCGTTATGTGCCGCTACGTGGAGGATTGTAAACGTTCGTTTCTATGCCTGATGAGATCCGAAAAACGCGTGCCGTCATAAATATTAACAATAATGATGAATATTGCTTTCTCTGGTCGGTGACCCTTTCGCTTACAATGGTGCGCGGCGAAAGGCAAACATCGTATCCACACTTTAAGGATGTGTTGAGAAACGACGGTCTGGAGTTTCCGATGAACCTCAAAAATGTGCCACGATTCAAAAAGATGAACGGTTCGGCGATTAATATTGATGCCATCGCAAATCGGAAGGAAAATAAGATTACGATAGAGCCTTTATTCTTGAGTAAGCATCGCTCCGATCGACCGACCGTTTATTTACTCATGGTAAATACTAATACCGTTTATTTACATGGTGAACAACGAATTTGACGAAGACTACAATGACACGGCAATTCATCACTTTGCATGGAGAAAAAATCCGTCGTGATTAGTAGGTTCACAAATATCAAAGCACAAAGGAATGAGTTGGATTTTCGATAGATGCTTGTGCCACTTTACAGCAAAAAAAACTCTAGATAAACATAGAATCGATTGTATTGAGCATAATAACTGTAGAATGATTGTACCGCGTGATGAACAGTCGATCGAGAAATTCAAGAATTTCGAGAGAAAGTTATCAGTACCATTCGCTGTGTACGCCGAGTGAGAGTGTCTTTTTGAGCCCACAAATACGCAATTTGGCGAAAATAGTATGGTTTATCAAAAATCATGTACCTCGTAGTGCAGGGTTTTACTTCCACTGCGATTACTCTGACGAGATCTCCGAGTGAAGTCTTTCCGCGGTGAAGAGTGTATAGAATCATTCGTGAGAGAACTAAAAAAAAAAAAAAAATTGCTATCGATGTGAATGCGCGCTTGAAACATGTCGTAAAGATGAAAGAAATCACTGCTGAGATGCAGCAAAACTTTGATTCTACAATAGTATGTCATATTTGCGAGGGATCGCTTACTCCGCAAAATATAAGAGTACGAGACCATTGTCACTTTACTGGAAAATTTCGAGGTGCTGCCCATCAGGTATGTAATTTAAATTACACAAAGTCACATGTCATACCGGTGATATTCCATCATTTATCCGGTTATGACTCACACTTCTTGATAAAAGCATTGGCAAAAACCTTCAAAGGTTCGGTAGAGTTATTAGCGGTCGACAAAGAGAAGGACATATCATTCACAAAATGTGTCGCAGGTACAAAGGTCAAATTACGATTCATAGACTCGTTTAGATTCATGCCTGCTAGTATCAACAAACTGGCATCATATCTACCCGATAAGCAGAAACATGTAACGAAAAAGTATTGTAGTAGTCCAATGGAGTTTAATTTGTTGACGCGAAAGGGTGTTTTTCCCTACGATTATCTTGATAGTTGGTAAAAACTGGATGACGCAGAGTTGCTGACAAAAAATAAGTTTTTTTTGCAGTTAAACGACGAGGGAATAAGCGACGAGGATTATGCTCATGCACAAAAAGTTTGGCAGGCGTTTAATATCACAACTCTAGGAGATTATTCAAACTTGTATCTGAAATCAGATGTATTGCTATTGACAGATATTTTCGAAAATTTTCGTCGTTCGTGCTCGAGCACGTTCAACTTGGATCCATTGTACTGCTACACTGCTCCGGAGCTCGCGCTCGATGCAATGCTCAAATGCACTGGCGTGGAACTCGAATTACTCGAAGATGTGGATATGCTGCTGTTTCTCGAAAAAGGCATTCGAAGCGGAGTTGCGGAATGTACAAATAGGTATGCGAAAGCAAACAATCGATTCATGCCCGATTATGATCCGAATGTGGATGAATCGTACATTATGTATTACGATGTAAATAATTTGTACCGTGTAGCTATGAGTCAGCCCCTTCCTTGCAGTTCTTTCGAGTGGCTGGAGGATCCCATGGATTTGGATATTCCGAATATTCCTGATGATTCCCCGACGGGTTATATATTTGAAGTAGATTTGGAGTACCCGAAAGATCTTCATAAAATACACAAATATTTGCCTCTATGCCCCGAACACTTTGTTTCGCCAGTCTCTAAATGCGGCGTACCAAAACTAATGACAACTCTGTTGCCCAAACAGAAATATGTAATTCATTATCGGAATTTGAAGCAGTGTTTGAGCCTCGGTTTAAAACTTACAAAGATTCATAGAACGTTGACATTCAATTAAAAACCTTGGCTGAAAGAATACATTGAATTGAATACAGAAATGTGCAAAAAAGCAATCAATGAATTTTCAAAAAAATTCTTCAAATTGATGAACAATGCCGTTTTCAGGGAAACTATGGAAAACCCTCGGAAACATAGAAGTGTAAGACTCGTGTCAAAGTGGACGGGGCAGTATGGGGCAAGAGCGCTTATCGCAAGGCCGACTTTTCACAGCTGTACCGTTTTCGATGAAGATATGGTGATTATAGAATCGATGAGATCATCCGCTAAATTCATGAAACCGATTTACGCAGGATTTTCCATCCCTGATGTATCGAAAATATACATTTATGATTTCCACTATAATTACAAAAAAAATGTATTTCAAGATAACGCTAAATTACTGTACACCGACACCGATAGTCTCATTTAACATATCTCCAATCGAAATGTTTTTGAGCAAATGAAGTGCGATATACATAAGTTTGACACCTCCGATTATTCACCGAACAATCCGAATGGTATGCCGTTGCTAAATAAGAAAGTGTTGGGGCTCATGAAAGACGAGAATAACGGAAAAATAATGAGCGAATTTATCGGTCTTCGAGCAAAATTGTACTCGTACACGGCTTTGGGTGAGAATGAGTAAAAGCGTGCAAAGGGCGTCAAAACGTCTACGTTGAACAAAATAACGTTCGAAGATTACAAAAAATGTTTGCTGCATCACACTAATATACGGAGAGAGCAATGTTTGATACGTAACCAAGAGCACAAGGTCGAAACGATCAAACAGCAAAAATTAGCGTTGAGTTGGAATGATGATAAAAGAGTCCGGCACCCGGGTCGTACTAACACTGTACCATGGGGATACGAGGCATGATTCCGCGAACGGTGGTCATAAGGATTCACTATAGCAGCAGTGACAAAGCAGAACGAGTTTTGATGACCGCATCAGCACCAGCGGTGATGAAGACAAACTTGTCGTCTCGAATGACGCAAATGATTCAGGTGAAAATAAAATAATTAAATACCAGTAAGCAATAATGTTACAAGTTTATTAATTCAGTAATTTTATTTTACAGGATATGTACGTTGTCTCTACCAAGATTTTGCGGAAAGGGAAAAAGATGCTGAAGCCAAACGAAGATAGCAAGATGAACCATAACAGTGATTTGATGGAGAGAAAAATAAATCATTGCACACATGTATACGTTAATAGTATGAATAACTACTACGATTGCTACTATGCTCCATTTAAAAAAAAATGAAGTATATCTATTTTTCTATTACAGTAGAATCACTTTTCGAGTATTAAAATGTAAACTGGAAAAAAAATCTTCACATTATTTCCTCTCATTTTTCTTCTTCTAATGAACGAACAATCTAATTCTAAATTCTAATGAAATTACAAGTCCGATTCATTGATTTGTTACGTCCCGACGAAGCACCCCTAAAAATATGCAACCTCCCTGAACACCACTGCACGTCCCGGAAGAGGGCCCTGCAGTCGGTGGTCGGTAAAATGGGAAAATAGTGTTATTCTCCAAATGAGATGCATCCTTCCGAGCATCTAGAATATTCCAAAGAAAGGCCCTGTAGTCAGTGGTCGGTAAAAATGAAAATAGATATAGGGGTATAGGGGTATATGTATAGGGATCATAAAAGGGGTAGACGGAGCTAGTTGCAAAAGAGGGGTATAAGGCCCTCCACTATCTCGTGGTCGACGAACATCCCACGCAAACAACAGGGAAGTGAAAGACGGCAGTTTGACAGCCAATGAAGCGTGAACTCTGTCCTCTTCAAACCCCCAAAAATGTACTCACTAGATCTAAAGCGAAGAAAACTAACGTGTAAAGTGGGAGACGATAGTTTTTCCGACGAATTAGAAGGTTCAAGGAACTGCCCTCTTCTAACTCTGTGTGAGACATGAAGCTGACTGCATTAGTATACACGGACACAATTTTTGTATTTTTCTTCAGCCTCGAAATGTTAAATTCTTTAATCAACGACTACCAGTTCCAGAAGTAAAGTGTTATATCCAGCAGTTCGACTAGTAAGTTCTCTTCATTACCCAGAACCTTCAGGAATAAGTGCAGTACAGTGCAAACTCTCTCTCTCCTTCTCTCTTTCTCTCTCGCCCTGTCTCGCCCTTTCCCTCCCTCTCCCTCCCTCCCTCATTACCCGAAAGAAATTTTTTGATAATTCATTGATTGCTCTTTTGCGCATTTCTGTATTCATTTTAATGTATTCTCTCAGCCAAGGTTTTTGATTGAATGTCAACGTTCTATGAATCTTTGTAAGTTTTAAACCGAGGCTCAAACACTGCTTCAAATTCCGATAATGAATTACATATTTCTGTTTGGGCAACAGAGTTGTCATTAGTTTTGGTACGCCGCATTTAGAGACTGGCGAAACAAAGTGTTCGGGGCATAGAGGCAAATATTTGTGTATTTTATGAAGATCTTTCGGGTACTTCAAATCTACTTCAAATATATAACCCGTCGGGGAATCATCAGGAATATTCGGAATATCCAAATCCATGGGATCCTCCAGCCACTCGAAAGAACTGCGAGGAAGGGGCTGACTCATAGCTACACGGTACAAATTATTTACATCGTAATACATAATGTACGATTCATCCACATTCGGATCATAATCGGGCATGAATCGATTGTTTGCTTTCGCATACCTATTTGTACATTGCGCAACTCCGCTTCAAATGCCTTTTTCGAGAAACAGCAGCATATCCACATCTTCGAGTAATTCGAGTTCCACGCCAGTGCATTTGAGCATTGCATCGAGCGCGAGCTCCGGAGCAGTGTAATAGTACAATGGATCCAAGTTGTACGTGCTCGAGCCCGTACGACGAAAATTTTCGAAAATATCTGTCAATAGCAATACATCTGATTTCAGACACAAATCTGAATAATCTCCTAGAGTTGTGATATTAGACGCCTGCCAAACTTTTTGTGCATGAGCATAATCCTCGTCGCTTATTTCCTCGTCGTTTAACTGTGAAAAAAAACTTATCTTTTGTCGGCAACTCTGCGTCATCCAGTTTTCCCCAACTATTAAGATAATCGTAGGGAAAAACACCCTTTCGCGTCATCAAATTAAACTCCATTGGACTACTACAATACTTTTTCGTTACATGTTTCTGCTCATCAGGTAAATATGATGCCAGGTTGTTGATACTAGCAGGCATGAATCTAAACGAGTCTATGAATCGCAATTTCACCTTTGTACCTGCGACAAATTTTGTGAATGATATGTACTTCTCTTCGTTGACGGGTAATAACTCTACCGAACCTTTGAAAGTTTTTGCCAATGCTTTTATCAAGAAGTGTGAGTCATAACCGGATAAATGATGAAATATCACCGGTATGACATGTGACTTTGTGTAATTTAAATTACATACCTGATGGGCAGCACCTCGAAATTTTCCAGTAAAGTGACAATGGTCTCGTACTCTAATATTTTGCGGAGTAAACGATCCCTCGCAAATATGACATACTGTTGCAGAATCAAAGTTTTGCTGCATCTCAGCAGTGAGTTCTTCCCCTTTACTCGACTCTTCACGCGCGACACCGGCACCGCTTTTTTCGAATTTTCTCGTCAACGTGATGAGCGTTGTTATCGTTGTTTGATTCCGCATTTTATCATGAACCGTGAGTGCTTCATCTTCGTGCAAAATATTGTTTAACAGCGCTATATTTTCATCAGCCAATTGTATCCATTGCTCCCTCTCACCTGACGAAGGAAACGATTTTTCACTTAGAATCGCGAACGCTCGTTCCATGAGGTATATAAGTTTCTTACACACTTCTGTCTGTCCATTTTCCCACACACACACACGTAGACAACAATTGAACACTATGTTGAGACGTAAACGCACATACACATACACGCGTGCAAAACCGCGCAACAGCAGCAGTAGTAACACCAGCACGATGCTACCGATTCAAGAAGATGACGATGATTGTGAACTGCATCACTTTTTGAAGAGTCGACGATAATATCATCCAAGCCCCTCCACCCTCGAAAAAGTTGCAAGAGATGTTGCCGGACATTGTAACGGGCAAACTCTTCAGAGAATCCTTATTATCTGTAGGTAGACAAAATATCACATTACACACACCGCGAGCCGTTAGCTCGAGCGGTGCATTAAAGAATAATTCGCATCCTCCTTATCAGAAAGTAGACAAAACATCTCACCGCGAGCCGCTGACCCCATCGGTCAGTCAGCCCCCCCCCCCCTTAACCTGACACCCACCGCCTGGTTCGAGTCTAGACTAAGTTGTTTGTGTCTAGGCTAAATAAGGTCGGTAAATGTCGGTGCAGATCCCTTAAGTTAGAAGCCCCACTGTATCTCTACTTTCTTCCATGACTTTTTTACTCGCCAAAGTTCGATAGTACTTTTCGGTGGAGCCACAGCCAGTGATTAGAGTGTGTAAGAACGGCTCATCGGTTTTGCTAGATATCAAGGGGCTCTGAGCAATTGAGATAGGACCACAGAGAAAAGCAGGCTGGGAGGATTGCAGGTTGAATCGTCGTTTGAATAGGACAAGGTTATAATAAGGATGAGCGTCTTAAAAGTATACAGTGAACTTTAGTCTCGCAGTTTGTACGTGTTACAGGACTTATTCCTTGTTCGTTGAGATAGTACAACCTCAAGACGCTCGCTGAGAGAAAGCAAAGTTGAATCACTGTTTTAATAGGACAAGGTAATAATAAGGATGGGTCTGAAACGCATCTTCACAGTATACAGTAAACTTCAGTCTCAGACGCAGTTCGTATGCTGTTTCACGACTTATTCCTTCTTTCGTCTATACTTTCGCGAGTCTGGTCAGTGTGACGCTTTTCAGGTAATAACTGAGGTTGCTTCGAATTATTCATTTCATTGGGGACCAGCAAACATAGGAAAATCGATGGGGATGAAAGTTTGTCGTCCAACTCACTTTTTTTGTCCAAAGTTTAGCATTACTTTTCGTTGAGACCTGAGCGAGCGATTCGTGTCTACCGAAGCGGACCAATAAGTCTTGCAAAAAGTCAACGAGACTTAAGGAATTGATATAGGACGACAGAAAGAACCAGGCTAGAAAAATCGCAGATTAAACCTTGCTCACCGTAGGACAAGGTTATAGCGAGGAAGGGATAGGGACCAACTTTGATGTACACAATGAAACTTCAGTTGCTCTTACAGAATTCTTTCCAGCTTTCGTCTCAGCTATTCACTTTTTGTCTGGCTTGTTCATATCTTCGAAGTGTGGCCCTTTTGTTGAGGGCTGAAGTTGCTTCACATTGTCCATTTTGACAGTGGCTACAGAAGTGAAGAAATCGATGGAGATTGAAGTTTTCTTATTTATCGGACTTTTATGCTTCCCAACGTTTGATACTCCTTGTCGTTGGGGTCACAGCTAGTGATTAGAGGATGGAGAAGCGGCTCAATCGGTTTCGCTGGAAGTCAAGGGGCTTCGAGAAATTGAAATAGGGACACAGAGAAAAACAGGTTGGGAGAATGACGGGCTGAATCGTCGTTTCGATAGAACAAGGTAATAGCGAGGATGGGGCAGAAAAGCAGCTTAAATGTATACAGTGAACTTTAGTCTCGTACGTGAGTCCTTTACCAACTATATCCACAGGCCCCTCTTTCGTTGGTATAAAACATTGAAGTCTATGGCGTCCGCAATACTCAGTTCCACAGGTTTCCCGCACTTTCATTTTCCCTCGCTCTAACAATTTTTTTTTCTTTCTCGTTTCTTCTCTTCAGTCAGCCGCATGTTAGCACGACGCGTATCCGCACTTCCTGAATTCATTGCTTCTTATTTCTTTCTTCATCCCTTTATATTCTACTCGATTCTCTCGAGGAATTCGATGGCTTTTATTCGAGCTTCCTTTCACGTGAAGGAAAACTTAGAGATACTGTATAGCACGCAGTAAGGCTGTGCATTTGCTTGGTTCACGAAGGCCTAGTCGTCTCTTGAACTTTTGAATCCACCATTACTTTGTAGATACAATTTTTTTCAGATAAAACCTGGCGTTTAAGTTGCAACTACTTTTATCGCTAGAACTGAACATCGATTTTCCACTTGATTTTACTAAATCCAGCAAGGTATATTTTTTAAACTTGGCAATTTAATATAATGTTGTTTGGTGGTTCATTCTTGGTGCCAAATCTACAGAAAAGTTAGCAGTCGATTGTTGGATTTTAGTTCACCTAGTGGTAAGCTGATTCCAGCTAGATGAGTTGTGTGAGGAATCATCCTAACACCAGTCGAGTCATAATAACAATTATGCAAACTGAAAACTTCGTAATTCAATCAGAAACTCAATATCAGGGTAACTTTTTCACAAAGTCGTTCTGCTTGGAATGCATTGGTGGATAATTGGACTAGACTGTACATACGAACTGTTCACCTTGATCAACATCCATTGCATTCGATTGGAATTCATTAACGCAATAACTATGCAATTAAGGCTCATATAAAAAGCGATCCTGTTTGATCAGTAAGTATCTACACAATAAAAATTGGTCGGGAGGACCATCTCAAGCATATGCTATATCGCAAATTAGTTTTAGCTAGGGATGCGCGAATATTCACAATTTCGAATAATTCATTAGGAATTGAATTTGAATTATAAAATTATTGAAATTCAAATTGTCAGGAACAATTCAAACTTCATGAATAATTGAAATTCCATGAATAATTCAAATTTCATGAATGAATTCGGATTTTCATGCAATTTTTATTGATATTTGGCACAGACCGAAATACATACATTTAAAGCCACTCCCTTTTAAAGATGTATTGTTGTACAGCTTAGATTTGTTGCTTTTCTTTTTTTGTCACTAATAAGTGCTGAACTCGTGTAGCGTAACTCGTCTGAATGGATACTTTCCGATATTGATGTAACTGCAAAAAAATTATCAGTTTCACGAAAAGTACTTTGTACTGCACTGACAGTACTTCAAATACCCCAGATATAAGTACGAATACTCTTGAAGTACCTTGGATACTTCAAATTCTGTATTTGAATTACAAAAAAAAGGCCAAGTATTTCCAATACCGCCCAGCTCTGGAATATATGTATTCTCACCCGCAATCGCATATTCCGCTCATGAGAATAATTTCTTATTCACGAATATTATATTAATTCGCGAATATTTGATAAATTAACGGGTTATTTGAATAATTAATGATTTTTTTTGACAATTTATGAATTTGCGAATTGTTTGAATAATTCATGGAGTTATGAATAGCTCATTTTTTAAATATGCAGATCAAATTTTGAATTGAATATCAATATTCAATCCAAATCCAAATACTGTTCGCAGATCCCTAGTTGCAGCACCTAACTCGATCTGTTAACTGATAAATTCGCGATTGCTTATAGAAAAATAGTACGTAAAACTAGAGAGTTAGTTCCTGTAATAAATCGTAGTTCTATTTTTACTAATAGCTCATAGGTGGCGTAATCATCCAGCGAGTTCCTATAACCAACGAGCGGTTCGTATAAGTCACGAGTACCCCTGTGGGCGTTCCAAACCAGCTATGTCGACACCACAGTACAGTTATTGATGTGTTGGTACTAGCTATCTATTCTGGCTGACCGCTGTCCTATGGGTTGATCACATAGATCCAGAGTTGGTGTTCCAATACTGGCACAGTACTGTTTTGGTTGCACCCAGTACTACGACGACTCCTGGTTCAGTACCGTATATATTATATTGGAAATATTGGTTGCAAGAATTGACGTTAGATAAAACCAGTGACTTAACTGTACTGCGACAGTTGTCTAACAAAACTCGGCAGCCAAGTCCGTTTTAATACTGGACCTCGTTGGTAACTCCGACAGCATACCAGGATTCCCACATCCTCTAAGGGTCGGCAAAATATCGAACGCATCGATGTCATTACCCTCTGAGTGGCTGATGAAAACTACGATAATGGTTGACCTCCTTTGAATGGTTGTCGGAACCCGTTTATTGATTCCTGCAACTACTTCTTTTATCTCAATGTAAAACAGCCGGCAAGGTTAAGGTGGGATTCAAAATAGCGAATGGCTGAAATTGCGAGTTCCGAAATAATGAAGTCTGAATCTAGACGAGCCATCGTTTAATAATTTGCTATTTTAGCCACTCGCTATTTTGATTGCATCTCAATAAGATGAGGAGGAAAATAGTGAATCATCAAAACATCGATATTTAGATTGCAATATTCTAAAATTCGTTATTTTAGCCATTAACTATTTTGGTCATTTGCTATGTTGAACCCCACCCCAAAGTTAGCTTACGATAATCAACATTGATTGCATTTCAACAATTTTTATTATAAATTTTCCAATAAAAATCCTTTTTTCATACGTTTGTACCGACTTCGTCAATACAGCTATGCAGTTAAGACCATTACAAGTAGTCGAATCAACATTTTACATTCTCATCAATGGCCAGAACGTGCCGAGTAACTTGAGTACATAGACACGACTACAGAAAAGAAACAGCGAACACGTTGGGGCAGCGAAATTCCTACATGACCTTAAATAATGAACGCCTTTCTAGTCTCTCTAGCATTGCACACGTGTGCGACAACGCCAGAAAACGCCATGTCCGAGACTCACTTACCGGAACTGTCCAGAGTCATCCTGGAATCGTGCGACCATTCCGTGCGAGCTGCGGGACAAAACATAAAACGTAAAGAAGGGAAGAAACGAGAACGTAAGCAGCACCAACCGACGAGGGATGAAAAGAAAAGCGGCTGTGTATTCACTGGCCTGTTATCGTAAGGGCAAAGGGTGCTCCACAGTTCCAGACCAGAGAATACTTTGCTCTCGCCTACGTACCTTTCGTAGTTAAACGCCAAGCGGTTCACCGGGTGAACATATCGGGGACGCGTGGCACGCGTGCTGTTGGTGTGTTTCAAGCTTCCGTTAGCCTCTTGGCACCCGACTCACGTACGTCGCCTTTATTGGCCCAAAAAGGAAGGGAGCGACGCGCCACGTTTTTTCACTGCAAGCGCACTATATGCGACACTCCTACACGGTACATCTGGGCTACAAACTGCGAGAGAAGGCTCATTCCTCTGGAGCTTTTATAGTCACCTCTAATCACTGGACGACCGAACCACACGACTTTCCTTTTTTCTCTCTTGCCCTTATTTCTTCGAACTCATTGGTATAACCATTGGGGTCGTTTTCATTACCACTAATATCATTTTGCTAAAGGATGTAGGTTGAAAACGACATTTACCATTTCTACTAAATGTAATGTTGCAGTTTGTATATTGATCTCAATTAGATATTATGGCAAATAACAGCTGGTTATTTGATTGTAACTTCCATTTTTGCTATACTAAGGATATACATTACGAAAAAAAGATGACTGGTATTTGTTTCCGGAGTCATGAATCATTTACAATGAACTGTATTCGAAATAAATTTTAAATCATAAATTACTCTAATGTCGAATGATGAACAGTGGAAACACGATGCATGTATGAAGGTGCTGTTAAATAACCATTTCAAATGACTTCCTTTATGACACAGTTCTGATCGAACATGAACAATAGAATCTATGAAGCAGTAGCGAAAATACAGAATACATGAGAGATAATAAATAATAGTACTAAAAACAGAGTAATGATTTTATGATATACTTCGCACGGTCGCTATCAAATTTTAAAATAATCAGTCTCTATATATAAATGAATCAATTTCTATTATTATTTCTACACCACTCTAAAGTAGTCAGTAGGGTGCATTAAAAAAGATCTGTGTCAAGAGGGACCATTCGTTGAAGGACTTGGAAAAATGCAGACTAAGAGGGTCTATTCATAGAGATACTCCGAAAAATCCGCAGCCAGGGGTGTCATGAATAGGGGAACATTAGAATTAGTGGTCTATTATATGATGTTTTATAAATGTCTCTTTCTAACCCATATTAATCTGAGGGTCTAAACGATCCTCAAAAAGCATCCGGATCTCCGATGTTTCTGCTAGTGAATTAGAAGGAAAAATTTCCAAAATGAGGTACATTCATTAAAACAAAAGAGATCTGATAGTTCATGTAAACGTGAAATCTTTTAGTTGATTTGGTAGTTGATCTAGTGGCTAGTCTTAGTGGCGGCCCAATTAAATAGAAAAATCTCTCTATTTAAACATTTCGACTATGGTCTGGGTCCTCTTCAGTATTTAAATCATTAACGTATCTCTCAGTGTATGTGTATTCTGTTTTTTACGTTTCTTCCTTAGACGTTGATCACTGGACTCACTGGCCAATGTGTTGTCGTATTTGAGGTTATCTTTTTTTTATGTTATTTTCGGTAATCTTCGGTATACCACATGTTTCACATGTTAAGCCAGAAACCCGGCGAGCAAACTTGTAACCTCTCACATTATAGACAAAGACGATATAAGCACACGCAGTTGATTAATCATTTGTAATTCTACGAGAGCTTCGAGATTATCGGATATTTCCCGATAGGTTCGTTGCAAACAAATGAACGAGTCAAGATTCCCAGGTTAAAAACTCGCGCTACGGGCTCGTGATTTTTCTGGAAAACGGTACGAGCTCATTTGTGGGCAGGAAACCTTGAGAGAAATATCAAATTAATTTCGAAGTTCGAGTGGTATTCGGGGGATTATTTATCCCATCCAAATTGCGACCAATGGAATTGCACGATGAGACGAGACATACGCTTTATGTTTGATAAAATCCTTTGACTGTCACAATTAAATTCAATCTGTCCGTTTGACACATGGCTAACGCGGCTGGATGATCTTCTGTTTTGTATATATAGCAACAGATAAAATTATCAAAAAATGATCAGTATACTGATCATTTTTTAGTTTATTTGCATAAGCCCAGATTATGTCGTCTGGTCCGATGACTTCTCAGTCGTGCGATTCTGTTGGAACTGAACTAAGCCGAACATCAAGCTACCAAAATCTCTCAAGAAATACACTAACCAATATTCTTTAAAGATCAATTCGACAAATTTGGATCCCTTAAGTTCTAGGATTGGGAAGAAAATTGAAGACAGTAAGACATTTTGATGTATTCCGGGCGATAATTCCGAATTACATTCAGTCTTCTACTCTTCACACAAGTCAAGTGACAGTTATAAATCTGTGAAATGGTTGGAAATGAATTTACAAAGTATCCAAGTAATTGAATTTTCTGTAGTAAGCGTTTCCGAAAGCACATTCTTGTTCAAATTTTAGAATTGGGCAAACATATCAATTGTGATTTTTCCTCATGTCAATTTGCTACCTTATAGTTAATGTGAATAAGTATCTGCTTACAATCTCAGATTTTGTACACGTTTATTGCGTAACATGCAACTAAGAGTGATCGTTCCGCTTCGGAGGCCATTCCACCGACATTAACATCCCTTATTCTCACCCTTAATCAGCAGAGGTGCGGTTCACAGGAAAGCAATTTTTTCTGTCCAACATCCACCGGCAAGCCTGGAGTTTCGCCCCCGTTTGTAAATTGGCGTGTACGAATCGTGAACGATAAAACACGAGGGCTGGTAGCGAGCACGTGACGTGACGTGGCACGTGGCATGTCTCCGAGCAATGATCGCACGAGAGCGGGGCAGCGGGTCACCGCCCGCAGAGGCTTTTACCGGCCGAACCGAGTAAGATTGATTCCACCACAGTTCTCAAGATGCGCTGTATACCCCAGGCTGTGGACTCTTATCGGCCTGCGAAATTTTGTGATATCCCGAACGCTTTCTCCTCTCGTTGTACGGCAATCCTTTGGAACTAGATAAATTATTTGAAGTCTTGAGATAAAAAGTTTCTCTTGCTCTGCCGCCACACTCAGCGCACTTCGGTGACTATATACGCTGTTCAGGATGTTGTTGAAACATTTCCC